>CM070014.1:37471432-38071432 GCA_036247105.1 Cirrhinus mrigala
GGAATAAATTACATTTTAAAATATATTCAAATAGAAAGCAGTTATTTTAAATAGTAAAAATATTTCAGAATTTATTAAATAAATGCAGGCTTGCTGAGCAGAAGAGGTTTTTTTTAAAAAACAGAAATCTTACTGTTCAAAAACTTTTGACTGGTAATGTATTTGTAATACTAGCATATGCTATTCTAGTATGAAAGCCGGAATCTGACACTCACTTGTACTCAGTTAAAATACTTTTATTCACCACAATGATGAAAAACGAGCAAAATGCGTAAAAAGCGGCAGAAACAAACTTCATGAGTTTGTCACGTTTAACCTCATCGTGTAACGTCATCTTTGTTTCGGTTTCCTCAGTCTTGAAGTCCCTCATTCCTCACCGTTTCCTCTTCTTTCGCCGGTCTGAAGACCAGCATGATGTACGAGTGTCCGAAACTAGTTTAGAAAAACGCCGAATGAGTTACAGAATCACGCAGGACACGAGAGGAAGTTATTAGTTTAAGCGAGTTAATAATTAAACCATTCAAACTGAGCGAGTCGAGAATGACAACTAACATAACAAAAGGGCGGGGTGTCGAGATGGGCGGGACTTGGTGGCGCAGAAACGGTCTCTGATTGGTCGAGTTGGATGTGCCCAAATGATAAGTGTGAAATAAGTAGCTATAATTAACCCTCTGGGCCTCTTCGGACCGAAAAAAAATTATATTTTGAAATTTTAAAAATCGTAGCTTCATTGGAATGAGATGACACTTAGTGACTTTTGTTGCATTAGCTATGTGAACACACAAAAAAAAATCATGGACATGAATCAGATATGTTAAAGGGTCACCAAAAAAAAAAAAAAAAAAAAAAAGGATTTTAAACGTGTTTGCTCTGTTTTAGTGTGAAATGTTGCATTTATTGAAAAATAATTAAAAAAAAAAAAACATTATATAAATAAATATATATTAATTCTAATGGGAAAAATAGCTCATTAGAATTGTATAAATATTGCATATTGTCATAAAATCCCCTCAAAATTCTAAACAATAAACAAAAAATGTTATTGAACAAAAATATTTTACAATGATTTTCCTGAAAAAAAAAAAAAGTTACATTTTAAGGCTTCGTTCACTTTTGACCACAAAGGAGCCAAGTGTGACTCCTAAGGTATAATTTTAATACCAATAATCAATAATAATTGTATCCACCTAATTTTTCAATATGGAAGTAAGCTGTTTTCTGGTAATGTGTTAGACTTCCTGTTCATAATCTGCCATAGAGAAATAACGAGAAGAATATTGAAGTGCTGTAAACGGTTAAATAGTTTGCACTACAAACTATTGTGTTCATAATTAAGATAATACATTAAAATAATATGGTAAGACACCAATTTGCAATATCAAGCAGCAAAACGAGCTGTTTTGTACAGATAAACACAGCTGGACGCGAATGAGACCGGAAGCCGGACACATTAAATTTACAAACGGCCGCTCCCACTCTTACGGCAAAAATAAGGTGGATACCTCCTTTTTAATTAATCATGACAAATAACAGATAAACAGCTGTGACGTGCCCATAAGACAGGTAAAACCTGAAACTGGTGAAACTTGTAGGCTACAGTTGGTAATTTTGTTAATGACGATTCAGGGGCGGACTCTAGGCAATAAAGTATAATGAGCATTAACACTGGGAATTTCTGTAAAGCTGCTTTCGTGATTTATGAAAAGTGCTATATTATAATTTGACTCTTTTCAGACTTTGTTCAGGTTTGCTGATGTGTTTTTGTGTTGAAAGTCTAAACATTTGAAGCTTACAGCTTCTTTATACGATCATATTTACATCCTGGAAAAGAAACAACTTTGCTAGAATGTTACTGAGAATAGTAATGGATAATGTTTGCTGTATAAATAAGTTGGGCCTGTTCATGATTCCGCCACTAGGTGGCGCGAAAGCATCACTATTCCCTTGTGAACCATCGGGTGATTGCAGGTAAAGTGGGCCACTTTTTGTAAAATGTGTAATTTAGATACCTAGATGTTTTTTTCTTTTCAACATCACTTTTGTTAACTTTAATGTCCAGCAGTAATATTTCAGTTTGAGTATGGTTCATAAAAAGTGTTTGCATAGAAATATTTTCAGTTAAAGTGGGTCGGCTGGTCTGGTAAAGTGGGCCATCCCTTATTTATCAAAAATTATTAATTAAAAACACATGATTTATTAACACATATTATCACACAAACATATTTAGCAACTTCTTTAACAAATCCAAAAATATATAACCAGGTTATGAGTAAAATAAATCATGTGTAAATCCTCATCTAAAGGGGAGACACTGCAGGCAAAAACACTGTTTTTTCATGCACCTGTCAAATTTGAGATTTTGGGCTTTTTGGCTTTTCATAAAGTGTTTTTTATACTAGTGGAAAGAAAACACTTGTATACTTTATAACACTTGATCTAACAATTGATCTAATACATATTTTTAAAGGCCGTTTTCTCAAAATGAGCTTTTTCTCCTACACTGAGCCATAAATCTCCACTTCAGCAGCACTTACACACAACACACTTGACATTTTTATTCCTGTCTATATCCTAAGGGTTTTACAGAGGGATTTGTTCATATATAATTTGCTTGATTTTATACAACATTTTATTTCCCCCCCAAAAAATTGTAAAAAAATATATTGTTTTTTTGTCTGTTCTAAGTATTTTCTGAATTATGGAGTGACAAAACAAGATACCCAAAATTCCCTCCGTAAAAACATTTGACTCTAATATTTAAAAAAAAATGCAAACAAGAATTTTGAATATTGAAATTTATGCAAATTAGTGCATATTTTATTAAATAATGCATTCTTAAACCTAACATTTTAGAAAACTTGTAATACAAAAAATGTTTGCAATTATCAATGTAATCAATCAACTGGGTAAGTAAGGTGATAATTATTCTTTTTTTATTTACCCTATTCACCTCCAGTGCCTGTGTGAAATTCCAAACAACTAAAAGATCATGTTGTGTTGACGTTAAATTTGATTAAATCTGAATATCAGAATTTGCAGAAAATTAACTACAATATGTTATAAATAATGAACAGAGCTGAGTAGATTACTTACAAATTGTAATCCGTTACTGATTCCAAATTACATGGCAAAAATTGTATCCATTATTGTCACGAATCTGGTCGGTGTTCTGCGGACCGCTCACCACCAGATGTCGCTCTCGCTCCAGTATTACACACAGACTGTTGCACTACACCCCGGACTACATCTCCCATTACCCACCACGCTCATTGCGCCAGACACCTGTGGCCAATCAGCAGCCCTATTTAAGCCCCGGACTTTCACTCAATAAGCATCGAGTATTGTGGAGTGTTAATGTGGAGATCTGCATCAGTCGCGTTTAGCGCTCTTCTAGTGCTAGCACTGTTTCCTAGATTCTCAAGTTTCCTAGTTCCTGTATTTCCTGTGTTCCCTAAGTTTCCTGAGTTTCTGGTTTCCTGGTTGGTGTGGACCCTGCCTGTCTGACCATGTACTTGTCTTGTCCCTTAAATAAAAGCTTGCATATGGATCCCCTCGCCTCTCGTCTCCCTCTCCACATGACAATTACGTTACACATTTTAGGTAATATAATCTAATTACTTTTAGATTACTTTTGACTTAACTTGTTTATCACATTGATTTAAATAGGATGATCTTGTACCATATTAGCATAAAAATACAAAGAGTAAGATAATATATTACATTTGTTGTTATTAAACCTTGTATTATGTCAAGGTTTTCCAAACTAGTGTTTGTGAAGGAACTGCAGTGGGTTTATGAGTTTAATGAAAAGCTAATTAATTAAATCATAAAAAATGTTAAATTAAAATAAATCATTTTAAAATCAAAATTAAAACTTACTAAAAAACTGAAATATTTTATTTGTTTATCTGCATGTCGTGTGATCATAACCGATGTCAAAGAACTAATGAACATGTAAATGTGATGCTTAATTATTCAAATATTTATTTTAAAACCTCAGGGGTACTTCAAGTAAATATATGAAAGAGGATCAGATGACAAGAAAGTTTGTGTGAATTTGTGAATGTGTGAATTTTAATGTTTGAAAGACAAAATCCTTCCAAAGACAGGGAAATACATGGTTAAATATGATCATTTTTAATAGTTTTTGTAAATCAGTGGTCAAATGTTTTGTCGACTGATCTTTGTGTGAATGTCAATAAAACTTGAGGACTTTGTGAATGGACAATTTTAAAGATGAAAAAGAGGAATTAGGGAGAATCAATCAAATATGATTAATTTGTTGCTATTGTCTAAATAATATGTAATCATGTAATCCATTAAAAAGTAACTGTAGTTTGATTATGAATATTTTAAAATGTAATTTAATCTAATTACAAGTACTTCATTACGTAATCTGATTACGTAATCCATGTAATTACATGTAATCAGTTACCCAGCTCTGATAATGATAAAAAATACTAAATAAACTAAATAAAGAAATAAAGAAAAAATGAAAATAAACACTTTAACAAGTAGTCTCAGACTTTTGGATCCCATTTTCATCACAGCTCTTTCATCAATATGTAATACAAAGTATGCACAAAACAGGATTTTTAATAAAACAGATGTGTTAAATGGAAACAATACAGTCATCTATTTTGTTCAGTTGCGCAGCTCACGAAAAACTCCATTACAAGACTGTTATGCTGTAGCTAATAAATAAAGCAGGTGCATCCAGCTTAACCATTTAGTCATCATGTGAGTAGGCGGAGTCTACAGCAATCACTCAATGAGAGATCCAGCGTTTTTATTGGAGGAGGGTGAGTGGGTGGAGCCTACATCAATCACTCAGTGAGAGATCCAATGATCTTATTGGAGGAGGGTGAGTGGGCGGAGTCTACAGCAATCAGTAAATGAGAGTGTGATCAGGTGTTCTGCTCTATATCACTAGTAAAAGCGACCAGCTTGTAAGAATAAGTGTTAAAACTAAACCTGGAACACAAAACCAGTCATAAGGGCCAATTTTTTTTAAATTGAGATTTATAAATCGTCTGGATATAAGGTTTCCATTGATATTTGTTTTGTTAGGACAATATTTGGCTGAGATACAACTGTTTGAAAATCAGGAATCTGAGGGTGCAAAAAAATCAAAATATTAAGAAAATCGCCTTTAAATTCAAATATCAAAATTAAAAAAAAAAAAAAAAAAAAAATGAATTAAATGGTTACACTTTATTTTGATAGTCCACTTTAGACATTCTACTAACTATAAGTAACTTTGCAACTACTTGTCAACTAATTAATTAATTAATTAAAACATTTGCGAATAACTAACTAATTAATGAATTAAATGTGATCCTAGACCACAAAACCAGTCATAAGGGTACATTTTTTGAAAATCATCTTAAAGTTGAATAAATAAGCTTTCCATTGATGTATGGTTTGTTAGGATAGAACAATATTTGGTTGAGATACAACTATTCAAAAAACGGGGATCTGAAGGTGCAAAAAAATCAAAATATTGAGAAAATCACCTTTAAAGTCAAATATCAAAATTAAAAAAAAAAAATCCAAAATTAAGTTTTAATATATTTACGGTATGAAATGTACAAAATATCTTCATGGAACATGATCTTTACTTAATATCCTAATGATTTTTGGCATAAAAGAAAAATCAATAATTTTGACCCATATAATGTATTTTCAGTTATTGCAACAAATATACCCGTGATACTTAAGACTGGTTTTGTGCTCCAGAGTCACAAATATGTCTCAAAAGTGTTAAGAATATAAGTTTAATGTTTTAATATTTATTTATTTATTTATGACTTTTTGTCATTGTTTTACACATACTTTCCTAATTCCTCATCAAATCATGAAAGGTTGCTATCCAAATTACATTATTTTTTATTTCATTTGTTTGGGTTCATGTGAAAAAACAACGAACATATAGCCAAAACTTGAAAAAATGCATTTTATTGTATTAAAAAGCAGAGTATCCAAAGAATATATACAGTATATTGTAATAGAAATTGTAAGGTGGACTTTTAAAACATGCAGTGCAACAAGTACTGAAACCACCAGCTGATTAATGCATTATAAGACACATGATGATGTTCATCCAGCCTTTGTTTGAGTCCGTTTGGGTTTGCGCATCTTCTTCTTCAGTTTCTTCATAAGTTCTAGGACTTTAGGATCAACACAGATACGCCTTTTTCTGATGAATAATCTGTAAAGCAGTAAAAACACAGTCAATACAGGAGCACAGGACTGATTCGTGTTTGTTTGTTTGGGTTAAAAACTCACACCACTTCATCGATGTCACAGGGACCAGCTTTGCCCTGGATCTGGTGTTCGGAGACGGATGCCAACATGCGCTTTGGGATCTTCTTTGGAAGAGTCATACAGCACCTGACATTCACTGGAACAAAAGCAACATCTGCTATTGAATGACATTTAAATCCTTTTCTAACAAAACCACACACGTCCTGTAGGATGTTTTGAGTTCAGAAGACAAGAATGATGGAAACAGACAAGACTTTAATTGAAAGGGCATGTCTGATATTATCATGAAGCTGGGCGATGCATGTCACGACACATGCCGCTGCTGTCCACACTTACTCACCAGCTAGTTAAGCTGTTTTATAGGCAAGTGTGTCTCTGGGGATCAAACGCATGACTTCACTGACACCATTAACGACATATGCAACATTATAATATGGGGTTCAATGCATGAACATCCTTGTATTCCTTGTCAAAAATAGCCATCTTTAAAAAAAAAAAAAGAAAAAACTGGCTGTAAATCTCTCATTATACATTTTTAAAAATAAATAAATAAATAAAATAAAGTTGATTGTGACTTTTTTTAATCCTCAGAATTGCAAAAAAAAAAAATTAAAAAATAAATAATAATAATAATAATAAAATCTTTTAGAATTGTGAGAGAAAAATTGCAATTATCTTTTTACCTTTTCCATTACCTTACCTTTTTACAATTGGAGATCTCACAGTTATGACTTTTTTTCTCTAAATTTTGAGTTTACATCTTGCAATTGTTTTTTCTAGTACAAAATAAACCCCTAAACTTTTTATATTAATTTTGTTTGTTTCTGAGTTTATATCTTGCAATTTTGAATGTCAGAATTCAGAAAAGTCAGAATTGCAGGAAATTATTGCAGAATTTATCTTAATTAATGCATAACTTTTACATTTAAATTTTTAAATTTTTACATTTTCTCTCACAAAATAATAATAAAAAAGTAATAAATAAATAAATACATTTTTCTGAATTTTCTTGCTTGCAGTTTTTATATTGCAATTCTGAGAAAAAGGGTCAGAATTACAATACAATTGTAACGCCACGCCAGCAGAGGGAGCCCTCACCCACTGACTGACTGTTGCTGCTCCCTCTGCTGCTTCGCTGGTAACTTCCTGTTTGGCAGCCATAAAAGGCAGGCCATGCCAAACAGACATTTGTGAAGTATTGTTTTGTTCATGCGGACTCTACCAAGCATTTTCCTGTTTTCATTGCCCTGTTTTTTGATTATCACGGTTTGGTTTCTTGTCATAGTTTTGTCTTTGTTTTGCCACAGTTTTGCCTCGTTCATTGCCATAGTTCTGTCTGGTTTCATTTCCTTGTTCATTTGTTACTTTTCGGACTGCTCTCTCTGGTTTTTGGACTCTGCCTGTTTATATTGGATTACGCTATTGTTTTGCCCTGGATGTACCTGTTTGTTGGAGATTGACCTTGCCTGCCTTGACTACGACCTGTTCAATAAAGCTCGCACGTGGATCTTACGCGCTTCCCAGAGTCCTCATTACAACAATAATTGAAATTTTAAGGAAACAAAATCAGAATTTGAACTAAATTCTGAGTTTACACCTTGCAAATGTGTTTTTTTTTTTTTATTCCTGCCACAAAACACAAATTTTAACTTTTTATCTGAATTTTCTCACTTGCAGTTCTGAGTTTTTATCTTGACATTCTAACAAAGAAGGTCAGAACTGCAAGACATTTATGCAGAGTTTCAAGGGGAAAACAAAAAGGGGGGGCGGGGGGTGTTGCAATTACTTTTTTACCTTTACTTTACCTTTTTGCAACTGCTATTCTCCCAGTTATGACTTTTTTCCTCTTAATTCCTAGTTTACATCTCGCAATTGTGTTTTTTTTTTTTTTTTTTTTTTTTTATCTGCCACAAACTAAGAATAAAAACCGAAACTTTTTATCTGAAATTTCTTGATCCAGTTCTGAGTTTATATCTTGCAATGTCAGAAAAATGTCAGAAATGCAAAATATTAACATAGAATTTCAAGGAAAAAATCAGAACTGCAAGTAAGAGAATTTAGAAAAAAGTTTCCTTTTTTATAAAAAATAAAAAAAAAACAATTGCAAGACATAAACTCAAAATTTAGTAGGGCTGTGACGGTCGCAATGACAATAGCGCCACCACGGTCGTCGATTGCCACCGGCAGTACTGCACGTGACGTCAGACAATCTCTAACAAGCATAAAATACAGTGTTTCTGCAACAATTATTCTGCCGTGGCTGTTGTTTAGTGCCTTCGCAGCTGCTGGAAGAGATCCGCATTTAAACGCACACAATAGGCTAAAGCTTGCAAAGCTCCGGGAAAACAAATTACCATGAATGTGTCGGGGGGAAATAAGGAGATACTAGAAATGAATTATTATTAAACTAGTGTTTTCTGAGCCAGTGTGGCAAAGATGACGATCCGGACTCGCCATCTGCTCATTGGACGCGCCTTTACAGAGAAATGCATCTCTGCAGATTTTATAATGAAAGAGTTTTCGTTTTCGATTTGAATTTTTTTAGTTTTAAAGTAGTAAAGTAATAATTTAAAGCTTTCTATAGATATATTTATCCTGACTGTAAGGCAAGTATTCCCTGAGTTTCGTTTCATTTTTGTGCAGCGCTCCTGTTCAACACCGAGACACCAGAAAGCGCATCTTGTTTGTTTTCTTTATTTTTTACAAAAACACAACATTTTGTTGATATTGTGAGTGCACGCAAATATAATTGGACCCTTTACAGTTCCAGATGATATATTACGCTTACCTTTATGAGCAAAGATTATGGTGTATTTTAATTTTTTTGCAAGTGATGCGCATTTAGCTTTCACCCTCCAAAAGATTGTATGCACATAATAGCATGCATTTATTTAAGTTAGACGTTTAAAATAACATTGTGATATGCTTGAAGATTTTATTTTAGGCAAGTCGTGATGATTTGAGAAGGCAAAATTGATCAAACATAGGCTGTGATTGTCAGGCATCCACCACAGCCACCTCCATCAGCCACGTCACCCACAGCACAGCTCTTCCCCTCGGACTGCTCAACCTCCATTATTGCAAGGACTGTCAGATAAGCTATACCGCTATAACTACTTCCAGCATTCTGTTCATTTCTCAAACTGTTAATAAACACGCTGGTTATTCTATTCACTCTTGTCTCTGGTCTCCTCCCTGTGCATACGTGACAGTGATTAACTCACTGCCTGCCTCTGGCCGCTTGGTTGTTACTTTAAAAAAGCAAAAACCTTAATTTAAGAAACAAATAATGGTACAAACATATTTCAAAATTTTCTTTATAAAGAAATGAAAAGAAATATAACCATGTTCCTATTAAAAACAAAACTGAGCTATTTTAAAGGGGTCCTATTATGCTTTTTCACTTTTTGAATTTTAGTCAGTGTGTGGTGTGTATATTTGGTCATAAAAAAACTACAAAGTTACAAATCTGAAAGTCCACTCAAAAGGGAAATATTTCCTTTTTAAATCTCTTTTCAAGAACTATGAACGGCTCCTCTGGACTACAGCGTTTGTTTTCTGCCTGCAATGATGTCACAATCTGGTCAATTAGAATATCATTAAAATAAATCCTGCCTACTGAAATTCGAATTGTTGGAAGGTGGGTAGGGATGAGGTGGGGGATTAACCTAACTTTAGCGATGCAGCGCAGAGAACCGCTTCAACCAGCGCAGCGCAGGGGTTATAAACACAAGTATTGACTAGAGTGGCCGCTTCAAAGCAGTAACGCGCCGCAGAGGTGTGCAGTGTGTGGTAAGAGATTTATTCAGCATACAGTGTAGATAGCTTCACTTATTACGGGAGTGTTTTTTAAAATGCATAAACTTGCATTAGAATAGGCTAGGCTAATCAGTGATGATGTTCTTTGATAATGTTAGGCTGCTTTAAGCCTTATGCTGGAGCTGGTTTCAGGCAATGAAATTAAATAAAGTATGGAAATAATTACATAAATTAACATGATAATATCATGTATGGGCGATTTGGTAGGCTGACGATAGGACCCAACACTACTGTAGCGTATTATTTACTCACCCTTCATGCATCCTAGATGTATATGACATTAAGAATGCAATCAGAGTTATATTAAAATTTATCCTGGCACTCCCAAGCTTTAGAACGGCATAGACGAGTGTCCATCCATAATAAAATATGCCTCACACGGCTCTGGGGGGTCAATAAAGGCTTCCTGTAGGGAATCGATGTGTTCTTGTAAGAAAACTATTCATATTTAAAACGTAAGAATCACTTTAATCTATCCCACTGCTTTTTTTAAAGGGGCGTGGCAGTACTGAAACACCAACTAAGCTGTTCGCCAATCACAACACATTTCGTTTTTCGGAAGGCGGGCCTTCATTAAACCCGGGACTAACCGAGCCTTATGTGCCAGGCTGGGAGAAATGTATTGTAATAATGTAAATAATGTGAAAAATAATGCGTTTTTCAAACCACCAAGCATTAAAGCATGGTCTAGTACACCCCCAAAACAAAATCAAGACTTTGTAAAAGAGCATAATAGGACCCCTTTAATGGATGCAACGGTGTAATGGGAAAGAGAGAGAAAAGACTCGGGCTCCAGTCGGACTCGGGCCGGTCATTTTGATGAGCCGTCGGACAAGGGTTGGGCGAGGTTGTTACGAATTTATGCAACAAATGTTTGTTTAATATTTACTGTTCTTATTTTGGCTACTTTCTTATTTATCTGTATAATTTCTTTGATATTTACTTTAGTCTTTTGTAGGCTGAAATAAACACGCACGTTTGTTAATCATTTTATCTCCACACCGCACCACCGACGGTAGTTCGTCCATTATCACCGCAGTGGAAAAAGTCTGCCACCTTCACAGCCCTAGAATTTAGAGAAAAAAAATCATAACTGTGAGATTTGCAATTGCAAAAGGTAAGGTAAAAAGACAATTGCAACTTTTTATCTCACAATTTTGACTTTTTTCTAACAATTCTTATTTATTTCCCCCTTACAATTACCTTTTATTTGCTTCTGTGGCAGAAAAAAACTCGTCCATGCATGGAAAAATGTGCACACTGCATTAATATCATCAGAATTGAACGGAACTAAGCTGAATAACAACACTATTGCCTTTTTAGCTGCTTTACAACTGAAATTGATTTCAGCTGCTGTGATTTCTGTTATGTGAAACATTAGAAATAAAAGTGACTAAGTCAAACTGCACTAAACTAAGCATCAAATGCATCATCGATGCATCAACAACCTAAAGTCATAAATGTGATCATGAAGAGCATCAAGTCGGGTTTAGTTGATTCTGACCTTCACTGCTGGTGAGGATGATGATGGTGACGCAGAGGAGCAGCAAGACGGACTTTGCCTTGAGCTCCATGGTTGAACAGTGAGTGTGAATGAAGTTTTCTGGTGGCACTTATAGTCTTTTATTACTGTCACACTCTGCAAAACTAATAAACACAACAAGAAATTAGACACGATTTAATTGTTGAAATAACTGGCAGTATGACATAAATTAATTAAACTCTTGTTCAATAAACTCATATTATACAGCTTCTTGATGTACACAACATTTAAAAGTGATTACAATGTATTGCATTAAATAAAAACTGTAACTCACTTACATTAACATTACAGTAATCAAACCTAACATACACAAAGTGTGTAAAACGCATCAAATATTCTTTATATAACTCTCTTATAAAACTATAAACTCTCTTCATCAGCATCATGCTACTCATCAAACAATGACAGAATATCACAGGACACAAATGACGTAATCAAAAATTACTCGTCTCTCTTTACAAATAATATTAAGCGCATTGTAATCTCCAACGACATCAATTATTGTCATGTTTAAACACCGATCGCGGCCTTCGCCAGCGCGGCCGGGTTGGCCGCATTCCAGCCGCGGGTGCGCCGTTAATTGTATCGATATAAAACACGCGTGCATCAAACAAACACATGAAATACATGAAACTGCGATGCCACATCACTCATCTTAGCTGTAAAATTAATAAACACAACAAGAAATTAGACATGATTTCATTACGTCTTTTTCTTCTTCTTCTTCTTCTTCTTCTCTTGGTTAATGGCGGATTGCAAACAACTTTTAGGCGCATACTGCACCTACTGTACAAGAGTGTGTAACATCATGTCATATACAGTAGTCAACATTTGAAGTGGATCATAAAAAGTTCATCAAAGTTGTCCTAAGACAAGAACAGGTATTCTTTTTGGTTTTAAGACAAATTTACTAAGGTCCACTTCAAATGTTGACTACTGTATATGTTCTTATATTCTACTTATCAACCCACTGTTTTTAAGAAATAAAAATAGTGCCTTTCTAGTGTTCCTTATCCCTTCACCATCTCCTTCAGTTTCCAGAATCCCCATCAAATTCCATTCCATTCCCTTCCTGCCTCCTGAACCCCATCTTGGAGCAGCCGTCTTTCCACCTCGTGTGATGCACAGTGTAATATAACATGCTCAGTATTTTCTTTAACCCCACAGTTTTCACAATTTTCACTATTCCTTTTCCCCATTGAAAACAAGGTGCTGTTCAGACCTGTGTGATCCACTCTCAATCTTATTAAAATTTCTTCTCTCCTGTTCATTCCTCTATAATTTGTAATGTTCACTGAGTTTTGTACTTTATAATATCCCCTTCCTTTCTTGTCATCCTCCCACCACCTCTGCCATAATTCAGTACCTTTGTTCTTGATTATTGCTTTTCCTTCACCTTTTCCTAGAGAAACTGATATTTCTTTTTGCAGTGCTTCTTTTGCTAATTTGTCAGCACTTTCATTCCCTTTCACTCCTTCGTGTGCTGGCACCCAACAAAACTGAACATCTATGCCACCTCTAGTAACAGGGCTCGAAATTGCGACCGTTTTGGTCGCATATGCTCCCAAAATTTAATCTGCGCGACCTTAAAATATATTTGGAAGCATTTGTGCGAGTGCGAGAAATTGTTGTGGTGCGACTTGTTTTCATTCCTTTACAAAACTTTCCCTAGCCTAACTACTGCCCAGACTGCTGTAAGCTGATACAGTGTCAGGATCGTCGTTCTCTTCAACATTACACAACTAATTAAACTTGATCTTTACATTCTTAACTTTAATGCAGGTTTTAGATATTAGCGGTCACTCACTCCCTGTCACTGAAACTGCGCTCCGCTGAAACTCGGAACCGGCCGTTTCTTTTCTCTCTCTCAACCAACCTCTGTTCCGGATTTGTTTAGAGATCGACTCCCCAATGTGGGAAAATAAGGCTACATAACTTATAGCTGTAGGCTATAACAGGTTGTGTAGTTGTCTATAGCTCTGTATCATGCTTGAAAAATTCGGTCTCTATTTGCACTTTGAATATTGAGAGACTAGCCTACTTTGATTATGGCTACATTTTTGTTTGCACTTAATACGACTAAGAAAGAACTGTGCCGTTTATTTTTTGTTATTTATACTGTAGATTGTTTAAAAATGCAGTGGTTGCCTCTAATTTAAATGGCTCTACATGTAATAGAGAAAATAAACATCTTATTCATATTTTCATTAATTCTTGTCCCTGCTTAAGGCTTAAAATAAATATTAAACAAAGGCTTTCAGAATCAGCCCATTTGCTTGTAAAAACGTCGGCAATCAGAATCGGCCATGAAGAATCAAGATCGGTGCATTACTAAAAAGAAATGCCGGCCCAAGTGCTGGTTATTCTGCTCAGTTGGCAGTTGTGGTGCTCCTTAATATTCATTTGGTGCTCCTAATTTTTTTTTTTTTGGTGCTCCTAACTTTTTGAAGTTGGGAGCACCAGTGCTACCAAGTAAAAAAGTTAATTCCGAGCCCTGAGTAATCTTAACAAACTGTGATAGAGTTCTATCAGTAGATTTTCTCTGACAGATGTCATTGACTGTATGCTTTTTTATGACAGCTCAGGAGTCTGTGCATAATATCACCCTATCAGGTCTGACCTCTTCAACCCACTGTAACGCAATGACAGCTGCCACACTTTCTGCTGTATATACAGATAACTGATCAGATAATCTTTTGGAAATATTCAGTTTAAATTCTGGGATATGTATTCCTATTCCCACACATTCCTGTTTGTTCTTAGATCCATCTGTATAAATTTCGGTAGTTATAATAACTTGTCCTTAGATAAAAACTAGTTTTAACTCCTGTTTCCTCCATTCTCCATTCATTCTTCTTTTCCATGATGCTAACATCTGTCTTTACCTCTGGAAAAAACATGGTGGAATATTACTGACTGGGCGAGCATGGTGAAATCTAAAGCCTCCATACCACATTCCCTTGCTCTCTTTTCCCTGTTCCATCCAAATCCCTGTCTCTGAAACTTGGAACACTCCCAACAATCCTGTATTGTCTCCTTTGTAGGATTTTCTTTCCCACTTCCTTTCAGTCGTATCCAATAAGCTAGTGCAAGTTTTTCTCTTCTTAACATAAAGGGTAACTCTCCTGTTTCTCTGAGTATTGCCTTAAAGGGTGTTGACTTAATAGCTCCAATACATATATGTAATGCTCTATTAATTTTTTCCAGTAATGTTTTTGCTGCTGCACTATTAACTATACTACCATAATCTTTCATTATGTGTTGAAATGACTTCTTCTTCTTCTTCTAGAGTTTAATGGCGGTTGGCAGACCGACTGAAAAGGTGCATTCCTGCTTGGTTTAATGAACAATGTCCAATGTGCATTCTTGTTATTAATACATCCTCTTTCCTCTTTCCACATCTTCTTCTTTCCATACCAACCTTTTCTTGTATATGATGCAAATGTCTACCTTTTATTCCACTATCCCACTCCTTCTGCCATTTCTTTCTTATTTCATTTGCTATTATACTTTTTACTTCTGTTTTACTTAATGCCACTTCAACCTCAATTTGTATATGTTTTCGAGCATGTTTAGCCAGTATGTCTGCCTCCTCATTTCCCTTCACCCCCATATGCGAAGGTACCCACAAGAAGTCTACAATGAGTCCAGATGGTCTTACTCTAAATAAACTCTGCATCACTTCATATATCAAATCTTGTCTTGCTAAAGATGTTCCACTGGACAAGCTATTAAGGGATGATCGCTGATCGAGTTGGTTGAATTTCTTCTGTCCACTGAAGAGCAAGCATGATTGCAATCAATTCTGCAGTAAACACAGAAATGTGATCTGAGGTTCTTTTTGATATTTTAATGCTAAAGTGGGGAATGAAAACTGCTGCTGCTGTTTTCCCTGATTCTGGTTCCTTTGATCCATCCGTAAATATTTGTAGTGCACTGTAATATTTTTGATCGATATCTTGCTGTATTGCTTAACTTTCAAATAAATTTGTTTCCTTATTATGTTTTTCTTCATGTAACTGAAAATCAACTGATGGCATCGGAAAAAGCCATGGAGGTATTGCTGATATAGCCACAGTAGGAGCAATATCGATGTCACTTAGGCCCATCTCCTGAGCCTCCTTATTAGCATTCCATCCAAAGCTTGTTAATTTTTTATATTCGTACTCCCAACAATCCTTCAGAACTTTCTCCACATGAGAGAGATGACCATCCACATGACCTTTTATGCTTATCTAGTACCGCATCCTTAATTTAAGCTTTCGAAGTTCTTGGGGCATTTCACCCATCTTTACTTGCAATGCTGTTATTGGAGATGATCTCATTGCTCCACAACATATTCTTAAAGCTTGTGACTGAATAAGCTCGATTTTAGAAAGCCGTGTTTTTGATGCCGAGCTGTACCTTCTTCTTCCTTTTTTTCTTCTTGGTTTTTAACGGTGGCTGGCAACCAACGTAAATAGGTGCATTACTGCCACCTTCTGCTCCGGAGTGTGGAACAGCACTTTATATGTATATATATATATATATATATATATATATATATTTTTTTTTTTTTTTTTGCAAATTTCAATATTACAATAATGAAGATGTAACACAGGGCATACAGACAGCATCACATGCAGTTATGAGAGCTTCACAAAACAACAATATATTATACATACTGAAGGGGAAAGAAAAAAAAACTCAGAGATGTTTTAGAAGACTTCGAGTTCAATGGTTTGGACATATTCTTAAAAGAGGCAAAAAAAATAAAAGACTTTAAATCAGATGAAAACAATCTAAAGTTAGGTTTACAATGAATGGTTCTGGCTTTATGAAGGTGAAATTTACCCAGAAGACAAAGCAATAATACAGTATGGACAAGATTACTGTCTTTAGAATAAAAATTATAGGTTCTGTCATTTCTATCATTTTCTTACAACAGAAAGATATTAATATGGTAACTCTTGGCCAAAGACAAAACAGGTGTAAAATAGATTCTTCATCAGTATTACAAAATGAACACAAAGAAGATATATTTTCAGAAAGCCTGCTCAAGAATAAATTACAAGGGTGGTATCTATGAACAAATTTGAAATTGAGTTTACTTGGAATAAAAAGACTGTGTGGAAAGGTCCATAAGTTTTTCCAATCAAAGTCCGGATAACATATTCTCCAATCAGATGCTTTAGCGGGACATCCTGGAGTTGAAGAAAGAGCATTTCTGATAAAAATGTTATTGCATTTTTCATCTAATACATGAACTCCATTGAATGCAAGTGTAGGAAAATGATTGTTTATACAGTCATAACATAAATGGGCTTTAAACAAAGTTTTCAAACTGACAGGTATACTTTTAATCACGTTATTACAGTCTCTTACTGAGATTGTTGCACCTTTTAAAGACACAAAATCAGGAAAGGAAAGAAGGTCCCCATGAGCATTGAATAAATCAGAAACAAAAAATATATTTTGATTCACCAATTCAATTAAAAAAAGTGATTTGTTACCAGACAATATATTTTCATTGTTCCAAATAATACACGTGTGCGGGAGCTTATTATATTCTACCCACCAATCCCGTCTCTAATAAAATCAAATAAGGCTTTTGTTGAAATAACTGGCAATGTGACTTCTTCATAAATTAATGAAACTCTCTGCGGTTCACCATCGTCCCCTAGCGTCACTGGCCAGTATATACAGGACTAAGACATTTAACAAATGTCTTTTTATTTTTATTTTTATTTTATTTTATTTTTATTTTTGCTAGTGATTAATTTAAATGTCTGAAACATCATTTTTATGTGGTTGGAAAACACTGAATTGTGATATAGGCTTTTTTTTTCTTTTCTTTTCTTTTAAGAACCACTGAGGATGTTTAGGCCTACATCTCATATCACCTGCTGAAATGTTCCTATTAATATATTTCATTTCCAAATGTGCATTCTGAATAATAAATAAATGTAACCCGCTGCAGTCAATTTCGTCCTCTCATTAACAACGTTTTTCTAATTTTATTTTACCCGTTTACATTAAAATAAATTTGACTGATAAACACCCTTACAAAATTAACCAAGGATTTACTATAGTAAATACGTAGTAACCATGTTATATTTTATTTTATTTTTTTCCGCGGACTGATTTCCATTTGTATTGCCAGAGTTTTACTACACATACACTACCGTTCAAAAGTTTGGGGTCAGTACATTTTTATTGTTTCTTTTTTTTTTTTTTTTTAAAGAAATTAATACTTTTATTCACCAAGGATGTATTAAGTTAATAATTAAAAGTTTATTAAAAGTTAATAATAAATAATTTACATTGTTATAAAATATTTATATTTTGAATAAACACTGTACTTTTTAAACTTGTTATTCATGAAAGAATCCTGAAAAAAAAAATTACAGGTTCCAAAAAATATTTGGCAGCACAACTGTTGATATTATCCAACACTGATCATTCTCACTGATTTCTGAAGGATCATGTGACACTTAAGACTGGAGTAACAGCTGATAAAAATTCAGCTTTTCATCACAGGAATAAATTTTATTTTAAAGTATGTTAAAATAAAAAACATTATTTTATATTGTAAAAACATTTTGCATTACTGTTTTTTTTTCTATATTTTTAATCAAATAAATGCAGCCTTGATGAGCATAAGAGACTACTTTAAAGACTATTACAAGTCTTACTGACCCCAAACTTTTGAACGGTAGTGTACATGGTTAATTTTCATAAGAGCGGTATTAAAAGAGATGAATGAATGCGCGGGCGTTGCCTTAAAGAAATAACAATGTTGAACATTTTAGCTAATTAATCTTAAACCGTACAACGCGTTGCCAGCGTGACTTTGAGTAATAATTAAGAATTTTGGAATAAGTATGTGAATTGCATACAGTAAAATGACTCTGAATGAAAAATGACAGAATAAAGACTAAAGTTTAATACAAATGAATAAATATGTTGATTCTTATTGTTGATGTTGACAGAATTATATGCGATCAATATACTGTACAACGCGACATGCATTCACTACAGTGTTAACTCAGCGGTACTCATACTCACAGGACACTGCATTATTCACAATCACAAAAGTACATTATTTGCTTTAAAGTCTTGCCGGTCAAACATTTCATTCGCGTGCTGTTCCGACATGCGCTTTTCCACTGCGCGTACACCTGAAACGCGCGCACATTAAAATACTGTTAAATAGCGCCTAATTACTGAACTAAGTTATGCATCATGTCTGATTACGCTACTATTGTCAAAACACACAAGGTTTACATATAAAAACAGTTTATAGAAGCTTATGTCTAAAGTGAAAGTAAACAGCTGAATTGAGAGACGGATAGATGTGCAGCTCTTAAAGGGGCAGCACTAAACATGCTGCCGCTTGTCATCAAAGGGATAGTTCACCCAAAAAATATAATTCTGTCACTATTTACTCACTTACATGTTGTCCCAAACCTGTATGACTTTCTTTCTTGTGCTAAACACAAAATAAGATATTTTGAAGAATGTGGATAACCAAACAGCAGCTGGTCCCCATTGATTTTAATAATAGAAATGATCAAATAAACAACGTTCAACAGAAAAAAGAAACTCATTCAGGGTTAAAACAACCTGAGAATGAATAATGATGGTGTTAATATAAAACACTATGACAGAATTGACAGACAGAGGACAGAAATTTTATTTTTGGGTGAATTATTCTTTTAATTGTTATTAAAACAAAACACAAAGAGAAAAATCACTCACTACTCTTGACTAAAGAACTTTAATACAGTTGCTTTGAGGTGTACAACTGATGTGTATATATAGTGTGTAAGTATATAGTGTTTTTATACTTACTTTTTATATTTATTAATTCAATTTCTTGAATGCTACTGCTAAATACACCTACTGTACCTGAAATAATACCTGAATAAAGCAGTGTTTGCATTCTTTGTTTTTGTCTTTTAATAACAAAGATCAAATAATGACGAAGATTTTTATCTTCGCTCACTTTGGACTAAATATCTGCTATTCTTTTTTATTTTATACTTGGTTACCTTTAAAGTCTTTGTTTTTAAAATAGGGAAATTAGTTTGGCTGTACTGCTCAGATAATTTGCAAAATAGTAAAACCAACATGACAAAGAATCGTGATAAAATTGTGAACCGTGATATTTCTGAAAAAAATCGTGATATGATATTTTTGCCATATCGCCCACCCCTAACTAGACATTAGTTAGAGCACTATTAAACGACTACATGTATACGTCTAATAGACCGTAAATATGGGTCTAGGCTAAAACAAGACTGAATTTGGGCTGTCAGTGAAAATTTAATAGACGTCTAACCATAGCCCAAGAATAGACTAGTCATCAAAAAGACAGCTAATGAACGCCTACATATGAAGAGTTCAGATGCAAAACCAGCTAAAAGCCAAAAATGAGATAATGATACTGAGTGAGTGCTCCTGACACATAGTACACGTCCATCAAATACTTTTACTTCAAACTCGCTAAATTTCAGCCTCAGCCCAATCAGAAGTACCGGTACTTACATAGAAACCTATACAAAGTAGCCAGAAAGAAATGCTCATTTTAAAGAAAAACGTCAGATGGATTTAGCTGGTTTTGCATCTGAACTCTTCATATATACATCTCAAACACAACAAATTGGCAATCCATCAAAAAAAAAATTACATATACAGCTTTTATTGAGAAAAATAACATTAACAACTTAAGACAATACAAAATTATAAAAATGCAAAAGAATTAATGACAAAAAAAATATTATAATTGCATTACACTCAAATATAAATATTATGATAAAAATAAGGGATTTAACAACTTAAGATAATAAAAAATATAAAAATGAAAAATATATATTTTAAATACCTAAAGATATTTAAAAGAAATAAATAATACAAATCAAAAGCATGTTATCACACTTAACATTAAAACATTGCGGATAAATGACAATGTAAAAAAAAAAAAAAAACCTTAAAAAAATAACTTAAGTATTGACACCACAATGTTTGATTAATGTGGCACATTTTGAAGACTTTACCTTTCCAGCATCCTTCTGGCACTGTCTTTGAGGTTTCTTCCTTCAGTTCTGCACAACTTTGACACCAGAATAACACATGTCAGGCAAGTAGTATTATATGCGTCAGTGTAAAAGTGTCCAAAATTGTCTGGTACAACTAATTTCATAACAACACAGTGATAGCTGCTGTAACTAAAATGTAACCCAGTACACACATTAACCTCAAATGTACATGGAATTATAAATTCATCTTGTTTTTATTACATTATGTCTTCTAGTCTTCTACAACTATTCAAAATCAAAATATTGAGAAGATCTCCTTAAGTCAAATATCGAAGTTAAAAATAAATTACTTAATTAATTAAATGGTTACACTTTATTTTGATAGTCCACTTTAGACATTCTACTAACTATAAGCAACTTTTGCAACTATAAGTAACTTTGCAACTAAATGTCAACTAATTTAAGTTAATTAATTAAACCTTTTGTTTAATTAAGGGAAGGGTACAAAATACACCCACCAAACCCACCAGGTAGACTTATACTGTGCTGAGGAAATGCAAGACATTGCAGTGGAGAAAGGTATAATACTTAATCACAAGAAAAATAAAAACTATACATAAATACAAAAACTGTACATCAAAAAGAATGTCAAAAATAGCACTGCAGGTCTTCAAAGGTTTTGTCTTCGCTCCATGAATGCGAGCTGTTGATAATTCCATAACGACAATGTCGAGCAAAGATAAGCCCCATGCATGTCTGGACATTAAATGAGGAGGAATCCAGCGACTGACTAACATTTTCTTTGCAGCAGTGAAAGCAGCTAAAAGTATGTTTCTCTGTTGTGGTGACAGAGCCAATCCAGAAAAATTATTTAAGAAGAAAAGATATGGAGTCAAAACCACATCCTTTTCTAATAAGAGTCATGAGCAAGCTGAGACCAGAAAAGAGAAAGTGCAGAGCATTCCCAAAAAAAAAACGTAACTATGTGCCGAGGGCCCTCTGCAGACATAGACTGCAATTTGGGGAAGGTGATGCATGCATATGGAAGCGTTTCAAAGGGGGCAGATAGAGTCTAGGTAGTAATTTCTGAAACTGGTGAAACTTGTAGGCTACAGTTGGTAATTTTGTTAATGACGATTCAGGGGCGGACTCTAGGCAATAAAGTATAATGAGCATTAACACTGGGAATTTCTGTAAAGCTGCTTTCGTGATTTATGAAAAGTGCTATATAATAATTTGACTCATTTCAGACTTTGTTCAGGTTTGCTGATGTGTTTTTGTGTTAAAAGTCTAAACATTTGAAGCTTACAGCTTCTTTATACGATCATATTTACATCCTGGAAAAGAAACAACTTTGCTAGAATGTTACTGAGAATAGTAATGGATAATGTTTGCTGTATAAATAAGTTGGGCCTGTTCGTGATTCCGCCACTAGGTGGCGCGAAAGCATCGCTATTCCCTCGTGAACCATCGGGTGATTGCAGGTAAAGTGGGCCACTTTTTGTAAAATGTGTAATTTTGATACCTAGATGTTTTTTTTCTTTTCTACATCACTTTTGTTAACTTTAATGTCCAGCAGTAATATTTCAGTTTGAGTATGGTTCATAAAAAGTGTTTGCATAGAAATATTTTCAGTTAAAGTGGGTCGGCTGGTCTGGTAAAGTGGGCCATCCCTTATTTATCAAAAATTATTAATTAAAAACACATGATTTATTAACACATATTATCACACAAACATATTTAGCAACTTCTTTAACAAATCCAAAAATATATAACCAGGTTATGAGTAAAATAAATCATGTGTAAATCCTCATCTAAAGGGGAGACACTGCAGGCAAAAACACTGTTTTTGTCAAATTTGAGATTTTGGGCTTTTTGGCTTTTCATAAAGTGTTTTTTAGACTAGTGGAAAGAAAACACTTGTATACTTTATAACACTTGATCTAACAATTGATCTAATACATATTTTTAAAGGCCGTTTTCTCAAAATGAGTTTTTTCTCCTACACTGAGCCATAAATCTCCACTTCAGCAGCACTTACACACAACACACTTGACATTTTTATTCCTGTCTATATCCTAAGGGTTTTACAGAGGGATTTGTTCATATATAATTTGCTTGATTTTATACAACATTTTATTTCCCCCCCAAAAAATTGTAAAAAATATATTGTTTTTTTGTCTGTTCTAAGTATTTTCTGAATTATGGAGTGACAAAACGAGATACCCAAAATTCCCTCCGTAAAAACATTTGACTCTAATATGTCAAAAAATGCAAACAAGAATTTTGAATCTTGAAATTTATGCAAATAAGCACATATTTTATTAAATAATGCATTCTTAAACCTAACATATTAGAAAACTTGTAATACAAAAAATGTTTGCAATTATCAATGTAATCAATCAACTGGGTAAGTAAGGTGATAATTATTCTGTTTGTTTTTTACCCTATTCACCTCCAGTGCCTGCCTTAATTCATGTGTGAAATTCCAAACAACTAAAAGATCATGTTGTGTTGACGTTAAATTTGATTAAATCTGAATATCAGAATTTGCAGAATATTAACTAAAAATGTGACTATAACACAAGCAACAACAAATAGTCTAAAAAATAATTTAAAATGGTACAGATATGTAAAAAATGTTTTTTTCTGTCTAGGTTTTCTAAAAACTTTAAATGAATGTTAATTGTGTCCATTTTTCAAAGCTTTATATTCTGCATACATTTTTCTCCTCTCATTCTTTCTTCATTCCACAGATTGAACTGAATGCCTCGACATCCTTTCTATTCTCTCTTTCCTTTCTTCCATCTCTGACTTGTTTTCTAAAAAAGTAAAATATACATGCAAACTATAAAATAACCAGTGAATGTCAATTTATTTAATTAATTTAAACGTCAGCCCACTTTATCTAACACATTTCAACCATAAACTCCTTACAAGAAAACTAACACATTTTTAGACATTTTTTTTTCTTTGCATTTTTCCCCCGGTTAATTGGAAACAAAAACAGCAGGAACTGTCCCAATTGTATTTGTTTCCATTTATTGAGCAACCTTATCATTTAGAACAGAAAATCTTATGTCAAATCTTATGTTTTCTACCTTTCATCACGACGCAGTCGTCTTTTGAGGTGTGGCCGCACCCAGCAGTGTCATGTTGCATCAACCAAAATTATTTTATCATTTAGAAAAACATTGTCCCTTTAATTAAGAACCATTGTTATGCTCTGAAAGTGCAAACCCATTGAGCACAGTACAATCAAACTGAAACGGCCCACTTTACCTGCAATCACCCTACAGCATGTGAACGACCGATCATTTATAGGCTATTTAGCTTAAATATCTTCTGCCCATACCATCAACACCATTCTTTTTTTGCTCTAAAAGCTTATTTAAATGAATTAAATGAATGAAAGAAAAAAGTAAATTAAAAAATCTCTTAGATTCAGCAGTAGACATGCGGTACCTACTCAGACTAAAATTAGACAATACATCATAACCCAAAAAAAAAAACTTTTTAAGACTAGTCTAAGCAGTTTATATACGCAACCGGCCCCTGCTTTATTTCTGTGTGAATTCAGTTTATTAGGAGGTGTTTGGATCATCTCAGACGATCCTGGAGAACATGTTTATCAGGTTTAGTTCGTGTAGATCCAGTGCTTTTGTCATTAAAATGAGAGACACACCAAACACAGAGACACCTAGACTCGTACATGTTCACATAAATTACTCATCTTAAAGGGATAGTTCACCCAAAAATGAAAACCCTGTCATTATTTAGGCCACTCAATCACCCTCATGTCATTCCAGATCTGTAGTAAGGTGAGTAAATCATGGCAGAATTTTCATTTTTGGGTGAATTATCCCTTTAAAATTATATATAATGAACAGAGCTGAGTAGATTACTTACAAATTGTAATCTGTTACTGATTCCAAATTACACGGCAAAAATTGTATCCATTATGTTTTTAGGTAATATAATCTGATTACTTTTAGATTACTTTTAGATTACTTTTGACTTAACTTGTTTATCACATTGATTTAAATAGGATGATCCTGGCATAAAAATACAAAGAGTAAGAAAATATGTTACATTTGTTGTTATTAAACCTTATATTACGTCAAGGTTTTCCAAACTAGTGTTTGTGAAGGAACTGCAGTGGGTTTATGAGTTTATTGAAAAGCTAATTAATTAAATCATAAAAAGTGTTACATTAAAATAAATCATTTTAAAATCAAAATTAAAACTTACTAAAAAAATTAAATATTTTATTTGTTTACCTGCATGTCGTGTGATCATAACCGATGTCAAAGAACTAATAAACATGTAAATGTGATGCTTAATTATTCAAATATTTATTTTAAAATCTCAGGGGTACTTCAAGTAAATATATGAAAGAGGATCAGATGACAAGAAAGTTTGTGTGAATTTGTGAATGTGTGAATTTTAATGTTTGAAAGACAAAATCCTTCCAAAGACAGGGAAATACATGGTTAAATATGATCATTTTTAATAGTTTTTGTAAATCAGTGGTCAAATGTTTTGTCGACTGATCTTTGTGTGAATGTCAATAAAACTTGAGGACTTTCTGAATGGACAATTTTAAAGATGAAAAAGAGGAATTAGGGAGAATCAATCAAATATGATTAATTTTTGCTATTGTCTAAATAATATGTAATCATGTAATCCATTAAAAAGTAACTGTAGTTTGATTATGAGTATTTTAAAATGTAATTTAATCTAATTACAAGTACTTCATTACGTAATCTGATTACGTAATCCATGTAATTACATGTAATCAGTTACCCAGCTCTGATAATGATAAAAAATACTAAATAAACTAAATGAATAAATTAATAAAAAAATGAAAAAATGAAAATAAACACTTTAACAAGTAGTCTCAGACTTTTGGACCCCATTTTCATCACAGCTCTTCAATCAATATGTTATACAAAGTATGCACAAAACAGGATTTTTAATAAAACAGATGTGTTAAATGGAAACAATACAGTGACCATCAATCACTCAACAAGAGATCCAGCAATCTTATTGGTGGATGATGAGTGGGCGGAGTCTACATTAATCACTCAGTGAGAGATCCAGCGATCTTATTGGAGGAGGATGAGTGGGCGGAGTCTACAGCAATCAGTAAATGAGAGTGTGATCAGGTGTCCTGCTCTATATCACTAGTAAAAACAGGCCAGTGTGTAAGAATAAGTGTTAAATGTAAACCTGGAACACAAAACCAGTCATAAGGGCCAATTTTTATAAATTGAAATTTATAAATCCTCTGGATAAAGCTGAATAAATAAGGTTTCCATTGATATTTGTTTTGTAAGGACAATATTTGGCTGAGATACAACTGTTTGAAAATCAGGAATCCGAGGGTGCAAAAAAAAAAAAAAAAATGCAAGAAAATCGCCTTTAAAGTCAAATATCAAAATTAAAAAAAAAAAAAAAATTAAATGGTTACACTTTATTTTGATAGTCCACTTTAGACATTCTACTAACTATAAGTAACTTTACAACTACTAATTAAAACATTTGCGAATAACTAACTAATTAATTAAATGTGATCCTAGACCACAAAACCAGTCATAAGGGTACATTTTTTGAAACTGAGATTTATACATCATCTTAAAGTTGAATAAATAAGCTTTCCATTGATGTATGGTTTGTTAGGATAGAACAATATTTGGTTGAGATACAACTATTCAAAAAACTGGGATCTGAAGGTGCAAAAAAAAAAAATCAAAATATTGAGAAAAATCACCTTTAAAGTCAAATATCAAAATTAATAAAAAAAAAAAATCCAAAATTAAGTTTTGATATTGTTACGTAGTAGCTGCGTGCTGGACGGAACGAGACGAGAGACGAGATAACAGGCAACAATATTTAATATAATCTTCAGGTAGCACAAGCAGGAACAGGCAGGAATATCCACACACGTAGAAACATTAAACATCAACAATAAAGACCGACAGGGTAATGAACTCAAGGACAGACTTATAAAGGGTAACTAATAATGACAGACAGGTGAACCAGATAACGTTAACAAGGACTAAACCAAAGTAGACAGATCAATGGGGGGAGACAATGGGAGAAACCAAGAATAGAACAGTCCAATAAACAGAAACTCAAGGAGACATTACACCCCCCTCCGAATAGGCGCGTCTCGCGCCGTATAACATCCAAAAAAAAAAAAAAAAAATAAGAGGGTAGGTGGGCGGTATCAGCGGAGGCTTAGGAAGGCTGGGCGGAACCAGCGGAGGCGTCGGTGGAGGACAGGACCCCGGAAGGGGGACAAAAACCAGAGTCAACAGAGTCCAAGGGGGCGACGAAGGTGGGAGGAGCCAGGGAGGAAACAGGAGGGACCTGGAGCAGGAGGAGCCAGTAGAGACCCAGACCGCAGCCATGATGTAAGCCCACGGTGGAGCCGACGGAGGGAGGAGCCATGGTGGAGGAAGGGCTGACGACTCCAGGGGGCCGACCGACGGTGGCGGAGCAGGTGGAGGTGGAGCCCGAGGCGGAGACGGAGAGCCAAAGATCCAGGGCGACACCGAGGATCCTGAGGGCCAAGGTGGAGCCCAAGGCTCTGGCGACTGAGGCGGAGGCGGAGCTCCGGAGGTCCGCGGCGGAGCCGGAGCGACAGAGGACTGAGGGGGAGCCGGAGGGAGGGAGGAGCCCAACGGAGCCGGTGGGATGGAGCGACGAGGCAAAGCCGGAGGAGTGGAGTCCCAAGGCGATGGCGGGACGACGACCGACCAAGGCGGAGCCGGAGGGACGAGGGAGCCCGGTGGAGCTGGTGGGCCGACGGGCGACGGTGGAGACGAGGGAGCTGAGAGCCGTGGTGGAGCCGCAGGGTCGGAGGGCCGAGGCGGAGTTCTGGACTCTGAGGCTGGAGGCGGAGCTGAGGGATCCTCCAGCCATGACGCCGATGGAAGCTGGCAGACCCGCGGCGAGCCCAGTTCACAGGTGGAAGACTGAGGGTGAGCAGAGGGGCTGTCAGGGGACAGTGGTGGCCAGACAGACATGGATGTAGACAGAAGAGGGTGGGTGGGTGGGAATTCCAGGCAGACAGGATGATCATAACAGGTAGATAATTCAGTAAAGAAGTCTATTAAATCCCCAGAGTCATTTTCTAGAACTTCCATAGAAAAATCAATTAACTCCCCAGAGTTTTCTTCCAGCTCACCCCCAGCGGTGGTGCAGTGGGCAGGGCTCTCCATAGCCCTCTCTTGCTCCACGCAGCACTCCACCGTCACGAATGTAGTGGCCGGCTCTCGCACCTGGTCAGATGTGTCAGGCTCAGGCTCTGTCGCTCTTGGCTCTGGCTCTTCATCTGCGGTGGGCTCGGGCTCATACTCCGCGTGTCGGGGTGATGGTTGGCTGGGCTCTGGGTCTTGAGTGGGGCTGACGTCCTCCTTGACGAAGTCAATAGTCCATGACGATCCACAGGACGCCAGCACCCACTCTCGAGGACCCTCCCCGGATAGCAGCCCCTTAGTGGTGGTGTTCAGTCCTGCACGGTAGAAAGTGCAAAGGCTGCTATCCGGAAAGTGGGAGTGTTCTGCGAGGAAGATGTAATCACGGGTGTGGTCCTCAAGAGAGCGTTCCCCCTGCTTCAGGAGGATGAGGAGAACGGTAGGATCCATGATAATAAATCAAAAAAGAAAACACTGAGAAACAAGACGAAAAATAAACGCAAGGGAATACCGCCGGTTAAACTGTTGTAGGTTGGTCTTTTCTGTTACGTAGTAGCTGCGTGCTGGACGGAACGAGACGAGAGACGAGATAACAGGCAACAATATTTAATATAATCTTCAGGTAGCACAAGCAGGAACAGGCAGGAATATCCACACACGTAGAAACATTAAACATCAACAATAAAGACCGACAGGGTAATGAACTCAAGGACAGACTTATAAAGGGTAACTAATAATGACAGACAGGTGAACCAGATAACGTTAACAAGGACTAAACCAAAGTAGACAGATCAATGGGGGGAGACAATGGGAGAAACCAAGAATAGAACAGTCCAATAAACAGAAACTCAAGGAGACATGTTACAGATATATTTACGGTATGAAATGTACAAAACATCTTCATGGAACATGATCTTTACTTAATATCCTAATGATTTTTGGCATAAAAGAAAAATCAATAATTTTGACCCATATAATGTATTTTCAGTTATTGCAACAAATATACCCGTGATACTTAAGACTGGTTTTGTGCTCCAGAGTCACAAATATGTCTCAAAAGTGTTAAGAATATAAGTTTAATGTTTTAATATTTATTTATTTATGACTTTTTGTCATAGTTTTACACATACTTTCCTAATTCCTCATCAAATCATGTAAAGTTGCTATCCAAATTACATTATTTTTTTTTTACACCATACATTTCATTTGTTTGGGTTCATGTGAAAAAACAACGAACATATAGCCAAAACTTGAAAAAATGCATTTTATTGTATTAAAAAGCAGAGTATCCAAAGAATATATACAGTATATTGTAATAGAAATTGTAAGATGGACCTTTAAAACATGCAGTGCAACAAGTACTGAAACCACCAGCTGATTAATGCATTATAAGACACATGATGATGTTTATTCAGCCTTTATTTGAATCCGTTTCCACATCTTTGTGAGTTTCTTCATACGTTCTAGGACTTTAAGATCAGCACAGATAATCCTTTTTTTGGTGAATAATCTGTAAAGCAGTAAAAACAGTCTCAATACAGGAGCACAGGACTGATTCGTGTTTGTTTGTGTGTGTTAAAAACTCACACCAGTGCATCAATGTCACAGGGACCAGCTTTGTCCTGGATCTGGTATTTGTAGACGGATGCCAACATGCGCTTTGGGATCTTCTTTGAAACAGTCAAACAGCACCCGGCATCCACTGGAACAAAAGCAACATCTGCTATTGAATGACATTTAAATCCTTTTCTAACAAAACCACACACGTCCTGTAGGATGTTTTGAGCTCAGAAGACAAGAATGATGGAAACAGACAAGACTTTAATTGAAAGGGCATGTCTGATATTATCATGAAGCTGGGCGATGCATGTCACGACACATGCCGCTGCTGTCCACACTTACTCACCAGCTAGTTAAGCTGTTTTATAGGCAAGTGTGTCTCTGGGAATCAAACGCATGACTTCACTGACACCATTCTGACTAACTTGACACCGTTCTTTCTTACTTATTAATGACAGGAAATGCATGAACATCCTTGCATTCCTTCTTTAAGATCTTAAAAAAAAAAATAAATAAATAAATAAATAAAATAAAGTAAAATAAATAAAGGTAATTGTGACTTTTTTTTCTATCCTCAGAATTGAAAAAAAAAGAAAATCTTTAATCAGAATTGTGAGATAAAAAGTTGCAGTTACCTTTTTACCTTTTCCATTACCTTACATTTTCACAATTGCAAAACTCATAGTTATGACTTTTTTTTCCTCTACATTCTGAGTTTACATCTTGCAATTGTTTTTTCTATCACAAAATGAAACAAACAAACAAAAAAAAAACCTAAACTTTTAATCTGAATTTTCTTGCTTGTGGTTCTGAGTTTATATCTTGCAATTCTGAGAAAAAAAGGTCAGAATTACAAGAAATTAACGCAGAATTTACCTTAATTAATGCATACCTTTACCTTATCTTTTTGCAATTGCAAATCTCACAGTTATGACCTTTTTCTCTAAATTTAGAGTTTACATTTTCTCTCACAAAATTATAATAAAAAAGTTAAAAATAAATAAATAAATAAATTTATCAGAATTTTCTTGCTTGCTTTTTTATCAGAATTGCAAGACAATAACAGAATTTTTAAGGAAAAAAAATCTGAATTGAACTAAATTCTGAGTTTACATCTTGCAATTGCAATTTCCCCTGCCACAAAATAAAAATAAAAAATGAAAAGTTTATCTGAATTTTTTTGCTTGCAGTTCTGAGTTTATATCTTGCATTCAGAGGAAAAAAAGGTCAGAAATGCTAAATATTAACAGAATTTCAAGGAAAAAATCAGAATTGTGGACAGAATTGTAAGATAAAAATATCAATTACCTTTATACCTTTACCTTACCTTTTTGCAATTGCAAATCTCACAGTTATGACTTTTTTTTCTCTAAATTCTAAGTTTACACCTCGCAATTGTGTTTTTTTAATCTACCTCAAAATAAGAATAAAAAAGTCAGCTTTTTATCTGAAATTTTTTGCTTGCAGTTCTGAGTTTTTATCTGGCATTCAGAGGAAAAAAAAAGTCAGAAATGCTAAATATTAACATAGAATTTCAAAGAAAAAATCAGAAGTGCGAGCAAAAAAAATTCAGATAAAAAGTTTACTTAAGTCACTTTATTTTATTTTGTGGCTATAAAAAACACAATTGCAAGACGTAAACTCAGAATTTAGAGAAAAAAGTCATAACTGAGAGTTTTGCAATTGCAAAAGGGTAAGATAAAAAGATAACTGCAACTTTTTATATCACAATTCTGACTTTTTTTCTAACAATTCTTATTTTTCCCCCCTTACAATTACCTTATTTGTATTTCCGTGGCAGAAAAAAAACACCTATGCATGGGAATGCAACATAAGGGTTAATAAAAAAAAAAATGCGCACATTGCATTAATATCATCAAAATTGAACTGAGCTGAGCTGAAGAACAACGCTATTGTCTTTTTAAGCTTCTTTACAACTGAAATTGATCTCAATTGTTGTGATTGATGTGAAATATTAGAAATAAAAGTATCTGACTGAGTCACTAAACTAAACATTTAATGGAAGCTGATGCATCGACAACATAAAGTCATAAACGTAATCTGATCATTAGGAGCATCAAGTCGGGTTTAGTTGATTCTGACCTTCAGTGCTGGTGAGGATGATGATGGTGACGCAGACGAGCAGAAAGACAGACTTTGCTTTGAGCTCCATGGTTGAACAGTGAGTGTGAATGAAGTCAGAAAAGCTCATTTAAAGCCAAAGCATGCGAGTCCTGTTACGCCCTCATCGCCCGGCCTGCCCGGACTCATCAGCAATCACACCAAAGAAAACACTTTACAAATCGGTTATGAAATCTCTTTTATAGCAGATGAACTATTCCCTGCAGCACCTCATTCAGGTGAATGTGAATGTGAAGGCAGTGATCTGTTCGCTGCAGGTTATGCGTGACACGAGCCGTACGAACACACTGATGTCGTTAAGAGTGCTTCTTGGGAGTTTCTCAGGTGTGTTTTGATTTATGTCGGTTCGTTACGGTCAGTTGCGTGTCACTGGGTGTGTTCCGTAATTGCATCGGATGTTCGTGCTTGTCTGTTTTACTTTCTTTTTTGACATTGTCGCAGGAGTACTGTCTCACCTCTGACCTTACAAGAAAACCCAAAGAATATGATAATCATATTTAGTGCAGAAAATGGCTTTGCCACATTTCATTGCACGCCAACAAATCTGAGGAGGAATATGTATAAAGTTTTTGAACAGTACGATTTTTAAGTTTTTTTTTTTTTTTTTTTTTTTTTAAGTCTCTTCTGCTCACCCAGTCCACACTTATTTGATCTGAAGTACAGCAGAAACAGTACAATTTTTAAATAATTTTGCCATTTAAAATAACTGTTTTCTATTTGAATATATTTTAAAATGTAATTTATTCCTGTGATTTCAAAGCTGATTTTTCTCCAGTCACATGATCCTTCAGAAATCATTCTAATATTCTGATTTGCTGCTCAAACACATTTATGATGATGATGATGATGATGATTATTATTATTATTATTAGCATACATATAGCTGCGTAGATTTTTTCAGGTTTCTTTGATAAATAGAAAGTTCAGAAGAACAGCATTTATCTGAAATAGCAATAGCAATACTAGCATGATTAACATGGTACTAGTATGTTAACAAGATTAGCAAGTTACGAACATGTTGCTAGCATGATTAGCATGTTGTTGGCATGTTGTTAGCATGATTAACATGTTTTTAACATGTTGCCAGCATGTTTATATCATGATTAGCATGTTGGTAGCATGTTTCTAACATTATTAGCATGTTACTAATGTGTTAACATGATTAGCATGTTGCTAGCATGTTGTTAGCATAATTAGCATGTAGTTAACATGTTTCTAGCATGTTTTTAACATGATTAGCCTGTTGCTAGCATGTTTCTAGCATGATTGGCATGTTACTAATGTGTTAGCATGATTATCATGTTGCTGGCATGTTTTTAACATGTTTCTAGCATGTTTTTAGCATTTTTCTAGCATGTTGTTAGGATGATTAGCATGAAGTTAACATGTTTCTAGCATGTTTTTAACATGATTGGCATGTTACCAATGTGTTACTACCATGTTTTTAACATTATTAGCATGTTATTAACGTGTTAGCATGATTAGCACGTTGCTAGCATGTTGTTAACATTATTAACATGTAGTTAACATGTTTCTAGAAACATAATTAGCCTGTTGCTATCATGTTTCTAGCATGTTTGGCATGTTTCTAGCATGATTAACAGGTTACTTACATGTTGCTAGCATGTTACTAACATGATTAACATGGTACTAGTATGTTAACAAGATTAACAAGTTGCTAGCATGTTGCTAGCATGATTAGCACGTTGCTGGAATGTTGTAAGCATGATTAACATGTTGTTAAAAGGTTGCAAGCATGTTTCTAACATGACAAACAAGTTACTAGCATGTTGGTAGCATGTTTTACCAAGCTTAGCATGTTACTAACACATTAGCATGATTAGCATTTTGTTAGCATGGTTAGCATGTTGTTAACATGTTTCTAACACGTTTCTACCATGATTAGCATGTAGTTAACATGTTTCTAACATGTTTTTAGTATGATTAGCATGTAGCTAGCATGTTTCTAACATTATTAGCAAGCTATTAGCATGTTGCTAACATGATTACCAAGTTACTAGCATGCTGTTAACATGTTTCTGAAATAATTAGCATGTTAATAACATGTTGTTAGCATGAGTAATATGTAGGTAGCATGTTTCTAACATGATTAACATTGATAGCATATTGTTAGTATGATTTAACACATTGCTAGCATGTTTAGCACACTGACACCAGGATACCAGCATATCATGTTGCTAGCTTGGATTAGTACATTGATAGAATGTCTTAAGTTAGTTGCTAGGCGAGTTTAAAGCAAATCAGAATATTAGAATGATTTCTGAAGGATCATGTGACACTGAAGACTGGAGTAATGATGCTGAAAATTCAGCTTTGAAATGACAGGAATAAATTTCAGTTTAAAATAAATTCAAATTGAAAACAGTTATTTTAAATAGCAAAAATATTTCAGAATTGTACTGTTTGCTGTACTTTCAATCAAATAAATACAGGCTTTGGTGAGCAGAAGAGACTTCTTTAAAAATATATATATTTTTTTACTTTAGTTATATAAGTTGTAAGTAAAGAAAGATTAATAAAAAAAAAAATCTTAATTATTAACAATTAAATCAATTTGTGAAATTTATTAGCAATTTTTGAGAGAAGATTCTATACCAGTTTAATATTGTATAATTTACTTTTACATTTTTTGTAGCCTATATTAATATATATATATATATATATATATATATATATATATATATATATATATATATATATATATATATATATATATGGCATCATCATAATTAGTAATATATAATAACTGTTATATAATTATAAAATTATATCAGAAAGATATAAAAATCTATTTTTTTTTTAAATGAAAAACTTTTTTTTTCCTGTAATAATAATATTTATCATCAGCATTATTATTATTATTATTATTATCGTTGTTATTGTTGTTAGCAACAGACCAAAGAATATCCTGCAGGCGCCACGTGTTTGGCATTAATGCTTTCATGTGCTTCTGTCACTTACTTTCCTTTTCTTTTGCATGCAGCACTTTCTTCTGCTTTTCTGATATTCTGAATACCTTCGGCTGCCAGATTTCACAATGATTAAAGGGTAAAGGTAAATACCAGGTGTACTTGATTTATCTTTAATAAAAGTATCAAATCAAACTTGATCTGCAGGACTTGTCAGATCTAAAATACAGTTGAAGGATCTACAGGAGCTCCCAGAAAAACCACAGGCTGCTTTCGACTGGAAATTACACGTTAGAGAAATAATTGCTTTTAGAAATCTCTGTGTAATCATCATACAAAGGCAGGAATGAGTCACGCAGCTTCTGGGATAATAAAATCAAACCAAAGCACTTGGAATAACAAACGAGCCAAACAGATTCACTTTCACATCCGTTTACTACATACAGTATTTACACAGTGCTGATCAGAGCAACACGTGTGAATGAACGAGAGACAGACACGGATGGGATCAGAAGGGTCTTTGTCTCCGAGTGGCCAGATTGAGCAAACGCAGCAGCATTTCTCCAGAAACGCCTTTCAGACCCACGCCGTCTTCGGTCTGATTCGATCCCACGTCTTCCGAACAATCTGGATCCAGAACACAGTTTTCTGAAAGACAGAAAGCAATGTTGACATTTAATTAAAGGATCATAGGAGACGTAGTTTGTGCGTAATGTGACATTATGAGATGTTTTGCTCACCCGAGTCGCAGCAGACGCCTGGAGCGGCGCATCGGCCCCCTTGGGCCCCGCAGGACGTCCCGCCCGTCTCACAGGGGCCCGGAAGCAGATTCTCCTGCATGCAGCTCAGCGTCTCTGGAGATCCGAGCAGACAACCCAGACCGGCCCCGCAGCAGATACTGGGGCCGAAACAACGGCCCTGATTCCCCGGACCACACGCAGGACACTAAACACACACACACACACACACACTTCCTCAGTACAATCTCTTGATTAGTAAATAGAGATGATTCAATGTATGATTCAGAATTAAAATGAGACTCACTTGATAAAATGAGCACAACTGTAACAATTTTTTATGAACATTTATAATGCATTTAATTCATATTTTATATTTTATATATTATACATTAAAATTAATATTTAAAATTTAAATCAATTTAAATATCTAAACCGATAAAAAAATAAAAATAATAATAATATAAATGCCACACTGAGTCGATATTACTAGTTAGTTATTTTATTTTTTTTGTATTTTTTTATTTTTAACTTGAATGTTGGACTTAATTATGTATAACACCTTGGTCAACCAAGGTTGTTTTAAATGTGCTTAATAAGTAAATTAAAATTAAAAACTTATTTTTAGTCATTTATTATTAGAATTTTATTAATGTTAGTTTGCTCAAATAGTTGCTAAATTAAACTAAAAAAAACAACAAAATTAGGTGAAAAAAAAAAACTAAATTAGAAAAAAGTTAACAATTCACTTTCTTGTTTGAAATTAGTGTTATTTTTAGTATAATTTAGATACTAACAGTTTTTATGAATATTTTGAATTAGCTGTTATATTATATTGTTACATATATATCTTTAAAATTTTTGTTAAAGTTTTAGCAATTCTGTTGTGTTTTTTGTCTTTTTTTGTTCGTTTTTCTGGATCGTTTTTATTAATAACTATTAATAAATATTTTTAGTTATTTTATATATCTGAAGTGTGAAATTTTATTTTTATCTATTTATTTAAATTGTATTTTTAGTTATTTTAGTACATAAATGAAAATGAAAATTAAGTAAGTGTAAGTTTTTATTTTTCACTTAATTTTTATTTTATTTCAAGTAATGAAAATAGTTTTCATGGTTTAAGTTTTTTTATATATTTTGAATTAGTTTTAGTTAGACATTTAATAAACATAATATTTAAAATTAAAATCAATGTAATTTCATTTTAAGATTTTAACATGTAAAATGACTAATATATATAAATATATATAAATGCGATATTAGTTAGCTATTTTATTTTTTATTATTTTTTTATTTTTAACTTGGGTGTTGCACTTCAGCAATTTTCTACAGCACTTTGGTCAACCAAGTTTTTAAATGTGCTTTATAAATAAATCAACTTGAACTTATTTTTAGTAATTTATTATTTGAATTTTATTAATGTTTGCTCAAACAGTCACTAAATTAAACTGAAAAACCAACAAAATTAGAACTTTGTTCATTTTTTTTTTTTTTTTTGAAAATAGTGTTATTTTTAGTATAATTTAGATACTAATAGCTGTTATTATATTTTCCATTTTCTTTAATATTTTTGTTAAAGTTTTAGTAATTCTGTTGCGTTCTTTGTCTTTTTTGTTGGCTCATTTTTATTCATTTTTATTTTATTTTTAGTTATTTTAGTACATCTAAATGAAAACTAAATATGTTAAAATTAAAATTAAGCAAGTGCAAGTTTTTATTTTTCACTTAATGTTTATTTTATCTCAAGTAATAAAAATATTTTTCATGGTTTAAGTTTATATATATATATAAACTAAAATTTAAAATGAAAACTATATATATAAAACATATTTAGTGTTTTCAGCATTTTTATTAGTTTTCTTGTATATGTGAATATTTTTTAATGAATTTTAATTTCAGTTTTTAGTTATTCTAATGCAAGTTAAACTAAATAGATAGTAGGAATGTTCCCGTGCAACTAGCTGAAATACTGAAATACTTAATTTTATTTCAAGGAACAAAATGTTTTTTATGGTTTCAGCTTTAGTTTAAAAAAATACACATGAACACACTGAAACATGAAACCACAACAGACAGTATAATACTGAATCAACATAAAATATTCTTAAATATTTTGTTGCTAATAGTGCATGTTATAGTTTTAATGCAGTGATGAATATTATGAATGTTTTAGCTCATTTAAATGAAATATTTCACTGCGCACAGTCTGAATGTTGAGCAGACGAACTTCTCCCAAACTACTTAAAAAGATGCAGTTAAAATCCACAGTATTGATGATGATGATGATGATGATGATGGTGATGCTGGTGGAGTCTGTACCTGTCTGAGAGGTTCTGGCTGGGATCTCTTGCCTCCTCGCGGGCAGTTCTGGATGTAGCATGCGGACGAGAGCGCTGAGAGCGCCAGCAGACAGAGGACACACGCGGGCAGCAGAGAGTCGGACATCTCGACACACACTGATGCTCTGATGCTCTGAGACGCTTATATACAGCCGCAGCATCAGGACCAGCTGAGCTCCTCCTCATCCAACAGATCACCTCCACCGCTGATCCAGGGTCACTTCAGTGTCACTTAAACGCTCTCATAGTTCTATTAATAAGTTCTGTTTTTATATCTTACTTTTGAATTTAGTTAAAGGTTAGTTAAAGTTAAAGGTCTTTTTAATTCTTTTTTGTTTTTATTATGTCTATATAGTTTTTATTCATCTTTGTTTTCATTTTAGCTATTTTAGCACATCAAATGAAAATGAAAAGTATCACGGGTATATTTGTAGCAATAGCCAAAAATACATTGTATGGGTCAAAATGATTGATTTTTCTTTTATGCCAAAAATCATTAGGATATTAAGTAAAGATCATGTTCCATGAAGATATTTTGTTAATTTCCTACCATAAACATATCAAAACTTAATTTTTGATTAGTAATATGCTTTGCTAAGAACTTCATTTGGACAACTTTAAAGATGATTTTCTCAGTATTTTGATTTTTTGCACCCTCAGATTCCAGATTTTCAAATAGTTGTATCTCGGCAAAATATTGTCCTATCATAACAAACAATACATCAATGGAAAGCTCATTTATTTAGTTATTAATTGACTGTTATGACTGGTTCTGTGGTCCAGGTGTTTGAGTGTTTATATATATATATATATATATATATACAATTTCAGTTAACTATTAATTTTCTTCATAAAAACAAAATATTTTTTTTTTTTTTTTTACAAATATTTAGTATTTTCATTTTAATTTTAGTTTTTTGTTGTTCTGTTGACATTTTTAATAGTTTTTTACTTTACTTTTTTATATGTTTGTATAGTTTTAATTATTTTAGCACATCAAGTTAAACTAAATGAAAATAAGAAATTACAACTAGCTAAAATAAAATAAGTATAGTGAGTGTTGTTTTTCTTATGTAATTTTTATTTTGTTTTGTTTCACAAAACATTTTTAAGTTTTTTTTGTGTTGAATTAGTTTTTATTTTTGTATTTTCTATTTTCATTTTAATTTGAGTTAAAGATACAGTAATTTTGTGTGTTTTTGTCATTTTTATTAGTAATTGTTAATATGTCTGTAGTTTTCATTTATTTTAGTACACTGAGGTAAAATAAATGAAATTAAGAAATATTTTTTAATTTAATTTTATTTCAGGTACTGAAAAACATGTTTTAATGGTTTAATTAAAAAAAAAAAAACATTTTATATTTTCCATTTTAATTTTAATTTGAGTTAAAGATACAGTCATTTGTTGTTTAGTTTTCATTTAATTTAGTACATCAGTGTAAAATAAATTAAATTAAGAAATATTTTTTCATTTTATTTTATTTCAGGTACTGAAGATATGTTTGAATGGTTCAATTAAAACAAAATCCTTAACTTCTGCTTTTTTGACTTTTTCTTCTACTTCTGCTTTTTTTACTTTTTCTTCTACTTCGGCTTCTTCGACTTTTTGACTTCAACTTCTTCAACTTTTTTTTTTTTTTCGAGTTCTGCTTCTTCAACTTTTACTTCAGATTAGACTTTTTCTCCGACTTTGACTTCTTTTCTTTAACTTTTGACTTTCTTCGAGTTCTGCTTCTTTGAGTTTTTTTTTTTTTTTTTGCTTCTTCGGATGCATTTCATTTCATTGTCTATATATTTGTAGTTTAATTTAGTACATCATGTTCAACTAAATCAAAATGCAAACATTTTAAATAACTTTTAAAAGTTTTTATAATGCTTTTATATCATATTTTATTTCAGTGAATGTTTTTTACGTTAAAAAGTTAAACATTTTTAATGGTTTTAGTTTCATTTTTAGTTAGTATAATAGCATACTAGTATAATAGTATAATAACCTTATTCAGAACATCATGTTTCTGCATGAGAACTTATAAAAACTGACGTCTGAACACCGTCATCTGACAAACCAATACTGCCAGAATACATTCTCTTTCACCATTTAGAACAAGTTTCAGCAAACATACATCAACCTTTTGATGCATGAATTATTAAATCATAAAGTAAGTCTTAAATGTGACCCTGGAGAACAAAATCAGTCTTAAATATCACTAGTATATTTGTAGCAATAGCCTAAAATACAATGTATGGGTCAAAATTGACGATTTTTCTTATATGCCAAAAAATACTTAATTTTTGATTAGTAATATGCATTGCTAAGAACAATGGACAATTTTCTCAATATTTAGATTTTCTGCACCCTCAGATTCCAGATTTTCAAATACTTTAAAACTGCAATATAATTACTCTCAGTCTTTTTGTTGCAAAATGAGTTCACATCCATCCTGTCAACAGAAGACAGTCCTTTTCTTACAAAATTACAAAAAAACACAATGACATATGGATAAGGGTCAAAGGTCAAAGGTCATGGTTCATCAGAGGGTTAATATTACCATACGGCTGTTATGAAGATATCATATTTAAATTAGGACTGTCAAACAGAAAATAAAATAAAAGTTTGAGTTTGTCTAATATATGTGTGTGTACTGTGTGTAATTATTATGTATATATGAATTGTATATACATAATAATAAATTATGCAAAAAAAAAGTATATATTTAAGAGAAATATGTTATTTATACAAAATATTTGTATTTATATATAATATAAATTACATAAAAACATATACTTCTTAATATACATGAATGTGTTTATATTAATATATACATATAGTAATTACACAGAAGACACACACATATATTAGGCAAACTCAAACTTTTACTTTGCATGTGATTAATCATTTGACAGCCCTAATTTAAATATATATGTGTTGTTTTGATTTGAAAAATAAAATATTAAATAAATACACATGTATAAAATATAATAAATGTTAAAAATGTATATAGTTTATTTTATATAAATAAATCTAAATTAAAAAAATACGTTTATTTTATAGAAATTAAAAACTTAAAATTTAATATTATTTTATTATTAAAAATAATATTAATATTAATTATAAATTAAAAAAAAAACCAAGCATATACTACAGAGATAAATGAAACTAATCTAACCGGTAAGCGACTGTCTCGGGACTGAAGGGGTTAATGCGTTCGAGAGTTAAAGTGAGTGACAGGAGCGAATAGAAGGTCAAAGCTGTGAAATGACAGATATGAGATTCATCCGAACGCGGGACTAAACAGCGGAAATGCCTGCTCAGTATTCAGAGCTCACAAACACTAATCTAATCCAGCATTTCCATATTGTTTGTGCGCATGCAGGCCAACAAAAGAACAATTTCATCAAATAACACCTGGAGAACTCAGCCGTGCTTTGAGGAACATCACTCGCCTGTGAATCTGAGAAGATGAGCCATAACGAACTCATCAGCGTCCCGAAGCAAACGAGGCCTAATCAGCGAGTGGCGAGTTCACTCACCCTATTTGGCGGCGGCACATCGATAATCGTCGTAATGAAATGCTGCACGTACAGTAAATGGAAATGTTGTTGATCACTTCAATCAGAACGACTTTCGACGTTCGTCATTCCCCGAGAACATCGTGCGAAATCAAAATATTTCACGGCTCCTCAGAATACATTAGATTGCAAAAGACGGTGGGCTGGCATTAAAGTTTATTATTTAGCCCATTATGGTCTGGTATCCATGACGACAGCATCCTCATCTGACCGAGAGTGGCTCAACTGCTCATTTATGTTGAGCTTCTGTACGTTAATGACTTAACACGTCTAAACGAGTCCGATGAGGCTGCGCCAGGTCGGCGTGTGTGTCCTTCAGGAGCGTGTGTGGAAAACTTCGGTTTAGCGTTACAATAGATGGCAGAGGTCAGAGCTGTTCAAACACGCACAAAGAGAGTTCAGCCTTGTGCCGCTTCATCAACCTCCTGCCATTCAGTTCCAGCGAACACAACGAGCTCAAGGATCCTTCATTCGCTCTTCCAGACGACAGCATAATCCACTGGACAAAAACAACAGCGTGTACATTCTATAGCTTCATATGGAAAATTATTTTGGAAATACAATTTTTACTTTTTTGTTGTTAAATAAATTAATACTGTTATTCATCAAAGACACATTAAAGTCTCTTCTGCTCACCAAGGCCACATTTATTTAATCAAAAATGATTGAAAAATTGTGAAATATTATTAAAATTTAGAATAGCTGTTTTCTATGTGAATATATTGTAAAATATAATTTATTCCAGTGATCAAAGCTGAATTTTCAGCATCGTTACTCCAGCCTTCAGTGTCACATGATCCTTCAGAAATCATTCTAATATGCTGATTTGCTGCTCTAGAAACATTTCTGATTATCAATGTTAAAAACAGTTTGTATTTGTGTGGAAACTGTGATAAACGATAAAAGATTTTTTAGAAAGCTTGTCTCAAGGATGCATCAAAAGTGACAGTAAAGACATTCATAATGTGACAAAAGTTTTCTATTTCAAATAAATGCTGTTCTTTTGAACTTTCCATTCATCTGTGAATCCTGAAGAATAAAATGCATCACAGTTTCCACAAAAATATTGTGTAGCACAACTGTTTTCAACATTGCTAATAATCAGAAATGTTTGTTGAGCAGCAAATCAGCATATTAGAATGATTTCTGAAGGATCATGTGACACTGAAGACTGGAGTAATGATGCTGAAAATTCAGCTGCGCATCACAGAAATAAATTACATTTTAACAGACATTCACATAGAAAACATCTATTTTAAATTCTAATAATATTCACATTTTTACAGCATTTTTGATCAAATAAATGCCTTGAGGAGCAGAAAAGACTTGAAACCATTAAAAAAAATCTTTTGAACAGCAGTGTATATAAACTACAAAGTCTACACTGTAAAAAATGTTTTTGAAGTTGTAAAACACTATTTCAGTCTTTCTACTTAAAATTTTATTTGTCACTTGCCAATTTTTTGTACTTATATGTGAAATTTACTAGTGATTTCTGAGTGAAAATAGCTTCAGTGTAATATATTTAATATATGTGACCCTGGACCACAAAATCAGTCATAAGGGTCAATGTTTTGAAACTGAGATTTATACATCATTTGAAAGCTGAATAAATAAGCTTTTCTTTGTTGTGTGGTTTGTTATAGGCAATATTTGGCTTAGATTTTTGATTTGAAAATCTGGAATCTGAGGGTGCAAAAAAATCTAAATATTGAAAAAAATCACCTTTAAAGTTGTCCAGATGAAGTTCTTAGCAATGGATATTACTAATCAGAAATTAAGCTTTGATATATTTAAGGTAGGAAATTGACAAAATATCTTCATGGAACATGATCTTTACTTAATATCCTAATGATTTTTGGCATTAGAGAAAAATCAATAATTTTGACCCATACAATGTATTGTTGGCTATTGCTACAAATATACCCGTGCTACTTACGACTGGTTTTGTGGTCCAGGGTCACATATTCCTAGAACTACATAATGACAAAGTCCTTTTCAAGCTTTTTCAAAAACTTTAATGCAAATTATACACAAAATCGCATACAAGTGTTCAGTGATGCACTCGCGTGACGTCCCTGCTGGAGGCAGTCGTTCCGCAAACGGGACATTTAATCTTCAGTTTCTGAGAATCCGCCGAGTGTTTTTGTCTCAAACACTCTCCACACATGAGATGAGCGCAGGGCAGAGAGTACGACGCCACGCTTGAGGAGTAAACCGTCAGTGAACAAGAGCAAAACGCACACGTGTGCCCACCTGGAAAACACAGCACAGTTTGAATGCACAATGCTAGGACTTTTTGTTCAATAACTCAAAAAAAACAAGACTTCATATCTTTATTTTGCATCTCCAAAGAATGCATCTTGATTTAAGGATGTTTAGATGTTTGTACTGCATAACAAGACAAACATACTGATTGCATGCAACATTTTATGCCATGATGTCATGATTTAAGATCTTTTAATGCCTTTGATGATGTGAATTAAGAAACCCTGTAGAAAGACTAAACCATTGCTTCTCAACTCTGGCCTTCAAAATCCATTTTCAGCTCCAGCTCTAATCAAACACACCTGAACAAGCTAATTAAAGACTACTAGAAAGTTACAGGTGAGTTGCATGTGAGTGCGATCAAGATGCCGGGGTTCAGAACCACTAAACAAAAACATTCAAATGCAACTCCCAGTAACAAACAAAAGTGCTTTATTTGCATATACGCTGATCTCAGTCTCGTACCAGCAGAGGCGTCCACACAGGAAGCAGTTTTGCTTGATGAAGTGAACACCGGTAACCCGTGAAGAGCAGCGTTCAGCGCCTGATCCAAACTGTCTGCCAACCGTCTCTCATGTGAGTCCGATTCTGAAACACAACAGATCCAAACCTGAGCAAGAAATACATCAGAAACCATGTCTGGGAAATCCAAAACCATTTTTAAAGGAATTATGATGTTGAGAATTATAAATGTTTCTTGAGCAGCAAATCAGCATATTAGAAGGATCATGTGACTGAAGTAATGATGCTGAAAATTCAACTTTGATCACAGGAAAAAAATTACATTTTAATATAAATTCAAATAGAAAACAGCTATTTTAAAATCAAATAATATTTCATGTTTTTTAATGTATTTTTGATTAAATAAATGCAGCCTTGAGCAGAAAAAAAAAAATAGTCGAAAAAAAAACATTAAAAAAAAAAAATGGGGAATCCAAAACTAGTCGAAACTATTTTGCAGGAGGGGATTAACCCTTTAACTGTCACTCCCTATCTTGAACATAGACCTGAAAATGCACTATCCAAAGTTAAATTTTTATGATTCATGAACGAAAACAATTTGTAATATAATTTTGATGTACAATTCCCATGGTAATGCAATGTCTGATTTTAAAATGGTTTTCAAAGGATGAATTTTGAGATTTTAAGTTTTTAGTTGATCTTTCTTAAGATTTCTATTGCGTGATAGTGCAACAAAGAAAGTCTTTTTGCGACAACAATCATTCATCATTTTTGTTATGATGTAGATTTCTGAGGTGCACTCTTGTCACAAATTAATCTATTACTTTTCCTACATAATTTCTAACACAAAAGAGTGGTAAAATATCTATTTAGGAGTCTTAGACCTTCCCAACGATATATAGTTTGCCATGATTAGATTAGAATTTATTTGTAATATGGTGAAGTAAACTAAGGCATCCCACAGAGCAGACGGTGACAGTTAAAGGGTTAAAGGAATTGTTAAAAAAAAAAAAAAAAAAAAAGAGAGAATGAAATAACTAGAATTTATTGTATAATAATCAATGGGAACTAACAGTAAATACTTTTATTTAAAAAAAAAAAAAAAAAAAAAAGCCACACACACATTAAGTTGTAATTATATGCTTCGCATGGCAAAAATGCAATCCCAGCTAACACACAACATTGCCTACTAGTTATGTCAATATTTTGGGTAATTTCATGACTTACTAAGTGACAACATAATTATTCGGATAATTACAATAATTCGCATGTTCATAATATCATTACTATCACATGATTTTGTCAGTACAAAGTCCTACATATCCAACAGTGCTCTAGTTAATTATTTATTTAATACTTTGGTAATTTCATGAGGTATTGGCAGAGTAACTGCAACATCATGGGCTATAATCCCTGCTGAAAAACAAAAACAAAAAAACAATAGAAACCATCACAGAAATCTAATAGTTTCCACTACAAATATCATTACAAACCATCAACTATTAACCATTAAAACCATTTAAAAATGTTTTCCTGTAGTGTATTTTGGGACATATGCCATTAGGATATAGTGGTTTTAACAGGCCACCAATAGAAGGTGACAAATTACCAGTAGAGACCAACAGGGACCATTACGGTTTCCATTAAAAATACAATTCACATTATAACCAGTAAAACCATTAAACCAATTCTGTGATGGCTTCTATCCTTTTTTTTTTTTTTTTTTTTTTTAATTTTTTAATCTAATTTTCATATTTAATATGTTCTGGCCACATATGTTATTAAACATTAGTCACAAAATTTCTCTTAAATTAAAAAAAATCCGAAAATAAGGGTATACAGCGCGTACCTCCACATTCGCGCGCGAATTTAAAGACAGCATAACGTCTGACAGGACAGTACATTTCGTTTTCATGAGCGGTGAGACTTAACACTTTACAACGAATGCCAATAATTAAAACAGAAGTCACAAAATTTTATTTTTTTCCCCAAAACAGAAAATACGGACCAAATGGTCTTTGTATATAACGTGATATACAGCGCGCGCCTCCATAATGAGCGCGCAATTAAAGCGCGCGCGCACAGTAACGTCTGACAGGACAGGAAAGTTCGTTTTTCTGAGGTGAGAGGCTTAATACTTTACAATATTTTTATAATAATGTATAAAGTATATGTAAAGATTGCCTTTTCTTTGGAAAGACGCTAAAACATTGTATACTGGTGGAGACTGAGAGTTGCCGTTTGTTTCTCGTCTCGTCACATTCGGTGATGAATTACGTTACGTAAATGATAGTACATATTTTCAGTTCAAAACAGCGATACTTGCACCAAAACAATCGAGTAGTTCACATCTTTGAATATTATTGTCGGTCGTTTAACATTTCCATCGCAAACAATTGTCAAATATTAAATGTTTAGCTCTTGTTATATTTTACCTCACACTCGTATCCGTTAAAACTGAAGCGGCGGAGTTCGCGCTCGGATTCTGTGACCGGTAAATCCCGCTTTCTTTGATTTGTCATTTTGACATCCCTAGTGAAAAATAAATATACTAAAATGTATTTAAAATGCATTTATTTCATGCTAAGCATACTACAAATACAGGTACATATTATGTACTTCATAAAAATACCCTGCAATTGCACTTTTAGTATACTAGTATATTTAAAGTCTGCTAAACTGGAACTGGAACTAAATTTGTACTTAATGCACTTTAATTGTCCCGAGGTAGTGCTGAAGTCCAACTAAAGGTACTTAAGTATACTTGATTTTGCTAAAGTGGAACTATTGCAAGTATACGCTACTTTAGGTACACTTAAAATATTTTGCATTTAAAGACAGATATTATTTATAGATCATACAATCCTCATCAATAGTGACATTAAAACATATTTTAGGCTTAATATTAAGAAATGTGCATTGTGCACAAGTAGCACTCCAAATAAAACTTTTTTTTTATAATCTTTATATCAGTAAGTCTCAAGCAATATGTCAGTAAATATGTTTATAGACTATGCTTAGTATAAAATAAATGCATTTTTTAATCTATGACTTTTTAACTCACAATTCTGATTTTTTTGGAAATTGGAAATTTATCTCACAGTTCAGACTTTTTATTCCTCAGAAATGCAGGAAAAAGGTCAGAATTGTGCACTTTTAAACTAAGAATTAAAAAAAGGTCAGGAAAAAAACAAACATACAAAAAAAAAAAACTACAACCGTAAAAAAAATCATTAAATTTAATTAATACAAAAAAAAAAAAAGACTCAAATTTATTTTGTTTCAGCACCAAGGCACAATTTCTAAATTTCTAATAAGAACTAGAATAACTAGAACTAAAACTAATCCTAAAATGTAGATAAATATTTTATAAAAACAAAAATAAAAAAAATGCAAACCCACAAAACTGATGAAAACTTTAACTAAAATTAATCTGAATGCACCAATAGTTTTCTCAATTATTTAAATTTTAAGGTAAACCTATAAAAACATATTTTGCCATTGAAGACAACAACTTTTTAACTCACAATTCAGACTTTTTTTCACTTCAGAAATACAGGATTGTGCAATTTAAACTAAGAATTAAAAAGGGTCAGAATTGGTAAAAAAAAAACAAAAAGTCCAAAAAACTAAAACCATAAAAAAATTCATTAAATTTAACCAATAAAAAAAGACTCACATTTATTTCATTTCAGCTAGTTTCCAAGCTACAATTTCTAAATTTCTAATAAGAACTAGAATAACTAACACTAAACTTAAAAATGTAGATAAATATTTTATAAAAAAAAAAAAAAAAAAAAAATACAAAACCACAAAAAATTACAAAAACTAACTAAAATTAATCTGAATGCACCAATAGTTTTTATAACTATTTAAACTATTAATAACTATTTAAATTTTACAGTAAACCTATAAAAAAAAATAAAGGGAAAAAAAATAAAGACAACAACTGTTGAACTCACAATTCCTTTTTTTCACATCTGGAAATTTATCTCACAGTTCAGACTTTTTTTTTTCAGAAATGCAGGAAAAAGGTCTCAATTGTGAGATTTAAACTAAGAATTAAAAAAAAGGTCAGAACTGGACAGAATTTTTTACATTTTTAATACAAACCTGAGGGAGTTTCATGTGCTTTCCTCAAAGAAGAGCGATCCGAATCAGCGCTGGTGGAGGGAAAACTCAATTCATACTTTCTTTTAGCAGAACGGCTATGTGTTGGTCCTATTTTGCAGGCATCTCCTGTTTTAGAGTCCAAAACCGATGCAAAGGACTGTGCTTGTGAAGTGTCTGTATGATCACGGTTTCTACTGGAGTCTGTGATGCTTTTGGCCTCCACTGTGAGTCTGGATGGTTGTGGTTTAGTTAACAGGTTATTCTTGTTCCTGACTCCTGTGCATCCCGTCTGCAGAGCCAAACGGTCAATGCGGCTTTTGAGCAGAGGGTTAGGAATTGGCTTTGAGTCCTGGGTAAAAGGAACGCCAGTAAACGGGTCGTTGGGTAAACGACCCCATGTGGCTTCTCTCTTCTGGTACTCCTCTAGCGTGCTGTTATCGATTACCATTCCACTAGGCAAGATCATTGGGAAAACCATGAGTTCTTGCGTTAAGGGATCGAGGAACTCCTCCGGAATTGGGGTTTCGCTTAGTAGAGGATCTGGTTTGGAAGGTACGGCGATGGTTGGACGGTCGTTTCTTTTTAGGCTGTTTAGATGCACGTCCCAAATCCTTTCCAGTTCAGATGCAGGACAGCAACGAGAAGGCAAAGCCCAGACGGTGAGCGACTTGATGCCGAGCGCAGACGCAGCGCCGCTGTAGGGAATGCTGACTCTGAGCTGAGCGATTGATCCGAGCGACCCGCGCTTCCAAAGCTCGTGCGTTTTCGCTCCAGGCGCCGTCTGAGGCGGAGGATCGGCAAACGGCGCCCGTGGTTTGAAACCTGGATGGACGAAACACACCTGAAGCTCCTCTTGCAAATCACAACGAGACACGAGTTCAAATCGCTCACAGTCTCGCTCCGAACAGCTGAGGATCTCCAGCCTTCGGGAGGTTCGTCCCTGATCCATTCCCCACGGCCAGAGCTCGACATCCAGCCGACACAACTCCATCTTTACCTGGAAGCTCAGTGTGACGTGGACAGGAGGCCGGAGGAAGTATTCCAGCTTGAACCCCTTCCGGCGTGCAATCGGGTCAGCGGAGAGAAGGTTGGAGACATCGTAGCCGTCGGCACACAGCTGTGAGCATGACAAGAAAAGATGTTGAAGGACCGATGACAATATCAAAACACGTATCAGAAGTGTGTTCTTGGTCGAGAACATTGCAAGGTCGGCTTAGACGCACATAAGACACAATGCAGTCAGAGCTGAGACGTCTATTACTCACCATCAGCTTATTTAAAGGAATTTCAGAGAAGGGTTTTAAAGAATTTTTTTTTTACTGAGAATACTTTCATGTATTCAGCAACATTTGTTCGAAAACCTTTATGACTTTTTTTTTCTGTCTTCCATTGAACATTCTCTGCTCATTTTCATGCAGATAAGCAAATAACAATTTCAATTTAGTTCTAAAGGCTTATTAAAGAATAAATAACATCTTTACTGTAATAAAATGTGTCAGCCTGGAGCAGTCTTAAGTAGCACTGGTATATCTGTAGCAACAGCCAAAAACACATTGTAAGGTGTCAAAATGATTGATTTTTGTTTTATGGCAAAGATTATGTTCAATTAAGATATTTTGTACATTTACTACCATAAATATATCAAAACTTAATTTTGTGATATGCATTGCTAAGAATTTCATTTGGAACTGAAAGGTGATTTTTCTCTATTTTTTTTTTTTTTTGCACCCTCAGATTGGAGATTTTAAAATAGTTGTATCTCAGCCAGATATTGTCCTGTCCTAACAAGAAATACAAAAACAGTTCATTGCTAAACCAACATCTAATTTCTGTTTAGTTTAACTTGATGTACTAAAATAACAAACTAAATAAGCTAGAACTACTAATAAAAAAAGCTGTATGCACATATTTGTTTAAAAAAAGAAAGAAAAAAAACAGAATTACTAAAACTTTAACTAAATTAAAGTAAAAACAAAAAATATATACAAATAAAATCTAGTTCTAGTGTGAACAAAAAATTAAAATATCAGTGCTGTTGGCAACCTGTGTTTTATCAATTTATTCTATAAATACTTTTATATTTTCATATTGTATAATACTTTTTTAATGTTTTTTAAAGAATTTTAAATATTTTTTTTGTAACATTATAAATGTCTTTGTCATCACTTTTGATCAATTTAATCCATCCTTGCTAAATAAAAGTATTAATTTCTATAATTTCTTTTTTTTTAAATTATATAACTCCAAGTTTTTGAATAGCATAATGTACTTAACTGTTTTAAATATTATTATTATTAATAAAAATAATAATAATAATTTCTTACGCAGCAAATCAACATATTAAAATGATTTCTGAAGGATCAAGTGACACTGAAGACTGGAGTAATGATGCTGAAAATTCAGCTGCGCATCACAGAAATAAATTACATTTGGACATGGATTCAGACAGAAAGCAGTTATTTTAAATTGTAAAAATATTTTAGAATATTACCGCTTTTGCTGTATTTGGGATCAAATAAATGCAGGCTTGGTGAGCAGTAAATAATTCTTTAAAAAACATTTAAAAACTTTCGACTGGTACTGTACTTTTTAAAGACTTGATGCTTTGTTTTGCGCTTTATTATTAATTATGCCAATGATCTCCTATTGTGTTCAATGTAAGAAAGCAAGCAATACAGGGTTGGAATTATGACAATATTTAGCTTTCCGTTTCTCAAAAATTGCAATTTTTGACTATTCTTTGTGAAAGAATCACAGCTGCATTGATATTCAGAACCACTCTTGTTGACGTGATATTCTTTAAATATCTTATTTCAGTCTGTATTTTAACAGTGTGGTGTGAGTGTAATTTTAAGATAAGGTCAAACTGTGCATGAACAGCATAATGGCTGTTATTTGTGTTGTACCTTGTTGCATTGAATGGAGGTCTGAAAGTGTGGCAAGCACAGGTTGAGCACCATGGCCACTGCATCTACAGCACTGAAAGAGAATCTATAAATACCAGTGAGTCAGAGACATTTCAGCACTAGAGAAAATCACACATCATAATAGAACTCGGTGGAGCTTTGAAATGCTGAATCTAAACCTGTTAGGTAAAGTATGTATTTAATATACCATAGTACTGATTAACATATTGATATACTGCATAATTTACGATACAACACTGCAAAAAATACGATAGCATATTTAGAATGTGCAAAATATACAGTATTACCATTGTACACGTTTAAAAAGCTTGAAGTAATTAACATTGACTTTATAATGTTGTGTTTGTTACTGAACAAACTGACATCAAACATGCCGATCGATCATACAGACACAAAGCGTTTCTTAGCTTGAGAAATGCATAAAAAAGCATATAACTTCGACATTACACACTGATCAAAACAAAACTCACCCACAAGAGAAGAAACAGCGGCGGGGACGTCACCGCTACTTCCGGGATCAAATGCGCGTGTAGCTCACCGCTGCCACCTGCTGGTGGGAAACCAATATTATTGAAATAGCTGTTTACTATGTGAATCTATGCTAAAATGTAATTGATTGCTGTGATCAAAGCTGAATTTTCAGCATCATTACTCCCGTCTTCAGTGTCACGTGATCCTCTAGAAATCATTCTAATATGCTGATTTGCTGCTCAAGAAACATTTCTGATTAATTGTAATGATGAAAACTGTTGTGCTGCCCAATATTTTTGTGGAAACCGTAATACGTTTTTCAGGATTCACAGGTGAATAGAAAGTTCAAATGAACAGCATTTATTTTAAATAGAAATCTATTGTAGCATTAGAAATGTCTATTGCACTTTTTTTAATCAATTTATTGTTGTTCTGCTGTTTTGTGTTCATCTGCTTCTCCTATTTGTTTTATTATTTTTACATCGACTATCACTCTCTATAGACTAATACACTCAGATACAACGTTTCTTCAAATATTATTGCATTATATACTGATACATTAACATTCAGTTCAATGTTATGAACTGCAGCTCAAACTATTTCAACTACAATGAATTAAGCTACAAACTCCATCATAATGCACAATGTTTCCATCTAACATGTATTTTGAGCTGCAGCTCGTCATATTAATGGACTGTTTCACTAGTTCCGATTACTTCGCCTCAGTATGTTTGTAGATTAGTGTTGGATGTTATCTTTGGAATGGAAATATGGATATTTTATTTGTAAACATCATACTTTTAGCGCTTATTTCAGTTAATGTAATAGAACTAATGTGTCAGTGGTGGTACTGACAGTGTGGTGTAAACATGGCTGATTGAACCTCGATCATTCAGTTGAAATCAAAATCATAACAGCCGAATTTTCACATCGCGAATCATTTGATGTAGTTCGGGAGTTCGGAGGGGGTTCACGAATCATTTGATGTAGTTCGGGATGTCGGAGGGGGTTCGCGAATCATTTGGTTCAGTTCGGGGCTTCGGAGGGGGTTCGCGAATCATTTGATGTAGTTCGGGGCTTCGGAGGGGGTTCACGAATCATTTGATGTAGTTCGGGATGTCGGAGGGGGTTCACGAATCATTTGGTTCAGTTCGGGAGTTCGGAGGGGGTTCGCGAATCATTTGATTTAGTTCGGGAGTTCGGAGGGGGTTCGCGAATCATTTGGTTCAGTTCGGGATGTCGGAGGGGGTTCGCGAATCATTTGATTTAGTTCGGGGCTTCGGAGGGGGTTCGCGAATCATTTGGTTCAGTTCGGGAGTTCGGAGGGGGTTCGCGAATCATTTGATGTAGTTCGGGGCTTCGGAAGGCGTTCGGGAATCATTTGATTTAGTTCGGGGCTTCGGAGGGGGTTCGCGAATCATTTGATGTAGTTCGGGATGTCGGAGGGGGTTCACGAATCATTTGGTTCAGTTCGGGAGTTCGGAGGGGGTTCGCGAATCATTTGGTTCAGTTCGGGAGTTCGGAAGGCGTTCGGGAATCATTTGATTTAGTTCGGGGCTTCGGAGGGGGTTCACGAATCATTTGATGTAGTCGGATTCGAGGGGTTCCGATCATTTGATTAGTTCGGGATGTCGGAGGGGGTTCGCGAATCATTTGATGTAGTTCGGGAGTTCGGAAGGCGTTCGCGAATCATTTGATTTAGTTCGGGGCTTCGGAGGGGGTTCGCGAATCATTTGGTTCAGTTCGGGAGTTCGGAGGGGGTTCGCGAATCATTTGGTTCAGTTCGGGGCTTCGGAGGGGGTTCGCGAATCATTTGATGTAGTTCGGGGCTTCGGAGGGGGTTCACGAATCATTTGATGTAGTTCGGGATGTCGGAGGGGGTTCACGAATCATTTGGTTCAGTTCGGGAGTTCGGAGGGGGTTCGCGAATCATTTGGTTCAGTTCGGGAGTTCGGAAGGCGTTCGGGAATCATTTGATTTAGTTCGGGGCTTCGGAGGGGGTTCACGAATCATTTGATGTAGTTCGGGATGTCGGAGGGGGTTCGCGAATCATTTGATTTAGTTCGGGAGTTCGGAGGGGGTTCGCGAATCATTTGGTTCAGTTCGGGATGTCGGAGGGGGTTCGCGAATCATTTGATTTAGTTCGGGGCTTCGGAGGGGGTTCGCGAATCATTTGGTTCAGTTCGGGAGTTCGGAGGGGGTTCGCGAATCATTTGATGTAGTTCGGGGCTTCGGAAGGCGTTCGGGAATCATTTGATTTAGTTCGGGGCTTCGGAGGGGGTTCGCGAATCATTTGATGTAGTTCGGGATGTCGGAGGGGGTTCACGAATCATTTGGTTCAGTTCGGGAGTTCGGAGGGGGTTCGCGAATCATTTGGTTCAGTTCGGGAGTTCGGAAGGCGTTCGGGAATCATTTGATTTAGTTCGGGGCTTCGGAGGGGGTTCACGAATCATTTGATGTAGTTCGGGATGTCGGAGGGGGTTCACGAATCATTTGATTTAGTTCGGGATGTCGGAGGGGGTTCGCGAATCATTTGATGTAGTTCGGGAGTTCGGAAGGCGTTCGCGAATCATTTGATTTAGTTCGGGGCTTCGGAGGGGGTTCGCGAATCATTTGGTTCAGTTCGGGAGTTCGGAGGGGGTTCGCGAATCATTTGGTTCAGTTCGGGGCTTCGGAGGGGGTTCGCGAATCATTTGATGTAGTTCGGGGCTTCGGAGGGGGTTCACGAATCATTTGATGTAGTTCGGGATGTCGGAGGGGGTTCACGAATCATTTGGTTCAGTTCGGGAGTTCGGAGGGGGTTCGCGAATCATTTGGTTCAGTTCGGGAGTTCGGAAGGCGTTCGGGAATCATTTGATTTAGTTCGGGGCTTCGGAGGGGGTTCACGAATCATTTGATGTAGTTCGGGATGTCGGAGGGGGTTCGCGAATCATTTGATTTAGTTCGGGATGTCGGAGGGGGTTCGCGAATCATTTGGTTCAGTTCGGGAGTTCGGAAGGCGTTCGGGAATCATTTGATTTAGTTCGGGGCTTCGGAGGGGTTCGCGAATCATTTGATTTAGTTCGGGATGTCGGAGGGGGTTCACGAATCATTTGATGTAGTTCGGGAGTTCGGAAGGCGTTCGCGAATCATTTGATGTAGTTCGGGATGTCGGAGGGGGTTCACGAATCATTTGATGTAGTTCGGGAGTTCGGAAGGCGTTCGCGAATCATTTGATTTAGTTCGGGATGTCGGAGGGGGTTCGCGAATCATTTGATTTAGTTCGGGATGTCGGAGGGGGTTCGCGAATCATTTGGTTCAGTTCGGGAGTTAGGAGGGGGTTCGCGAATCATTTGATGTAGTTCGGGAGTTCGGAAGGCGTTCGCGAATCATTTGATTTAGTTCGGGATGTCGGAGGGGGTTCGCGAATCATTTGATTTAGTTCGGGATGTCGGAGGGGGTTCACGAATCATTTGATGTAGTTCGGGGCTTCGGAGGGGGTTCGCGAATCATTTGGTTCAGTTCGGGATGTCGGAGGGGGTTCGCGAATCATTTGGTTCAGTTCGGGAGTTCGGAGGGGGTTCGCGAATCATTTGATGTAGTTCGGGAGTTCGGAAGGCGTTCGCGAATCATTTGATTTAGTTCGGGATGTCGGAGGGGGTTCGCGAATCATTTGATTTAGTTCGGGAGTTCGGAGGGGGTTCGCGAATCATTTGGTTCAGTTCGGGAGTTCGGAAGGCGTTCGCGAATCATTTGATTTAGTTCGGGATGTCGGAGGGGGTTCACGAATCATTTGATTTAGTTCGGGAGTTCGGAGGGGGTTCGCGAATCATTTGGTTCAGTTCGGGATGTCGGAGGGGGTTCGCGAATCATTTGATTTAGTTCGGGCTTCGGAGGGGGTTCACGAATCATTTGATTTAGTTCGGGCTTCGGAGGGGTTCACGAATCATTTGGTTCAGTTCGGGAGTTTGGAGGGGGTTCGCGAATCATTTGATTTAGTTCGGGGCTTCGGAGGGGGTTCGCGAATCATTTGGTTCAGTTCGGGAGTTCGGAGGGGGTTCGCGAATCATTTGATGTAGTTCGGGCTTCGGAGGGGGTTCGCGAATCATTTGGTTCAGTTCGGGAGTTCGGAGGGGGTTCGCGAATCATTTGATGTAGTTCGGGGCTTCGGAGGGGGTTCGCGAATCATTTGGTTCAGTTCGGGAGTTCGGATGGGGTTCGCGAATCATTTGATTTAGCTCGGGGCTTCGGAGGGGGTTCACGAATCGTTTATGTAGTTCGGGATGTCGGAGGGGGTTCGCGAATCGTTTGATTCAGTTCGGGAGTTCGGAGGGGGTTCGTGAATCATTTGATGTAGTTCGGGATGTCGGAGGGGGTTCACGAATCATTTGGTTCAGTTCGGGAGTTCGGAGGGGGTTCGCGAATCATTTGGTTCAGTTCGGGATGTCGGAGGGGGTTCACGAATCATTTGGTTCAGTTCGGGAGTTCGGAGGGGGTTCGCGAATCATTTGGTTCAGTTCGGGAGTTCGGATGGGGTTCGCGAATCATTTGATTTAGCTCGGGGCTTCGGAGGGGGTTCACGAATCGTTTAATGTAGTTCGGGATGTCGGAGGGGGTTCGCGAATCGTTTGATTCAGTTCGGGAGTTCGGAGGGGGTTCGTGAATCATTTGATGTAGTTCGGGATGTCGGAGGGGGTTCACGAATCATTTGGTTCAGTTCGGGAGTTCGGAGGGGGTTCGCGAATCATTTGGTTCAGTTCGGGATGTCGGAGGGGTTCACGAATCATTTGGTTCAGTTCGGGAGTTCGGAGGGGGTTCGCGAATCATTTGGTTCAGTTCGGGAGTTCGGAGGGGGTTCGCGAATCATTTGGTTCAGTTCGGGGCTTCGGAGGGGGTTCGCGAATCATTTGATGTAGTTCGGGATGTCGGAGGGGGTTCACGAATCATTTGGTTCAGTTCGGGAGTTCGGAGGGGGTTCGCGAATCATTTGGTTCAGTTCGGGAGTTCGGAAGGCGTTCGCGAATCATTTGGTTCAGTTCGGGAGTTAGGAGGGGATTCGCGAATCATTTGATGTAGTTCGGGAGTTCGGAAGGCGTTCGCGAATCATTTGATTTAGTTCGGGATGTCGGAGGGGGTTCGCGAATCATTTGATTTAGTTCGGGAGTTCGGAGGGGGTTCGCGAATCATTTGGTTCAGTTCGGGAGTTCGGAAGGCGTTCGCGAATCATTTGATTTAGTTCGGGATGTCGGAGGGGGTTCACGAATCATTTGATTTAGTTCGGGAGTTCGGAGGGGGTTCGCGAATCATTTGGTTCAGTTCGGGATGTCGGAGGGGGTTCGCGAATCATTTGATTTAGTTCGGGATGTCGGAGGGGGTTCGCGAATCATTTGATTTAGTTCGGGGCTTCGGAGGGGGTTCACGAATCATTTGATTTAGTTCGGGGCTTCGGAGGGGGTTCACGAATCATTTGGTTCAGTTCGGGAGTTCGGAGGGGGTTCGCGAATCATTTGATTTAGTTCGGGGCTTCGGAGGGGGTTCGCGAATCATTTGGTTCAGTTCGGGAGTTCGGAGGGGGTTCGCGAATCATTTGATGTAGTTCGGGGCTTCGGAGGGGGTTCGCGAATCATTTGGTTCAGTTCGGGAGTTCGGATGGGGTTCGCGAATCATTTGATGTAGTTCGGGATGTCGGAGGGGGTTCGCGAATCGTTTGATTCAGTTCGGGAGTTCGGAGGGGGTTCGTGAATCATTTGATGTAGTTCGGGATGTCGGAGGGGGTTCACGAATCATTTGGTTCAGTTCGGGAGTTCGGAGGGGGTTCGCGAATCATTTGGTTCAGTTCGGGAGTTCGGAGGGGGTTCGCGAATCATTTGGTTCAGTTCTGGAGTTCGGAGGGGGTTCGCGAATCATTTGATTTAGTTCGGGGCTTCGGAGGGGGTTCGCGAATCATTTGGTTCAGTTCGGGAGTTCGGAGGGGGTTCGCGAATCATTTGGTTCAGTTCTGGAGTTCGGAGGGGGTTCGCGAATCATTTGATTTAGTTCGGGGCTTCGGAGGGGGTTCGCGAATCATTTGGTTCAGTTCGGGAGTTCGGATGGGGTTCGCGAATCATTTGATTTAGCTCGGGGCTTCGGAGGGGGTTCACGAATCGTTTGATGTAGTTCGGGATGTCGGAGGGGGTTCGCGAATCGTTTGATTCAGTTCGGGAGTTCGGAGGGGGTTCGTGAATCATTTGATGTAGTTCGGGATGTCGGAGGGGGTTCACGAATCATTTGGTTCAGTTCGGGAGTTCGGAGGGGGTTCACGAATCATTTGGTTCAGTTCGGGAGTTCGGAGGGGGTTCGCGAATCATTTGGTTCAGTTCTGGAGTTCGGAGGGGGTTCGCGAATCATTTGATTTAGTTCGGGGCTTCGGAGGGGGTTCGCGAATCATTTGGTTCAGTTCGGGAGTTCAGAGCATGTCGCTAATCTTTCTCTCTCTCTCTCATTTTAATTAAACAGTACAAACCATCAAACCATTAAGGCAGTGCAGTTTTAAAAACGAACGAAGAAAGAAAGAATACACAAATACAAATCCATTACGAAAATTAACCATGGTTTTATTACAGTAAAGGTGTAGTAGCCATTTTTTAAATAAATGAATTAATTAATTTATTTTTGTATAAGAAATGTCCATATAGTTGTTTAGATCAGCTTTGAATAAGTTTAGTGTGGTTAGAGCTAGTAAATTTTTTTTATGTATGTGAAATTTAGCTACCAGGAAACAAATTAACAATACGTTATATTTATATTATCCTGTTTTCTTTTTTAAGTACTCAAACAATCTAAAGATAACATCTTTAAAACAGAAAGAAAAGCACCTTACTAAATGAGATCAGATGAACATTTAAGAAATGTAAACAAAATGTCTCTGTGTGGTTTCTTGCCAAAAGAAGTGAAGAGACAAAAACAACTCACTTCAGCGTCTGACTTAAATTTACATCCATCTTATTGTGAAATTTGGATGAACTATTGCTTAACCTCTTCATATCAAAGGAGAGAACCATAGTTTCCAAACTATCCTTCCAAACTATTCCATGGCTTTATGATTTTCAAGGGAGTAGAGTGTTAGTAGGGATGCTATGACATGTTCCTACCAGTATCCTGACACTAAATTGTTCCAGCAGTAATTTTGATCAAACAATTAAATATCTGTGGTTATGTTTCCACCAATGCCAAAATCAAACCTACGCCCTAATACACAGAATGTTTTTTTTTTTTTTTTTTTTTTTTTTTTAATGAGACATCTCAAAGAAGACTATGCTGATTGATTCGTGTCTTTATCATTTAATGTGATTTTGATCGGATATGCTTTTACGCAAGTCATTACAGTAACGTAAATACAAACAATAGAAGTATAAAAACATAGCATTTGATCTCTAAATCAAGTAATTACATCATGAAATCAAATAATTACATCAGAACTACATCGAAAGGAACATGGTTTTGGAAACTGTTGATGCATTTGAACCATTTCATCGGTGAAAAGTATTACATGTCATGATACAGGAAAAACAAAGCTAAAATATCAGCTTTATTCACAATAATCAGAACAATGAAATAACAATAATTTTCATCTTTTCAAAATATTCACACGCAATATGTTGGTATACTGGAAATAACGATTTCACATAAATAACCATCATATTCACAGCCTGCCTGTCTACCCACAACACACCGCGACGTCACATCAGAACATAGCAGCAACTCTCAGAGTCTCTCCAACGACAGCTAGAACCTTCCAGAAACATCAATGTAGAATAAGGAAAGCAATGTTCGGTTCGGGTTTTAATCTCCGCCAAATTAAAAAACTCTGACAGAAACAGCTTCTCTTTTTTTCAAGTAATTCTACCTGCAGATAGGAGCCCTCTGTTTGTCGTCTAATGACCCCTGGTGTTCACGTTTAGTCACTGCAGACAGTAGCAGTGATGGGAAATGAAGCTCCCCACCATCCCTGAAACATTAAAACATCACTGAACCAACACCAGATCCCTTCAGATACAAAACACATCCCTCTGTGATGCACAGCGCCGGTCAGAAGTGAGAAATAATTCAATTTAAAACAAAAAAGAAAGTCCCTTCTGCTCACCAAGGCTGAATTTATTTAATTAAAAATACAATAAAAATAGTGAAATATTATTGCAATTTAAAAAAGCTGTTTTCTATGTGAAAACAGAATCTGTTAAAATGTTTTATTTCTAAATATTTATAAATATTTATTTCTGTGATGCGCAGCTGAATTTTCAGCATCATTACTCCAGTCTTCAGTGTCACATGATCCTTCAGAAATCATTCTAATATGCTGATTTGCTGCTCAACAAACATTTCTGATTATTACCAATGTTGAAAACGGTTCACATTTGTGTGGAAACCATTAAAAATGCAAACATCTGGATCAAAAATGATAAAAATAGAATGAAATTAATACTTTTACTCATCAATTGATGAAAAGTGACAGTGAAGACAATTAAAGATTTCTGTTTCAAATAATTGCTGTTCTTTTGAACTTTCTATTCATCAAAGAGTCCTGAAAAATAAAATGGATCATGGTTTCCACAAAAATATTATGCAGCAAAACCTTTATTAATAATTAAGAATCATTATTAATATTTGAGCAGCAATAATAGTTGATTAAAATTTAGCAGCAAATCACGTGACACTGAAGACAGGAGGAATGATGCTGAAAATTCAGCTTTGATAACAGAAATAAATTACATTTTAACAGATATTCACATAGAAGCTTGCTTGGAAGCTTGTTTCTACCGTTGCAACATTTTATCTCACAAGTCAGAATTGCAAAAAAAAATGTCAGTAAAAAAGTTGTAATTGCATTTTTTTAAATTTTTATTCCATGGAGGAAACAAGCTTTCATAGAAAAGATGTAATATTGCACTGTTTTACTGTTTTTCTGATCAAATAAATACAGACTTCGAAGGGGGTTCACAAATCTTTTGATTTGGTTCAGAACTTCGGAGGGGGTTTGCGAATCATTTGATTCATATTAGAACATCAGAGGCGGTTCGTGAAACATTTGGTTCATAATGGAACACTGGAGGTGGTTCGCGAATCATTTGATTTAATTTGGAACTTCCGAGGGGGTTCGGGAATCATTTGATTCAGATCGGAGCTTCGGAGGGGGTTCGGGAATCATCTGATTTAGATCAGAACTTCGGAGGAGATTTGTGCTGAAAATTCAGCTTTGATCACAGCAATCAGTTACATTTTAACAGACATTCACATAGAAAACTATGGAAGCTTGTTTCCACAATTGCAACATTTTATCTCACAATTCTCACTTTTTTCTCTCATAATTCAGAGAAAAAAGGGTGAATTGCAATAGATGTTGTCAGTCAAACGTTGTGATTGCATTGATTGATTTTTTTTCATTTTTTTTTTATTCCATGACGGAAACAAGCTTCCATAGAAAAGTTGTAAGGTTTCACTGTTTTACTGTATTTCTGATCAAATAAATGAAGCCATGATGAGCTCGGGAACATTGGAGGTGGTTTGCGAACATCAGAGGCGGTTCGCGAATCATTCAATTTAGATCAGAACTTCGGAGGGGGTCGCGACTCATTTAATTCATATTAAAACATATTTTGGAGGAGGTTTGCAAATCATTTGATTCATATCGGAAAAACAGAGGGGGTTCGCGAATCATTTGATTCAGATTGGAATTTCGGAGGAGGTTCGCGAATCATTTGATTCATATCGGAACAACAGAGGGAGTTCGCGAATCATTTGATTCAGATTGGAATTTCGGAGGAGGTTCGCGAATCATTTGATTCATATCGGAACAACAGAGGGGGTTTGCGAATCATTTGATTCAGATTGGAATTTCGGAGGAGGTTCGCGAATCATTTGATTTATATCGGAACAACAGAGGAAGTTCGCGAATCATTTGATTCAGATTGGAATTTCGGAGGATTTTTGTGAATCTTTTGATTCATATCGGAACAACAGAGGGGGTTCGCGAATCATTTGATTCAGATCAGAACTTCGGAACAGATTCGCGCTGAAAATTCAGCTTTGATCACAGCAATCAAAACTTACATTTTAACAGAGATTCACACAGAAAACTATGGAAGCTTGTTTCCACAATTGCAACATTTTATCTCACAATTCACAAAAGTTTACATTGCAAGAAATGTTGTCAGTCAAAAGTTGTGATTGCATTGATTTATTTTATTTTTTTTATTACATGGCGGAAACAAGCTTCCATAGAGAAGATGTGATATTTCACTGTTTTCCTCTATTTCAGATCAAATAAATGCAGCCCTGGTGAGCAGAAAAGACTTCTGTACACATGAATGAAATTATTCCAAACTTTTGACCGGTACCATACGGCCAACACAGACTAGCGAAACGTTTCCCCTCCATATCACTGATGACCAAAAGAGATGTCAAAAGTCAGGTTTAAAAGCTGGAGAAATGTGCGCCACTTTTGATTCCTAACTGCATTCTTCTTTCATCTGTTGCAGTAACACAGGCTGATCTCAGCCCTCTGTAGTGCGTTCGGCTCTTCGCACAGAACAGTCTCACGTCGATTGTCTCACGTCTAAATCTCAGTGGACTCGATCCGCTCTAAGCGAGAAGGTCCCGGCCACGGAGGCGCCAGCTGATGCAGGACGGGCGGTTTGGGATCGTCCGCGGTCGGGGACAGAGTGACGGTCACCGGGACGGGGATGGAGAGGCTGATGGGCGGCGGCGATCCGGGCGTCGTGGACAATTTGGCTCCCAACTGCCCGACTCGCTCCTCCAGTGCCTGGTTCCTCTGCAGCGTCTCCACGTAGCTGAGCTGCAGCTGCGCCTGATACTTCAGCACGCGCTCTTTCTCGTCCTGCCAGGTGTGGCGCTCCTGAGCGAAGGTGAGCGCCTGGCGTTCTCGCTGCTGCCGCTCCAGGTGCAGCTCGCCTTGCAGTCGCTCCAGCTGCCGCCGCAGCTCTCCCGCCTCCTGCCGCTGCGCTTTGGCCTCGTCGCTCTGCAGGCTGAGGAAGCTGTCGACGGTGGCGCTGAGCGGCGTGAGCGCGGTCAAGGGTTCGGGCGTGCGGGGCGAGTGCAGGCCGGCCCACGGTAAGCTGCTGCTGCCGCTGATGCTACTCAGACACACGGCGTGATCGTTCCTGCAGCTCAGCTCGCTCAGAGCCCGCTTCAGACCCAGAACCTCGGCCTCAAACACCACCAGCTTGTCGCGCAACATCGACACCTGCAGAAACAAACCAGCGCTTACGGTATGTGCTAAAATAATCATCAGAAATGCATCTTGAGCAGCAAATCAGCATATTAGAATTATTTCTGAAGGATCAAGTGACACTGAAGACTGGAGTAATGATGCTGAAAATTCAGCTTTGATCACAGGAGTAAATTACATTTTAACAGATATTCACATAGAAAACAGCTATTTTAAATTGTAATAATATTTCACAATATCAATGTTTATTTATTTTTTTTAATGAGCATAGTTGAGGTCCAGCATTGGGGAAAGTTACTTTTAAAAGTAATACATTACAATTTTGCGTTACTCCCTAAAAAAGTAACTGTTACTTAGTTACTTTTTATCTAAAGTAATGTGTTACGTTACTTTTGCGTTACTTTTTCAATCTGAGCAGGGCTTGCTTCTTTGTTTTTAATGTAGAAAATTCAAATTTTGGCAAATGTAAAAGCCCTTTCACACCAAAAGTAAAATGAATTCACTTTAGGCTGAAAGAAAAGTACATTCATGCAGGAAGGACTCTTAGTAGGTAATTTTAGTTTATCTAAAGTAATTTTTTGCTTATTCATATGGTTGAATTGGATCATCGAAGGTCAGCAGCAAAGACACTGGTTTATAAAACAGGATTAAATACATAAAGGATATTTGCATTACTAAACATTTAATTATTGCAGGTTTGCGTCAAATTGGATTTCACTGTTTTTATTCTGAATTATTGAGATGAATTAACGCATGTTCACATTTAGTCTAGAACTACAGTAACATCATGTTTACTCCCAATTTCCCAACAGGTGACTTGTCAATCAATAAATGAGAAAACAAAGTAACTGTCATTACTTATTTAAAAAAAACAAAAACAAAAAAAAAAACGCAGATATTTTCTTATAAATTAAAAAGTAATGCGTTACTTTACTAGTTACTGGGAAGAGTAATCTGGTCACTTAACTCGTGTTACTTGTAATGCGTTACCCTCAAAAATGTTGAGGTCAGAATTTTTCATAATCTGCAAAATGTTCATTATTTTACCAAAATAAGAGGGATCATACAAAATGCATGTTGTTGTTTATTTAGTACTGACCTGAATAAGATATTTCACAAGAGAAAATAGTATTTGAATTTATAAAAATGACCTGTGTTGTTACCTGAATGATCCACAGCTGTGTTTTTTTGTTTAGTGATAGTTGTTCATGAGTCCCTTGTTTGTCCCGAACAGTTAAACTGTCTGTTGTCCTTTAGAAAAAAATCCTTTTCTTTGGTTTTCCAGCATTTTTGTGTATTTGAACCCTTTCCAACAATGACTGCATGATTTTGAGATCCATCTTTTCACACTGAGGGACTGATATGCAACTATTACAGAAGGTTCAAACACTTGCTGATGCTCCAGAAGAAAAAAAAAAAAAAACATGCATTAAGAGCCGGGGGTTAAAACTTTTGAACAGACTGGAGATGTGTACATTTTTCTTATTTTGCCTAAATATCATATTTTTTTTCATTTAGTGCTGCCCTTCAGAAGCTACAGAAGATACTTGCATGTTTTCCAGAAGACAAAATAAGTTACATTTACCCTGATCTTTAAATTCCAAAAGTTTTCACCCCCAGCTCTAAATGCATGGTTTTTCCTTCTGGAGTATCAGTGAGCGTTTGAACTTTCTATAATAGTTGCATTTGAGTCCCTCAGTTGTCATCAGTGTGAAATGATGGATCTCAAAATCATACAGTCATTGCTGGCAAGGGTTCAAATGCACAAAAATGCTGAAAAAACTGAAAAAAAAAATTTTCTGAAGAACAACAGACAGTTTAACTGTTCAGGACAAACAAGGGACTCATGAACAACTATCACTAAATAAAAAAACACAGCTGTGGATCATTCAGGTAACAACACAGTATTAAAAATCAAATGTGTGTAAACTTTTAAACAGGGTCATTTTTATAAATTCAACTATTATTTTCTCTTGTGGACTATATGTGAACATTTTATGTGAAATATCTTATTCTGGTCAGTGCTAAATAAACAATAACATGCATTTTGTATGATCCCTCTTATTTTGATAAAATAATTAACATTTTGCAGATTCTGAAAGGGGGATGTGAACTTTTAACCTCAACTGTACATAAGGTTAGAGTAAAGCTCCTAAGTAGTCATTTAGCAGACATTTTTATATAACATGGATATAATTTTACTTTCAGAACCCAAGTGATGCACTCTAAAATTACAACCAGTAATTTAGTCCATTAATAGAGTAACATTAGAATTAGACTTCAGTCAGGATCATAGTCAGGGTGATACATTGGAAATGAGTGTGTGTGTTTATGCGCACCTCTGTCAGCGTTCTCTTCAGTTCTCCTTCACATCTCTCCAGCTCGCGGCTCTTGTTGGTGTACGAGTCCTTCAGGCCGATCATGGTCTCCTCGCGCTCCTTCAGCTGGGCGTTGAGCTCCTTCAGCTGACCCCTGAGGGCCACCATCTCTCCGGCCCGCTGCGTCACCTCGTTCTGACTCTCCCGCAGCTGCTGCTTCAGCAGAGAGATCTCGCCCGCCTTCTGACACAGCTGCGCAACACAAAGCAAACGAAAGCTGGGTCTCATGAGCTGTGTTGTTTTGTTTGGTTTCTATGTTGCTGTTAGTCTAAATCTAGGAAAGCCCATTTCCCCCATGTAAGAAAAAAAAACACGCCTTAAAAAGTCGGAAGTCATAATTTCGACTTTATAAGTCATAATTTCAGCTTTTTATCTCGTAATTATGACTTAAGTCATAACTTCAACTTTTTATCTCATAATTTAATTTTTTTCTCTCATAATTTTCACTTTTTATCTCGTAATTATGATTTAAGTCATAATTTCGACTTTTCATCTAATAAATTTGACTTTTTACCTCATAATTTTGACTTTTTAGCTCATAATTTCGACTTTTTAAGTCATAACTTCAACTTTTTATCTCATAATTTTGACTTTTTAGCTCATAATTTCGACTTTTTAAGTCATAATTTCGGCTTTTTATCTTGTAATTATGATTTAAGTCATAATTTAGACTTTTCATCTCATAATTTCGACTTTTTAAGTCATAATTTTAATTTTTTATCTCATAATTATGATTTAAGTCATAATTTCAACTTTTTATCTCATAATTTTGAATTTTTATCTCATAATTTTGACTTTTTAAGTCATTTTTTTGGCTTTTTAATCTTGTAATTATGATTTAAGTCATAATTTAGACTTTTTATCTCATTTCAACTTTTTAAGTCATAATTTTAATTTTTTATCTTATAATTATGATTTAAGTCATAATTTTGACTTTTTGTCTCATTATTTCGACTTTTTAATTCATATAAATAAATTCATGAACTTAAATTGTTTCTTTGAAATATTCACAGATTATTTATTTATTTATTCTCTTCTGCTCACCAAGGCTTTATTTAATTAAAAATACAGTAAAAATATAATTTTTTTTTTTTTTTTTTAGAATTGAAAATACCTGTTTATTATGTGAATATCTGTTAAACTGTAATTTATTTCTGTGATCAAAGCTGAATTTTCAGCATCATTACTCCAGTCTTCAGTGTTACATGATCCTTCAGAAATTCTAATATGTAATATGTATCTAATATGTTCTAATATCTAATCATTCTAATATTCTGATTTGCTGCTCAACAAACATTTATGATTATTAGCAATGTTGAAAACAGTTGTGCTGCACAATATTTTTGTGGAAACTGACACTTTTTATTTTTCAGGATTCATAGATGAATAGAAAGTTGAAAAGAACAGCATTTGTTGGAAATAGAAATGTTTTGTGACTTGATAAATGTCTTTACTGTCACTTTGATCAATTTAATGTGTCCTTAATGAATAAAAATAATAATTTCTTTATTTAAAACCAATATTTTATTTAAAAAATATGAAGCAGCACAATGATCACAGCAATAAATTACATTTTATAATATGTTACAAAAGAAAATAAATATTTTGAATTGTAATAATATTTCACAGTATTACTTACTTTGTTTATTTATTTGTTTATTTATTTTCAATCAAATAAATTCAGCCTTGGGGTGAGCGTAAATATTAACAAATCTTAATTATTCCAAACTTAGGCTGGCTATAACTGGTACATAAGGTTAGAGTAAACTACCATAAAATGCCATCTGGAATAATGAGTCATTTAGCAGACATTTTTATATAAAATATGCTGTTTTATCTCTAGAGCAGGGATTCACACATTTTTTTTGTCAGCCGAACCCCTTTAAAATATTTTCTTAAAGCTCTGTGAGATTTTAAGTTAATATTTCAGTATTTTAACAACACATTTGCATCCTTTTTTATCTTTTTTTTGTATTTTATTTTGTTCTTATTTTAAAAAGGATTCATTTAAAAGTTGCATTTCTATAATTTAATGATTTATTATTAGTGTAAACATTGCACTTTTACAAATAAAGGGTCTTTAGCATCCACTGAATCTTTACATTTAACAAAGGGTTTTTTTTTTTTTAAGTTCTGTAAACAAAGAAAAATTGTTTCTTTTAGGAACTGATCATTGAAAGGTTCTTTGAGGATCCACGAATGGTTCTTCTATGGCATCACTGTGAAAAGGTTCCTTCTTGTGGAAACTTTATTTACGAAAGTGTGTGTTTCTCTCACCTCCCATTTGGTCTCCTCCAGGCGGGGCAGGATGTCCGCCTGCTCCTTGCGGTAATCCAGGCACTTCCTCTCCAGCTCCTCTCTCTGGGCGAGCAGGGCGCTGATCTCCTCCTGTAGTCGGCCCTTGTCCTGCTGCAGACGGGCGATGTGGGCCTGCAGGGCCTGCTGTGTGCGCTGGGCCCGGTGCGTGACCTGCTGCAGACGCCCGGCGTAGTTCTGCCTCAGCTCCTCCATCTCTCGCTCCCACACGCGCTGCTTCTCCTCAAACACCTGCACGATGGCCGCCTCGCTCTGGTCCAGGTTACGGCGCATGTGAATCACCTGAGGAAGAATCGCAGGTATTCAGCGCCTTTATCCTGCCATTGCTTTGTCTTATTTAAGAAAAACCTTTCTGTCCATCATGTCATTATGAGATTTTATGATGTTTTTTTTTGTCATGTTTGACAGCCTCCCTTACATTTCATATTCCTTACAGAAACAAAAAAATTAAATAACATAAATAATAACTAAATAATTCTACAAAAAAAAAAGTTTTTGAAATCAATACTTTTTAACATTTTTAAAAATAGTTTTTTAATAAAAAAAAAAAAAAGTATCTGGTTTGGACATCTCTTGTTTAAACATACAAAAGCAAAAAACAAACAACCTACATGGACCTCGACCTCCATCACGTTTCTTGTATTTACTCTTTTGTTCCACTGAAGAAAGGAAGAACATCAGATTCTTCATTTTTGAGTAAAATATTAATTTAGGTGTCCAGACTTTTGAATACGAAGAACGATACTATATCAAAATGTATACTTTAGAAATAAAATGAAATAAAAATGGTTTTGATATTATTAAATTTTAAATAATTTTCTTAAAATGTTAAATTATTTTTAAGCAGATTCACTTTTGTTGTTTTTTAAATAACATAAATAATAACTAAATAATTATTTACAAAAATTAAACAACTTTTTGATATTGTGCTTTTGAAATTAATGCTTTTTATAATTTTTTTTCAGTCGTTTTTAAATAAAATCGACTGAAAGGAGGAAAAACAGCTCAGTTTTATGTCTTAGTAAGATGAGATTTAAATGATCCAAACATATAACACAATGCAATCCAATGATGATTGAGAGATGAACAAATAAACGTTCCTCAAAAGATGCGAGATGTTTTGGAGGCTTGGGAAGATCATTTGCTCCACTGAGGAACAGTGAAAATAGCTTCTTGAAACAAACGTTCCTCAAAAGATCCTGATTTATCAGATTTGGCACTCACTGATTTTTCTAACAAAAGATTTATGGAGAATCAAGCAAAGCCAAGCTGACAACAGAAGGGTGTGAATGTGCTCCTCACCTCCTGCTCTTTCTCCCAGAGTCGGTCCTCCAGGTCCTGGATGATGTCGTCGGTGGAGGGCGACGGCTGGACGGTGGCACTCGTTTCCGTCAGATGACAGAGTCTCTGATACGATAAGCAGCTCTTCCCGGAGGAGGACTGTCCACTGTCGGACACGCTCAGGCCGTTCTGATAGTTGGGTTTGTCCGCTTTGTCCAGCGGCGCCGCTGTGCTGCTCAGTCTGTTGATGTGGCTGGTCGAGGCACTGAGAGGACCGAGCGCTTGAGCCGGACCGTAGCCCATGCCGGGCCCCGCGTAGGTGGGCAAGCTGGTCAGCGAGTTCCTCCCGGAGTCGGACATGCCGCCCTGGCCGTCGTTTCCGCCCGACGGGTCCCGATCGGGACTGTCCTGCTCGCAGAGGGACTGTGGGGCGTCAGATCCTCCGCCGCTTCCAGCGGATCGTCCTCCACTTCCAGACTGACCCACCAGGTTCTGCATGGAGTGAAAACTCTTGGGAACGACGGGTTTGAAGGCGGACGGCCGGACCAGAGCAGAATTATTCTGAACGAGGAGAACAAAGCAGGTTTTCACAATAATAAACTAGATAAAAAAGTTTGTCAAAACAAAAGAAAGTCTAGCCTGAAAGTTTAAAGCGGCTGTAAAAGCTTTAAGTTTTAAACTTTATATAGATAGATTAGATGATTAGCATGTTGCAGCATGATTAGAATGTAGTTCACATGTTTCTAACATGTTTCTAGCATGATTAGCATGTTTCTAGCATGATTAGCATGTTACTTGCATGAGTAGAATGTTACTAGCATGTTGCTAGCATGATTAGCAAGTTACTAGCATGTTGCTAGCTTGTTTCTAGCATGATTAACATGTTACTAGCATGCGTAACATGTTGTTAGCATGTTTCTAGCATGATTAGCAAGTTACTAGCTTGTTTATAGCATGATTAACATGTTACTAGTGTGCTTAACATGTTGTTAGCATGTTTTTGGCATGACTAACAAGTTACCGGCATGCTTTTAGCATGATTAACATGTTATTAGCATGTTTCTAGCATGATTAGCAAGTTGCAAGTATGTTGCTAGCATGACTAGCAAATTGTTAGCCTGTTTCTAACATGTTGCTAGCCTGTTTCTAACATGATTAGCAAGTTGCTAGCATGTATCTAGCATGATTAACATGTTATTAGCATGTTGCTAGCATGTTTATAACATAATTAACAAGTTGCTATCATGTTTCTAGCATGATGGGCAAGTTGTTAGCATGTTTCTAACATGTTGCTAGCACGTTTCTAACATGATTAGCAAGTTACTAGCATTTTTTAGCATGATTACCAAGTTGCTAGCATGTTTCTAACATGATTAGCAAGTTGATAGCATGCTTCTAGCATTATTAGCAAGCTGATAGCATGTTTCTAGCAAGTTTCTAGCATGATTAGCAAGTTGCTAGTATGTTGCTAATATGATTAACCAGTTACTAGCATGTTGCTAGCATGATTCTAACATGAGTAGCAAGTTGCTAGCATGTTTCTAGCATGATTGGCATTTTGCTAGCATGTTTCTAACATGTGGCTAGCATGATTAACAAGTTACTAACATGTTTTTAGCATGATTAACATGTTATTAGCATATATATATATATATATATATATATATAATATATATATTTTTTTAATTAAGATTTATACATCATATGAATGTGAGCTTTCCATTGATGTTTGGTTTGTTATGATAGGACAATATTTGGCTGAGATACAACTATTTGAATATCTGGAATCTGAGGATGCAAAAAATCTAAATATTTAGAAAATCGCCTTTAAAGTTGTCCAAATGAAGTTCGTAGCAATGCATATTAAATCAAATATATATAAGTTTTGATATATTTACGTCAGGAAATTTACAAAATATCTTCATGGAACATGATCTTAATATCCTAATGATTTTTGGCATTAAAAAAAAATCTATAATTTTGACCATACAATGTATTGTTGGCATTGCTACAAATATATCTGTGCTACTTAAGACTGATTTTGTGATCCAGGGTCACAAATATGAAGCGGCACAACTGTTTTCAACATTGCTAATAATCAGAAATGTTTGTTGAGCAGCAAATCAGAATATTAGAATGATTTGTGAAGGATCATGTGACACTGAAGACTGGAGTAATGATGCTGAAAATTCAGCTGCGCATCACAGAAATAAATTACATTTTAACAGAGATTTACATGGAAAACAGCTATTTTAAATTGTAATAATATTTCACATTTTTACAGTGTTTTTGATCAAATAAATGCAGCCTCGGTGAGCAGAAGAGACTTCTTTCAAAAATAAACAACCCCAAGTTTTTGCACACTAGTGTACAAACATGCAAGTAGTTTGATTATGCTTTTCATAATTCTTCATGGGAATACATGGTCATTCCTGAGGTTTTTGCTGTGATTTCAGTTTCCGTGGTACGTTAGTAGTTTTTTTTGTAATTTAGAAGCAAAAATCATTTCTTAAGCTCTGAGCTCATGCCAGTCTTAAAATCTTTATTTGATAAAATCATATTTAAATTTTATTAATACATTTAATAAACATTAGTTGCTCTATGGAAGAGCATAAATTGGATTTTTACTTCCAGAACCCAACTTTTGCACTTTATACTATCATTAAAAGTCCATTAATGTAGTAACATCAGTCGTACCTGTTCGAGTTTCCCAGACACAGTGAGGATCTTGGGTGGCGTGCGACTGTCTCTTTTGCCGTTGTTCCCGTCTCTCCCCTTTACCGCTGCCGCACCATCGTGGTTCTTCTCCGCGCCGTGACCCACCACGTTACCGCAAGCATCCAGAGACACTCCTCCCCCGCTTCTGTGCGCGTCCCGCCGGCCCGTTGCGTTCCCCTCCAGCCCATCTCCGTTGGTGGGACGAGAGGCGGCGATGTTGAGGTGGCCTCGATCCGTGGTGGTGCTGCTCCCGCCCCGTTCGTCACTGGAGCCCTCCGAGGTGGAGGGAGGCGCGTGGAGGCGCTCGGCGCTGCAGCTGCGGTCGGAGGGGCCGCGGCGGGACAGGGGAGGGCCACGAGGGAGGGTGGTGCGCGTGCCCACGCTCTTCATGGCAAACTCCTGCTCACCGGCCACCCCGCTGCCTACACTGCCCATGCTGGGGAACCAGAGCGTCACTCAACGCCGCAACCCTCCGCATGGGCCAGCACAGCTGCCGGACCTCCAGACAGACACTGCCGGCAGAACAGAGGTTAGAGATTCAATCATGTTAATCAGAAACACAGACATTAAGAATCTTGCAAAAGATTCTGTTCCAAATAAATGTTGTTCTTTTGAACTTATTCAACAAAGAGTCCTGAAAATAAACATGATGCTTCAAAAATCATCAATACTGTGCTGATTTTCAACATTGAAAACATCTTATTTTTTTTTTTTTTTTGATGAACAAAATTCAAAAGAGCAGCATTTCTTTGTAACATAAATGTTTTTCTACATTAAAAATGTCTTTACTGTCACTTTTGATCAATTTAGGATCAAACTACTTGCATCTTTGTACACTATTGTATAAAAGTTTGGGAATGGTAAGATATTTTTTTAATTAATGTTTTTGAAAGAAGCCTCATCTGCTCACCAAGGATGTTTTTTTTTTTTATTAAAAGTGCAGTAAAAATGTAAAATATTATTATTTCTATGTGAATATCTGTTGAAATTTAATTTATTTTTTATCAAAGCTGAATTTTCAGCATCATTACTCCAGTCTTCAGTGTCACATGATCCTTCAGAAATCATTCTAATATTCTGATTTGCTGCTCAACAAACATTTCTGATTATTAGCAATGTTGAAAGAAGTTGTGCTGCTTCATATTTTTGTAGAAACTGTTATACATTTAGTTTTTTAGGATTTTTTTTTTATTTTTGATGAACAAAGTTCAAAAGAACAGCATTTATTTGTAACCGTTTTTTTTTTTTTTTTTTTTTCAACATTATAAATGTCTTTACTGGCACTTTTGATCAATTTAGGATCAAACTATTTGCATCTTTGTACACTATTGTTCAAAAGTTTGGGGATGGTAACAAATTTTTGAATTAATGTTTTTTTTTTTTTTTTTAATTAAGTCTCTTCTGCTCACCAAGGATCCCTTTATTTGATTAAAAATACAGTTAAAATGTGAAATATTATTAGAATTTGAAATAGCTGTTTTCTGTGGTCAAAGCTGAATTTTCAGCATCATTACTCCAGTCTTCAGTGTCACATGATCCTTCAGAAATCATTCTAATATGCTGATTTGCAGCTCAAAAAACATATTTATTATTATGTTGAAAACAGCTATGTAAAAGTTCAGGAAGTTCAAAAGAACAGCATTTATTTGTAACAGTAATGTTTTTTAACATTATAAATGTCTTTACTCACTTTTAAGATCAAACTACTTGCAACTTTGTACACTATTGTTCAAAAGTTTGGGGATGGTAAGTTATTTTTTAATTTATGTTTTTGAAAGAAGTCTCTTCTGCTTACCAAGGCTGCATTAATTTGATCAAAAATACAGTAAAAAGGTGAAATATTATTACAATTTAAAATAGCTGTTATCCATGTGAATATATTGTGAAATGTAATTTATTTCTGTGATCAAACTTGAATTTTCAGCATCATTACTCCAGTCTTCAGTGTCACATGATCCTTCAGAAATCATTCTAATATGATAATTTATTATAACTGTTGAAAACAGTTGTGCTGCCAAATATGTTTTTGAAAACTATGGGCTTAGTACTATTTCAAAATAAAAAAGAACAAAATTAATAGTTTTATTCATCAAGGATGCATTAAATTGCTCAAAAGTGACAGTAAAGACATTTATAATGTTACAAAAGATTTCTATTTCAAAAATACATATTTTTTTTTACATTTTTATTCATCTGTAAATCCTGAAAAATAAAATGTATCATGGTTTCCACAAAAATATTTGTCAGCACAACTGTTGATAATAATTATAAATTAATATAAAAATAATAATAATAATAATAAAGCAAATCAAATTAGAATGATTTCTAAAGGATCATGTGACACTGAAGACTTGAGTAACGATGCTGAAAATTCAGCTTTGATCACAGGAATAAATTACATTTTAACATGCATTCACATAGAAAACAACTGATTTAAATAGTAATAATATTTCAAAATTTTTACTGTATTTTTGATCAAAACTTAACTAAAAATCCTATCAACCTCAAACACTTGAACGGTAGTGTACAAATATCACATAGTATGATAGTAATAGGAACGATTTGATTATTAAAAAGCTGGAGAAGTGCTCCAGTACATGTGTAAACTGCTCAGAAAGATTGTAGAGATGTAGGTGAGACAACAGCAAAACAATGGAGAGCTTCAGTGCATCAGCAGTAGTGATTTTTTTTTTGCATGATCCCCAACATAAACAAACGCACTTACTATAACGAAGCCTAACTGTGCGTTAAAGCGACCGTACGCTAGCATCAGCATCATGCGAGCAGCAGCCAGATTGATCCAGGCTTGTGTTTGACACCGGTAACGTGACATCCATGTGCATGAAAACACACCATGAAAGACAGAAGCTGTTTGATCTCACAATGAGCTGCAGCACCATGACCGGCCAACAGGGGGTTCACACTCCAGTGCTTTGCCATTACCTCATCTGTTCTCTCACTTACACATCTCACACGCACATTTGCATTGGCACCTCGGCTTGTTATGGGCCACGAGGTGAGTGTGTGTGGCTTTGTGTGTGAAGTGAGATCCGGTTAAACTTTTACGGGCTCCGTAAGGCCTCGAACCTTCATGAAAACGAACGCACAACAAGTTGCACAATCATGTGAAACCTCCGATTAGCAACTCTTTCCAAACCCTGAGCCTGTGTGCCTGCACAAAAGATTGCATCGCCTTTCATGTGCTGCTGTTATCTAACAGCTGAATGGAGATCTGCAGCACCCTTTGAGCATCAAAACACTGCATCTTAATACAGATACACTCTCCATTTTCTGCTCTCCACACAAACAAAGACGCACCATGAAGATGGAAACCAGGAGATGGGTTGCTTTTTCCCTCCTTCCCACTATCAGTGCATTACATAATGCGTCCTGGCTGCTTTATCTGAGAGAAAGAATGGAGGTCCGTTCACTGGTTTACTTCCAGTCGAGTGAGTCGCAGTGATAGTGGAGCTTCTCTCTCTCTCTCTGTATCTCTCTATCTCTCTCTATTCTTCTATAATCAGTCGCTTCACACATCGACAGCGCTGTCGTTTCGCGTACGAAATCCACATGACTGCGATCGTACTCACTGTTTCAGCACCGCGGACAGCGACACGCGTCACGTCAGCCGCGTTCATTCACCGAGCCGGTCGCGTCGCGTCCATAAAACCGAGCGGTGTGTATCTTGACAGGAGCAGGTCTCGGGTGATGATGAGGAGGATGATGATAGTCAGCGGATGCGTGTATCAGCTGAGCCACACACCCACCTCCGCCCCGCCCCTCTGCCGCACGCCAGCAACGCCCCCCGAAACGCCGACGGCACTGCGCATGCGCGTAGTATATGTCACTAGTCAGCCAGGACGCGTATAGGTGGCGTTTGTACTACGCGCATGCGTACTTCGTGATCCTCTTCAGGGAGACCCAAATGGACGTGGAATATTTGATCAAAACATTTGTGTTTTTCCTAAACATATATTGTTTAGGAGCTCTAGAATTGTTGTTTCACAACCACAAGTCTTCGTAAATGGGTTCAAAATAACCACTGGTGTTGGGGTAACGCATTACAAGTAATGCGAGTTACGTAATCAGATTACTTTTTCAAGTAACTACTATTACTTTTTAATTTACAAGAAAATATCTGAGTTACTTTTTCAAATAAGTAATGCCAGTTTCTTTTTTCTCCCAGTTGTTGATTGAAAGCTGAGAAATCGGGAGTAAGATGTTACTTTAGTTCTAGAATAAATGTGAACATGCATTAATTCATCTCACTCACAAAAAACTGATTCAGTATTCTTCAAAATGAATAAAAACAGTGAAATGCAACTAAATATGTTAAATAATACAAATATCCTTTATGTATTTAATCCCATTTTGTTAGCCATACTAATAAGCAAAAATTACTTAAGATAAACTAACGTTTGTTTTTGTTCTTCTTTTTTTTCTTTTATTGCTGAAGAGTGTTGAACTTTCTTCTTCTGTGTTCTGCTGTACAGACATGAATTTACTTTTCCTTCAGCCTGTGGCTTTTGGTGTGAACGGGCTTTTACATTTGCCAAAAATAGAACTTTTTATATTAAAAACAAACTAGCAAGTCTTGCCCAGATTTAAAAAGTAACGTAAAAGTGACGTAACACATTACGTTCCGTAAAAAGTAACTGACATAATTATTTACTTTTTAAGGGAGTAACGCAATATTGTAATGCATTACTTTTAAAAGTAACTTTTCCCAACACTGCTCACCATAATATTTTCTTTAATAATTAATTGATGTAGCTGTTGTTCAAAACAGACCTGAACTAAGGGTGATTTGTCACTGCTAATATTCACATAAATAATGTTTTCTTTTTTCCCGCACAGTAGCAGTGTTGGGGAAAGTTACTTTTAAAAGTAATGCATTACAGTATTGTTACTTCCTAAAAAGTAACTATGTTTATTGAAAGTAATGTGTTGCGTTCCTTTTTAAATCTGGGCAGGGATTGCTTGTTTGTTTGTTTTTTTATATAAAAGTTCTATTTTTGGCAAATGAACACCAAAAGCCTGAAAGAAAAGTAAATTCACATCTGTACAGTAGAACAAAACTTATTTTTACTTATTTGATATTTTCTTGTAAATTAAAAAGTAATGCATTACTTTACTAGTTACTTGAAAAAAGTAATCTGATTATGTAACTCACGTTACTTGTAATATGTAATAGAAATGTACTGCACAGTAGTGGCGTTTCTGAATGAATCTGTGGTTTGGAACGATTCGGTTGTGTAAATGATTCAAATGACTCGCTCACAGAGACAGTCACATGTCGTCGCCTTTTGGTGGAACGATGTAATTTGCGGAAAGAGTCGAATCAGAGTGAAACGATCAGTGAAAGGCCTAACTATTAAATATGATAAACATAAGGCCTTGCCTTCACCTGGCCACGGGTAGGAAATAAATGGGGGCATGGGCCAAAAATGCCCCTCCACAATTAAACTAAGTCTATCATGGCTGTGAATTAAGTGAAAATGACATGAAAAGTGCCAATTGCCACATTAAATTTAAATTTACATGTTTCTATTTATGCGTTTTTACAGCGTTGTACATTATAACCAATCACACACGATTCTGTTAAGTTTATGAATGCAATGGCCAATCAGAAGCGTTCCGATGAGACATCTCTGAAATGCTACTTTGTTCATTGCGTGCGCAAATTCTCCCACCATATCAGTGTTGCCAAGTCTGCGGTTTTCCCGTGGAATTGGGCTACTTTAAAACTGTTGCCGCGGGTTGTTTTTCATATCCGCTGGTGAAAGCGAATTCTAAAACGTGACATTTAGCCCCCTGGAATGGGAATTTTATAGGGATGTGATGAGATCCGATGTGACCGATATCCTCACAAAACATTTTGCAGTGTTTACATTAGAGCTGCACGATTAATCCTTAAAATATGGAGATCTCGATTCAAACACCCACGCGATCTTATTCCTGAATGACAACGATTTAGCTATGTCTATTAGGACTGTTTCACATCGCGAGTGTCAGTGGAGCGTGAGAAGCACGTTTTGTCGCTGCCCATGTTAATGAATCAGAGGGTCGGGATAAATGTGAACGCAGAAAGAGCAACACAAACAGTCTTTTCAACCCCATTATAGTCATTATTTCTGTGTTACAGACATTTAAATATTAGAAGTACTGGGATAAAAGTTTATAGTTTGGGTATAAACACTTAATGTCTACAGTAGCGATCAAAACGAAAGTATCTTAACACTTAACGCTTAACGCTTATCCTCTTCCGCCAGGAGGCGGCGACAACTGCCCGTTTAAAAAACGTATGTCATTGAATCATTCGTTCAGGTTATTTCAATAGTCAAACAAGTCTTAATGAATTGAAGACTACTTCATTGAATGTTTTTTTTATTATTATTATTATTATTATTATTATTATTATTTTGTTTAAATGAATATTATGTTTTTAAAAGACTTAAGCAATGAACAGTTTGTCAGAACCACTAGTAAATTACGTTGTTTAGTTTTCTAATCTTTTTTTTCTCCGGAATCGTGAGAGAATCGTGGTCTCCAATTTATCCAGAATCGTGAAGCTTTTGTTTAACTGTTATTAATTACTGCATATAATTTATTAAAATGGAAGTTTAATTTCATAAAGTTCAAAATGCACCTACATTTTTTTTTTTGCATTTTGCCTTTTTAGTTGAATAAAAGACTATTTTCCCCATATATTTCATCATTGAGGATTTCTTAAGACAAAGTTTAAAAATCTCGTCTTGTTCTCGTGAACCCACTCTTGTGTCTCGTCTTGTCTCGTGGGATCAGTGTCTCATCACACCCCTAGAATTTTACCAGGGGAACCCTTCCAAAAAAATTTGTATTTTACCCCCAGAACGCGATTTTTACCAGGGTACCCCTGCCAAAACGCAATTGTGCAGGCTTTGTTGTGAAAATCTGGCAACCCTGCACCATATACAATAAAGTACAGATGTACGTATGAAGTAAGAGATTATTTCATCATACAGTTTAGGCAACTTTTGATTGAGAGTGCTCAATGATAATGATGTAAAAATGTTATTTGCACATTTTCTGTATAACCTATAATGTAGTTGCTGTTTAAATAACCATGGAAAATAAGAGTGTTATAATTAGTAATTTACATTGTTTTAAATACAAAGTCTGTCGTATTAAAACTATGCCGTGGTGGGCAAATAATGTAATCGGTGTTTGACCAAAAAAACGTCAGAAAAACCCGCCAAAAAACGTGTATTTTACCTTGCCGAATGCGGCAAACGGGGACCCCCTTCGAAACGCGGCCGGGCTAGTTTTGGGCAAGTTTTGAGTAGCAGTTTGCCGGGTTTTGTTGTAAAAAAACCTGGCAACCCTGCACCATATACAATAAAGTACAGATGTACGTCTGAAGTAAGAGATTCATTCATCTTACAGTTTAGGCAGCTTCAGTGATTATAACAGGAGTTTTTGATTCGAGTGCTCAGTTATAATCAATGATAATGTTCTTTAATAATGTATAAATGTCATTTGTGCATTTTCTGTATAATCTCTAATGTATTTGCTGTTTGAAAAACCATGGAAATGAAAGCATTATAATTATTAATTTACAATGTTTTAAATACAAAGTCCATTTTATTGAAACTATGCCGCGGTGGGCAAGTAATGTAATCGGTGACCAAACACCGTGCAACACCGACCACCGCAGCAGGGTTGCCAGGTTTTCACAACAAAACCCGCCCATATTCTCCTCAAAACTAGCTCAAAAGTAACCCAATCATGTTGTGAGGGGGTTCCCATTAGAAATCGCTTTGCGGGGGTAAAATACGCGTTTTTTGGCAGGGTTCCCCTGGTAAAATTCGCATTCCAGGGGAAAAATATCACATTTTTGGGATCACTTCAACCTGCAGGGACTTGGCAACACTGCACCGCAGCAAAGCTAATGTTTATGCAGCTCCATCATTCTTGTTAAGCGGCAAATCGTGGAACGGCGGGAAGGGTTGCCAGGTTTTTACAACAAAACCCACCCAATCGCTCCTCAAAACTAGCCCAAAACTCGCCCAATTGCATTTATAGGGGGTTCCCCGTTAAAAATCGCATTTTGGGGGTAAAATACAGGTTTTTTGGCAGGGTTCCCCTGGTAAAATTTGCATTCCACACTGTAAAAAAACAATTTGTTGAGTCAACTTAACATTATTTGTAACCTGGCTGCCTTAAAATTTTAAGTTCAGTCAACTCAAAAAAAAGTTTATTCAACTTGAAATGTTGAATTATACTAAGTGACAAAGATATTTGAGTTGAATCAACTTAAAATTTTAAGGCAGCTGGGTTACTTACCCATCTGTTAAGTTTAGCAAACACAAATATCTAAGTTGTTACTTAGTACAACTTAACATTTCAAGTTGAATAAACTTATTTGAGTTGACTGAACTTAAAATTTTAAGGCAACAGGGTAACAAATTGTGTTTTTTATTTTTTTACAGTGCAGGGGAAAAATATCATGTTTTTGGGTTCACTTCAACTGGCGGACATGAAAAACAACCCGGGCTAACGGTGTTAAAGTAGCCCAATTCCGCAGAAAAACCGTGGACTTGGCAACACTGACAGCGGGTCCCGCGCTATTTTTTTCAGCCGCCCACTCCCACCCTCAGCAAAGGTAAAACTGAAGATTTGCGCTGGGCCTCGCAGGCAGTGTTGCCAAGTTTGAGCGGAATTGGGTTACTTTAACAATGTTGCCGCGGGTTGTTTTTCATATCCGTGGGTTGAGGCGACCCTAAAAACGTGATATTTTTCTTCTGGAATGCGAATTTTACCAGCGGAACCCCACTAAAAACCGTGTTTTTTCCCCCATCAAACGCGATTTTTAATGGTGACCCCCCTCAAAATGCAATGGGGCTAGTTTTGAGTAGCAATTGGACGGATTTGGTTGTGAAAACCTGGCAACCCTGCTCATGCAGGCCTCGACTTTTATTTAGCTTTACCCTGAAGTTAGTTTACCCTTGCAAAATGAATATGTTTGAAAATTATCACATATTTCCAGATGTTATGCAAGTTTAACTGCCTTGGATTTATAATATGTTCAATATTCAAAACAATACTGATATGTTATTAGTCTTGCCATCCTTGCATATATTTAACAATTTCTAATCACCTTTACTGTTTGCACTAATTTAAATGCCTAAAAAGTGTTTTGAGCATAACTTGTTAGTGATTTTGTTTATTTTGAGGTAAAGTATTGCCATGTATGTTTCATGTTTAAAAATACATCTTTCATTTCTCATGGAGTAAGTCTTGACTGAATCACAGAAACACAGAAAAACAAATCTCACGCATCTCTCTTCCATAATTTCTCTAATCACGTCCATCTGTGTCTGTTCACTTTGCTTTTCCTCCTCCAGGAGAGCTGCGTCTGTGTGATCGACACAGGTTGTTTCAGCTCTTGGTCTCCATTCACAAATTCACTGATGACATCAACACGCGGCCGTTACCATGGGAACCGTCTCCATCAAAGAGACGCGCGTCATGTGACGGGGATACGGAGGACGACGTGCCACGAAACAGCCTGTAAGTGTTAATGTCAGATCACATTAGTCAAATCTCTGTGGATGTTCAGATGACTTGAATGGGGGCATAAAGGCACAGAAAAGCTGCTTTTACCATATAGTGTATAATTATAGGAAAAAATTATTTTTGTTTTGTTTTGTTTAAAAATGTTTACATTTATGAGATGACGAGGCAGTATTGATACAAATACTTTAGCTAGAGTAATATGTTTGGGTGATATTTAAATTAATGCTTGTTTAAAACAACCACTTTAGGAATGTTTGTACAGTTTTCTGTTTATTTTGATATATAAAGTAATTGTATTTATTTTATTCAATAAATATACTGTAATGTGTTCACTATAAAAATACAGAAAATAAAAAAAGCATGTAATCCTGAAAGCTTAAAAGAGATCCCATAGTAATTTAGCAAGGCTTTGCACAGTACCAATAAATTGTATTTTATATATTTTAGGAATTATTATTATTATTATTATTATTAATTTGTCATATATTATTACATATTATAATATATTATTAATACCATGTTTTCAAAATAAGGTTTCATTGTAAATATGGTGATTATGTATATTTTATTATACTATAATATTAAAAATAAACACACAAAATGATTAAATTATATTAATTCTAACCATTTCAAGTAAATGAAAAAACAAAATACTTTATCATGTTTAACATGTTTTAAGTGATTTGATTATTTTACATGTTTACTTAGTTTTTGCTTTTTGATTATTTATAATTTAAGTTCAAGTGTTTTTAGCAGTTTCATTTTTTTGTTTATTTTATTTACATTTTTTTTAATTATTTAATTTTAATTTTACATTTCATTTTTAGTAAGTGTTTTATAATAATAGCTTTTTAATGATTTATTTTAATTTTTAAACACTTATATTTTTGTAAGTGATTTATTTATTTGATTTTAATATTTTGAATATTTTAATATTTTGAATGTTGTTTTTATTTTTAAATTAGTTATTTTCATTTGTAAATTAGTTTTCAGGAAGTGTTCTTTTTAATTGTTTTTATTTTAAAATGATTTAATTTTATATTTGTACAATTTAATTTTTTGTAAGTGTTTTATTTTTATTTAATTGTTTTTTTATTTTAAAATATTTTATTTTATTTGTGTTATACTATTATATATTAAAATTAAACACCCAAATTAATAAATGATCCTAACCCTAACCATGTCAGTAAATGAAAAGTCTAAATATTTTAACGTTTAACATATAGCATAATTTTCAGTTACTGAGTAAACTGTTGATTTAGTTGAGTCTAATTTAATAATTTAATAAATTTAATTGTCTTTATTCAATAATACACTGTCAGTAAAATATGTTCACTTTAAAATATAAAGTAATTTATTTAAAAGTAGGCTTTACAGTTAACAATAGATTGTTTTATATATCATACTTTATTAATTAAAATTAATATATTAATATAGATTTTTTTTTATAATATGATTTCATTATAAATAATGTGATTATGTGTATTATATATCATTATTTGTTAACAGGTGGACACCCAAATTAATAAATAATATAAAATGAATCTAACCATAACATTTCAAATGAAAAACCCAGATACTAAACTTTTATACTATTATATTATACTATTTGAGTTGTTTTTATTTTAAATTAGTTATGCATTTTAATTTTACATTTTTATCATTTCATTTTAGTAAGTGTTTTATATGAATGGCTTTTTAATAATTTATTTTAAAGTGTAAACTTTATTATATTTTGTGATTTATTTATTTATTTTTTGGGGTTAATTTCAAGTGTTTAATTAGTTGTTTTTATTTTAAAATTAGCTATTTTAATTTTTACATTTTTAATTGTTTAATTTTTACTAAGTGTTCTTTTTAATTGTTTTTATTTTAATTTAACATTTTTATGATTTTATTTGTCATGTTTTATTAGAATTGTTTTTATTTTAAATGAATTTATTTATTGCAATTTTATAATATAATTAATTATTAAATTGTTTTTATTTTTAAATAAAATATGGTTTCATTATAAATATAGTGATTATGTATATTTTATTATATGATTATATATTGAATTTAAACACCCAAATTAATAAATGATCTTAACTCTAACCATGTCAGTAAATGGATAAACAAAATACTTTATTTAACATATAAAATTATAGCATAATTTTTAGTCACTGAATAAACTGTTGATTTAGTTTAATTTAATAATAATATATTTGTCCTTATTCAGTAATACACTGTCAATAAAATATGTTCATTTTAAAATGACAGAATAAAAAAAAATGAATATGGTTTTACAGTAACGATTGTTTTATATATCATACTTTATTAATTAAAATTATTATAATAATATAGTTTTTTTTTATAATATGGTTTCATTATAAATATGGTGATTGTTTATTAACACATCAAATGAAAAACCCAGATACTATACTTTACTGTACATTGTAATTGTTTTTATTTTTAAATTCTTTTTTTAACTTTAATTTAATTCATCATTTAATTTTTCGTGTTTTATTTGAATTGCATTTTAATTTTACATTTTTATGATTGCATTTTAATAAGTTTGTTTTTATTTCAAAATGAATTATTTATTTTAATTTAACTTTTTTTAAATATAATTTTTAGCAAGTGTTTTATATTAATAATTTTTATGATTTATTTTACATTTGTATTTTTTATTTATTTTATTTATTTATTTTTAAGTGATTTATTTATTTAATTGTATGTTTTTGATGGGTAAAATTCAAGTATGTAATTTTAGTTGTTTTTATTTTTAAATGAGCTATTTTAATTTTTAAATTTTTAATTATTTAATTTTTATATTAAAATTAGCTATTTCAATTTTTACATTTTTAATTATTTAATTTTTGGTAAGTGTTCTTTTTAATTGTTTTAACTTTAAAATGATTTAATTTGACATTTTATGATTTAATTTTTCGTTTTAAGTTTTTTATTTGTATGATTTCATATTTAATTAAATTGTTTTTATTTGTAAATAAAATATGGTTTCATTATAAATATGGTGATTATATTTTATTAAAATTAAACACCCAAATTAATAAATGATCTCAACTCTAACCATGTCAGTAAATGGTTAAAATAATGGTAAAATAATTTTTAGTTACTGAATAAACTGTGGATTTAGAACCAAATCTAAACGTATCACGTCAAATGAAAAATCCTGCTACTATACTTTTATTTTCGGTTATTGAACAGCTGTTGATTTTGAACAAAACTGAAAATTAATAACAAGATTTTTGTTTTAAAATGTATTTGGTCATTGTAATCATTGTGTCTCTTCATTACCTCTGATTTCTCTGTATTTGCGCAGGAACACCACTAGATGTCCTCGGCTGCTTTATCAAACTCCACACAGCTGGAGTCATAGCCACAGTAAAAGACAACGAATCCCTGAACTGATTTATTTATTCCTTCTATAAAAACACATTTACAGATTTTTAAGACCTAAAAAAAAGAATACAAATCTTTCAACAACATATAATAACATTAGAAACATCTGTGAACGTATGTACAGTATGAGAGGCGTAAGCGTTAGAGCTCATAGAAGTCGAGATGAGCGCCGGACGGGTAGTCGTTGTCCAGCAGGAGCTTCATGAGTTTGGCCCCGGACTCCTCGCAGGACAGCAGCTGGCCCTCGGAGAACATGGAGGAGAAGGAGCGGCGCAGCTGCGGATCTCCGGAGAGACAACGAGCCTGCAGCTGCATGTCTGTGTCCAGAGGACCTGCGGATCACAGTGAGTCCCTCGTCATTTCGTGATTAACTTCCTCTATGAAATCGCTGTAGAAGCACACATCAGCCTGTTATCTGTCTGTCTCTCAGTTATCTGTCTGTTATCAGCAGTGTGCTTTTTTCTGGTGTCACATTGTCCCACACTGTTTTTTGTCATCCAAACACCTTTGAGCTAAAATATTTACTTGTTCCCTTGAGATGTTATTTTGAGAGTTAATATTTCAACATTTTTACCAATTTTAAAATGACCTATTTGTCTAAATTTTTAATTTTTCTGATTTAATTTTTAGTAAGTTTTATTTTAATAGTTAAAATTGTTTTGCATTTTTTACATTTTATTTTTATATATATTTTAGGTGATTTATTTATTTCACATGCTTATGGTTTAATGTCAAGTGTTTTATTTTAATAGTTTTTTTTCATTATTTATTTTAATTTTACATTTTTATGTTTGAATTTTTAATAAGTGTTTTATTTGAGTTGCTTTTATTTTAAATTTATTTATGTATTTTATTTTTACATTTATGTTTAATTTTTAGTAAGTGTTATATTAATAGCTTTTTTAATTATTTATTTTAATTTTTAAAAATGGTCATGTTTTTATTTAATATTATTTGTATTTTTGATTATTTAATCTCAAGTGTTTTATTTTTGTTTCTTTTCAAAATAGCTATTGTAATTTTTATATTTTTAATTATTTAATTTTAAGCAAGTGCTCATTTCAAGTGTTTGATTTGTTTTTTTGTTGTTTTTTTTAAAGAGCTATTTTAATTTTTACATTTTTAATGATTTAATTTTAAGTACATGCTTATTTAAATTGTTTTTATTTTAAAAAAAAAATATTTTAATTTTGCATTTTTATGATGTTTTTTTTAATCATTTATATTTAAAAAAGATTTATTTATTTTAATTTTTGATTGTTTTATGATTTAATACTTAATGTGTTTTTTAAATTGTTTTAATTAAAAAAAATATTTTGTAAGTGATTTATTTTTGATGGTTTAATTTCAAGGGTTTGATTTTAATTTTTTTTATTTTCAAAATTGCTATTTTAATTTTTACATTTTTAATTATTTAATTTTAAATAAAGTGTTGATTTAAATTGTTTTTATTTTAAAATCATTTATTTGAATTTTACATATTTAAGATTTCATTTTTCATGTTTTACTTTAACCATTTATATTTTTTAAAAAAAATATCCATTTATTTAATTTTTAAATTCTAATTTTTTTATTTTTTATTTAATACTTTAATGATTTATTTAATTTATTTGGCATTTTTGTGATAATTTTTTTAGTAAGTGCTTTATTTTTATTGTGTTTGTTTATCTTTTATATTTATTAATTTACACGAATTTATTTATGGTAATTTATTTACATCTTTATAATTTTGTTAATTGTTAGCTCATGAACCAAAATTTGGGAAATGCTTCAACAAACAGAAGCAGTGTTACTCTACTGAATAACGGTGCCATTTCTGCATGTGTGTTTATGATAAATCAGAGCGATCCTCAGCACTTACCGGGGGCGTAACTGAGCACTCGTACGTCCGGCTCCTCCTCGGCTAACACGCGGAACATCATGTCCCGAGCGGCTTTACCGGTGCAGTACAGGACCCACGACGGGAAGGGCTTCAGCGCACACAGAGAGCTGATGTTCACCACCGTACGCCGCAGGCCCAGACGACGAGGAAACGCTTGTAGGACGCCGGCCGTCAAACTGAGCGTGCCGCTGACGTTCAGCGACAGGTAACGGTTCACCTCGGCCGGATCCGTGAACGTCAGAGCGAAGCGAGACACGTCGCCCAGAGAGCCTGAAAGCAAAGAGGACAAACTATTACACACATTACAAGAGAAAGATCAGCTTTATCCCTCAGGATTTCTGTCTTGTTTTTTCAGTACAAATATCTAAACGTCCTTAAATCTGGAAAAGCAAAATGATATAGTCTTTTTTTCTAAAAAATGTATTAGAAGTAAGCAAATTTATGGATAAAGCTAAAAAAAAAAAAAAAAGAAAAAATCTTGTTTTACTTTTAAATTAAGTTTATTTTTCTGCCCTTCATTAGTAGATGTTTGTTCTTGTTTTAATCATAAACTCACTTAATTTTTTCAGAAAACAAACTTGATAAAGTCATTTTGCTTCAAGTAAATTTTAAGAAAATTTAAATATTTGTACTGGAAAAGAAGACAAACGCAGTAAGAAAAACATATTTTGCGATGTTTAAAAAAATAAGATTAAAATTAATTAATTCATTTAATTTAAAAAATAAAATAAATATTTTTTATATTTCAATAAATAGTTTGTTTTAATTTAAAAATGTAAATAAAGTATTTTTTAAAGATTACATTAAAAATAAGTTTCAATTACATTTAAATAAATAAATAATACACCTAAAAGTACAATACTAATATGTAAATGTTTCTTGATTTAAGAATGTTTTTATTATTAGGATTGGAAAACAAGACAAAAATACTATATCAGTAGGAAAAAAACAATTTAAAAAAAATTGCTAAAATTCAGTTAAATAAAAAATAAAGTAATAAAAAGTAAATTAAATTTAAAAGTAGATTTGTTTGTTTTATTGATTTAATTTTAGTAAGTGTTAGATGTTAATTTTAATTTTTAATTTTTTTTTATTTTACATTTTAATGATTTAAAGTAGGTGTTTAATTTTTTTATTATTTTATTTTTTACATTTATTTATTGTTATTTTACATTTTTTTTCTTTTTTTTTCAGTTTTTAATTTAAATGTACATTTTTACAATTTTAATTTCTAGTTTTTGTTAATTGTTTTTATTTTTAAATTGTCTTAATTTTATATTTGATTTATTGCTATTATTTTTTCTTGCTTTTATTCTAAAATTAGTTAATAATTTTAATAAAAAAATTAATTAAAAATGATATATAACATTTTACAGTACTGTAATGTATCTATAATTATTTTTTATTTAGATATTTAGTTCTTGTTTTAAGCATAAACTCACTTAATTTTGATGCATTTTTCAGATAAAGTCATTTTGCTTCAAGTAAAGGTGTCTTTATTTAAGAAACTTTAAATATTTGTGCTGGAAAAGAAGACAAAAGCAGTAATAAAATCATATTTTGCAATGAATAAAAAATAAGATTAATTCAATAAAAATAAAATAAAAATAAATAGCATTCAATAAATGTATTTAAAAAAATAATTAGTTTTAATTAAAAAATGTAAATAAAATTGAAAAGTTTCAGCGCACCTGCGTTGTTGATCAGAAGTAAGTGGTCCATTTCAGTCACTGAAGTCTCTGTAGCTGCCTGAACCGTTTTTTCCACTCCTTCCTTCTTCTCCAGGTCTGCTTGCACGCAGCGGACGTCCAGTTTGTTTTGTCCGCCGTACAGGGTTACGATGTCCTCCTTCACCTGGTTCAGCTGGTCTGCGGTTCGGGCGACCAGCATCAGGACGGATCTGGGCTTCAGCAGGCAGCTGAGCTGTAACGCCAGCGTCCGGCCGTAGCCTTTGGACGCACCTGTGATGATGCACAGAGCTCTGCCCAGATCCCCGGGCTCTTGAGAGATCACGTCTTCCATGTTAGGATGCTGCGGAAAGCCTTCAGATAGAGCTGGATGTCGGCGATGATGCTCTCAGCAGTGAGTGGTGCTTTATATCAAGTGACTCCGAGAGAAACCAATCTGTTTCATGCACTGAGTCACAAAAGATCATTCATAAACAGAGTTAATGCTGTTAAATCATGCGTGACACTGTAAAACATGATGAGTTCTGCGTGATGGGAAAGTGCAGCATGTGGTGTTTGTTCATGTGGTCGAGGCAAAGCAAAGTTTATTTATGTAGCACGTTTCATACACAACGGCCATTCACAGAGCTTTACATAAAATAATCATTAAAAATATATATAATAATATATAATAATCACAACAATGGACTGGTTTATACTGGTTCTGTGCTTGTCCAGACTGGTTTATACTGGCTTTGAACTGGTCTGTACTGGTTTATACTGGTTCTGTGCTGGTTTAGACTGGTTAATACAGGCTCTGAACTGGTCTGTACTGGTTTATACTGGTTCTGTGCTTGTCCAGACTGGTTTATACTGGCCTTGAACTGGTCTAGAATGGTTTATACTGGTTCTGTGCTAGTTTATACTGGTTTATACTGGCTCTGAACTGGTCTGTACTGGTTTATACTGGTTCTGTACTTGTCCAGACTGGTTTATACTGGCTTTGAACTTGTCCAGAATGGTTTATACTGGTTCTGTGCTGGTCCAGACTGGTTTATACTGGCCTTGAACTGGTCTAGAATGGTTTATACTGGTTCTGTGCTGGTTTATACTGGTTTATACTGGCTCTGAACTGGTCTAGAATGGTTTATACTGGTTCTGTGCTGGTTTAGAATGGTTTATACTGGCTCTGAACTGGTCTGTACTGGTTTATACTGGTTCTGTGCTTGTCCAGACTGGTTTATACTGGCCTTGAACTGGTCTAGAATGGTTTATACTGGTTCTGTGCTGGTTTATACTGGTTTATACTGGCTCTGAACTGGTCTGTACTGGTTTATACTGGTTCTGTGCTTGTCCAGACTGGTTTATACTGGCCTTGAACTGGTCTGTACTGGTTTATACTGGTTCTGTACTTGTCCAGACTGGTTTATACTGGCTTTGAACTTGTCCAGAATGGTTTATACTGGTTCTGTGCTGGTTTAGAATGGTTTATACTGGCTCTGAACTGGTCTGTACTGGTTTATACTGGTTCTGTGCTGGTCCAGACTGGTTTATACTGGCCTTGAACTGGTCTAGAATGGTTTATACTGGTTCTGTGCTGGTTTATACTGGTTTATACTGGCTCTGAACTGGTCTAGAATGGTTTATACTGGTTCTGTGCTGGTTTAGAATGGTTTATACTGGCTCTGAACTGGTCTGTACTGGTTTATACTGGTTCTGTGCTTGTCCAGACTGGTTTATACTGGCCTTGAACTGGTCTGTACTGGTTTATACTGGTTCTGTGCTTGTCCAGACTGGTTTATACTGGCCTTGAACTGGTCTAGAATGGTTTATACTGGTTCTGTGCTGGTTTATACTGGTTTATACTGGCTCTGAACTGGTCTGTACTGGTTTATACTGGTTCTGTACTTGTCCAGACTGGTTTATACTGGCTTTGAACTTGTCCAGAATGGTTTATACTGGTTCTGTGCTTGTCCAGACTGGTTTATACTGGCCTTGAACTGGTCTAGAATGGTTTATACTGGTTCTGTGCTGGTTTATACTGGTTTATACTGGCTCTGAACTGGTCTGTACTGGTTTATACTGGTTCTGTACTTGTCCAGACTGGTTTATACTGGCTTTGAACTTGTCCAGAATGGTTTATACTGGTTCTGTGCTGGTCCAGACTGGTTTATACTGGCCTTGAACTGGTCTGTACTGGTTTATACTGGTTCTGTGCTTGTCCAGACTGGTTTATACTGGCCTTGAACTGGTCTAGAATGGTTTATACTGGTTCTGTGCTGGTTTATACTGGTTTATACTGGCTCTGAACTGGTCTGTACTGGTTTATACTGGTTCTGTACTTGTCCAGACTGGTTTATACTGGCTTTGAACTTGTCCAGAATGGTTTATACTGGTTCTGTGCTGGTCCAGACTGGTTTATACTGGCCTTGAACTGGTCTAGAATGGTTTATACTGGTTCTGTGCTGGTTTATACTGGTTTATACTGGCTCTGAACTGGTCTAGAATGGTTTATACTGGTTCTGTGCTGGTTTAGAATGGTTTATACTGGCTCTGAACTGGTCTGTACTGGTTTATACTGGTTCTGTGCTTGTCCAGACTGGTTTATACTGGCTTTGAACTGGTCTGTACTGGTTTATACTGGTTCTGTGCTGGTTTAGACTGGTTAATACAGGCTCTGAACTGGTCTGTACTGATTTATACTGGTTCTGTGCTTGTCCAGACTGGTTTATACTGGCTTTGAACTGGTCTAGAATGGTTTATACTGGTTCTGTGCTGGTTTAGACTGGTTTATACAGGCTCTGAACTGGTCTGTACTGGTTTATACTGGTTCTGTGCTGGTCCAGACTGGTTTATACTGGCTCTGAACTGGTCTGTACTGGTTTATACTGGTTCTGTGCTTGTCCAGACTGGTTTATACTGGCTTTGAACTGGTCTAGAATGGTTTATACTGGTTCTGTGCTGGTTTATACTGGTTCTGTGCTGGTTTAGACTGGTTTATACTGGTTCTGTGCTGGTTTAGACTGGTTTATACTGGTTCTGTGCTGGTTTAGACTGGTTTATACTGGCTCTGAGCTGATCTATACTGGTTTATACTGGTTCTGTGCTGGTAGAGACTGGTCTGTAATGGCTCTGAACTGATCCAGAATGGTTTATAGTGGTTCTGAGCTGGTTCAGACTGGTTTATACTGGCTTTGAACTGGTCCAGAATGGTTTATACTGGTTCTGTGCTGGTTTAGACTGGTTTATACTGGTTCTGTGCTGGTTTAGACTGGTTTATACTGGCTCTGAGCTGATCTATACTGGTTTATACTGGTTCTGTGCTGGTAGAGACTGGTCTGTAATGGCTCTGAACTGATCCAGAATGGTTTATAGTGGTTCTGAGCTGGTTCAGACTTGTTTATACTGGCTTTGAACTAGTCCAGAATAGTTTATGGTGGTCTGGTGCTGGCCCACATAGTTTTTTACTGGTTCTGTGCTAGTCTATACTGGTTAATGATGGCCTGGTGCTGATCCAGACTTGGTTATACTGAATCTACAATACAAATCTACAGTATTTTGGTCTTTTTTTTAAGGAAGTAAGCGTGTTGTATCTGTAGTTGTGAAAACTGTGGCACATTTTATTTTTCAGGATTCACAGACGAATGGAAGGTTCAAAAGAACAGCATTTATTTGAAATAGAAATCTTTTGTAACATTATAAATGTCTTTAGTGGCACTTTCGATCAATTTAATGCATTCTTGATGAATGAAAGTTAGCAAAAAATATTTTCAACATTGCTAATAATCAGAAATGTTTGTTAAGCAGCAAATCAGCATATTAGAATGATTTCTGAAGGATCATGTGACACTGAAGACTGGAGTAATGATGCTGAAAATTCAGATTTGATCACAGAAATAAATTACAGTTTAACAGATATTCACATAGAAAACAGCTATTTTAAATTCTAAAAATATTTAACAGTTTTATACTGTATTTTTGATCAAATAAATGCAGCTTTGCTTAGCTTAGCTAAGCAGAAGAGACTTCTTTCAAAAAACATCAACCAATCATAATGATATGAAACTTTTGACCGGCAGTGCAACTCTTTGAAAATGACACCGAGTTTCATCCAAAACACTTTCAAAAGAGAAAGACAAGCATTTTATTATACAGGAACCCACAAAAAGAGTGAAGCAGAATAACAACCAGAGCAGAAGTGTAAATGCGGAACAGGAGAGAAAAGAGATTCTTTCATTAAGTGCACAAGCAGAACTATAGTAATTATTATATGATATGAAATATATGATCTGTCTAAACCAACACAACATGCATTATAGACAGCAGCACGTCCCATATACATAATGTCCATCACTAATAAATTGTCAGTGTGTCCTCATGCGCCGGTCAGGAGGACACAGAATACAGTCGCTGTTGATCTTCCTGACAAATCATGTTGTTTTATTTCTTAAATAGTATACTCTCATCTCATATAGTATATTTCTCTATTATATAGTCTTTTTATAGTGGTCATTACTGAATAGATGTGTCCAAATGTTTGACTAGTTAGGATCAGCAAGTGTTTGTGAATTGGCTGAGTCAACTATTTCACATTTTTCTTCTATAACATTGTTCTGGATTTGTGTACGAAGGACCCAGAATGTGTCGGGGGGAAGGAAAGTGCTGGAACGCATGCGGTCCGGCGGCCGTCCAGCTGTCTTTTCTCCTCTCTTGACTGGCGGCTCCAACTGAGGGACAAAAATATCCTGCGGGACCCAGAACGAGGCTCTTACGCTGAGGTAAAAAGTACATTTATATGTAAAGTCTGCAAATGTTTGACACCTGTAAGAGTGTTAAATCTCATCCAGCTGTAAGTGTCGCACGCCATGCTTTCTGCTCTCTTCACAAAGCTCTGGGCCCGTTGAAGCGCGTCCCGTCTGCGGTCTCGCGCCGACACCTCCGCACCCCCCTGCTGAACCCCGACATGGTACAGCTGGAGGCTTCGGCTATTTTAGTAAGTGCTGGTGAATCCCAGCTGCCATACAGAAGCTCATTGGCATCAGTGAAGACGACAGACATGGAGTTTGTGGAAGTGTTTGACTCTCCAGGGAAAGGCAGGGGTCTGCGAGCCATCAAAGAGGTCTGGGCCGGAGACGTTTTGTTCGCTGAACCACCTTTCGCTTCAGTAGTCTTTGACAGGTAAGAGCCCAGTGGAGAAATGAGTGATGGATTATATGAAAATGCTGCTCAAAATGTAAAACTGTTACACTAGTGTTCAATCAGTGTATTGCGTCTTTCATTTTAGCAATTTTGTTTTGTGTTTTTGGTTTTCATTCATTTTTATTTTAGTTTTAGTTACTTAAGATAATCTAAATTAAAATGAGAAATGTTGCCTTTTTATGTTTTATATTTTTTCTGTTCACATTTATGTATTTATTTTAGGTTGGTAGAGTTTTTGTTCCGGAACATGAGCAGCATATAAAACGTAACAGATTTCAGATATGAAGATGAAATAGTCTGAAATAATTTCTAAACAATGTGACTGAGATGCGGTTAACACAAGGGGTGAGAAATTAAAGAGGTGAAAGGGGTGAAGCTGTAGTATGATCATAATATCATTGGCTAAAACTAAAACCAAGGTTGGTGTTGCGTGAAATACCTGAAATGTAAAATAAATAAATTAATAAAAATAAAACCATAAACTTACTGAAATAAAATATGAAAAAAAAATCTTTTTAAAAATTCATTAATTGAAATTGAGTAAACAGTAACTGAAATAAAATAAAATAAAATGAAAAAGTTTATTTATATAGCACATTTCAAACACAGTGGTAAGTGCTTTACATAAGCAATTAAATTAATCACATAAAATAATAAGCACAACGATTTAAAATGATTTAAAAATTGATTTAAAATGAATTTAAAAATTGAATAAAAAATGATAATACATAAAATACAGTGCAATTCGTTTGGACATAGCACAGTGCTCATTTAGTAAATGCACAGCTGAATTATTATTCTTAGATAAATGTAAAATAAGAAAATAAATAAATAAAAATAAAACCATAAAAATAAAGAATTCTATTACTTGAAATAACTGAAATAAAATATGAAAAAATAAAATAAACCCCTAAAAAAATTCATTAATTGAAATCAAGTAAACAGTAAATAAAAAAAATAAATGTATTTATTTATTTATTTATTTATTTATTTTAAACTTTTTATTTCAGCTAGTTGCCTAGGCAAAATTTGTCGTTTTTACTTAAGTTAACTTTAATAACTAGAGTAACTAAACTTACAAATGTATTCAAATATTTTGTAAAAACATAAAAATAAAATTAAATTACCAAAAGTTTCACTAAAATTAAATTGAGAGTAAAAAAAGTAACATTTCTTTCTTTTTTTTTTTTTTTTTGAAGTTGTAAATAAAAGATTATTGGAAAGGGTTAATATGGTAACACTTAATTAATCACTGTAGTTAACATGAATTAAGAATGAACAACACTTCTACTGCATTTATTACGCATCCTATTTAATATTTATTTCAACATTGTGTTATTAAAGTCAAAATTTGTGTTGGTTAACATTAGATAATGCACTGTGATTTAACATGAACAACGAACAACTGTATTTTTATTAAAGTTCACAAAATAAATACTGCAATAAATGTATCGTTCATTGTTTGTTTACATTCGTGTTAACAAATAACACCTTATTGTAAAGTGCTTCCAAAACTATTTTAGTTTTTCCTACTTAAAAATTCCATATTTAATTCAAGGTGTTTCTTTAGAATTATTTGTGAAATTTACAAGCAAAGTGAAAATTGTTCTAAAATAAATACTACACCGATTTTCTCTTAGTGTAATTCAAAACTACTAAAATCTATGAAGGTATATCAGTGATTATGATTGATTCAGGGGTCAAATCAGTCGTATCATGTGCTCTGTGGCTGCTGATAGTCTATATATAACTTTAAGATAATTAGCGTGGCGTTTCCAAACCTAAACTCGTCTAAGAACAGCCTGTAAAATCAAGATTAGATTCGCAAATCTTTCTGGCTCACCATGAAGAATCGGTTTTCCAGCTTACTACTACTTTTGCTGCTTAAAAAATAGTATGATTCATCATGAAAGAATGAGATAAATGGGTCACCGGTTACAAACAAGAGCATAAAATACTACTAGAAGTGTTTGGAATGTTTTTCTGGACTAGTTCTTGGAATGTAGAGAGAATGAGCTAATCAAACATGACTGTATGTGTTCTCTGTGCTCCAGTTACGCCGCCAGCATCTGTCACAGCTGTTTCCGGCGGCAGGAGAAGCTGCAGCGCTGCGGCCAGTGCAGGTTTGCGCATTACTGCGATAAAACGTGTCAGCGCGCCGCCTGGGAAGAGCACAAGCAGGAATGTGGAGCCATCAAGAGCTACGGCAAAGCGCCCAACGAAAACGTCCGGTAGGAGCCCAGATGAGCTTGTGTTTTCAATGCACGTTCAAGATTTATGTCTAAAAGCATGAGTTGCACATCCTGCTGCCCTCTGACCAGAATCAGGAAGGCCACACTGCAAAAAAAAATGTTCCTTTGATTAATAGTTTTTGTCGTTTTCCATTCAAATATCCATTAAAATATTGTTTTTGGGTCATTTTGACCCACAGAGGATTATAAGACTTTTTTTTAATTTTTTAATAATTTTTATACTTTTGTGCCTTTTTTTCCCCACCTTGTTTTACTTGTGGTGTTCTAGGCCAACTAATTAATCGTAGGCCTCATTGTACTGAGTTTTTGAATAAAAATGGCCAAAATTATCAAAAAATGCTTTTTTCTAGGGCTGGCAGACGATTAATCGCATATCAAAATAAAAGTTTGAGTTTGCCTAATGTATGTGTGTGTAATTATTATGTATATATTCATGTACATATTTAAGAAATATTTACAAGTATATGTATTTATTATAATTTTTCTAGAATTTATATTATATATAAATAAAAAATATTTTGTACACAAATTACATATTTCTCTTAAATATATACATTAATTTGTGTGTATTTATATACACATAATAACTACACACAGTGCACACACATACATTAGGCAAACTCAAACTTTTATTTTGGATTAATTGCGACTAATCATTTGCCAGCCCTACTTTTTTTATTCAAAAACTTGCAAACCCTAGTAAAAAAGTAATAGATTTAAAATGCATTTATTTTATACTAAGTATAGCTCAAGTCTATTAACATATTTACTGACATATCGCTCTAGACGTACTGATATAAAAATTGTAATTAAGCTTTTTATTTGGAGTACTACTTGTGCACAATGCACATTTCTTAATAATAAGCTTAAAATGTGTTTTAATGTCACTGTTGATGAGGCTGCATGAAATAATATTTAGTCTTTAAATGCAAAATATTTAAAGTAATTTATAATACAATATAATATAATATTTTATATTATAATATATATTATATTGTATATTTATATTAATATATACTTATATTTATATTTATTTAATATATAATTTTTTTAGAAGTGCAATAGTTCTACTTTAGCACAATCAAATATACTTAAGTATATCTTTAGTTGGACTTCCGCACAATTAAAGTGCATTAAGGGCAAAATTAGTTTTAAAATTAGTTAAATTTAGCAGACTTTAAATATACCAGTTTAGTATACTAAAAGTTCAATTGCAGGGTATTTTTTATTAAGTACATAATATGTAAATGCATTTGTAGTATGCATGAAATAAATGTATTTTAAATGCATTTTAGTATTTTTATTTTTTTTTTTACCAGGGAAAGGTGCTCAGCTCAGCTTAATGAGGCCAGAAAAAAAAAAATCATAATAAGATATAAACTCAGAATTGTGAGAAATAAAGTCATAATTATGAGATAATTAGTTGCAAATACCTTTTTATTTATTTATTCTGTGGCGGACACAAGCTTCCATGTGTTCGGGTCATTTTGACCCACGCTGTAAAAAACAAAAAAACACAATTTGTTGAGTCAACTTAAAATAATTTGTTACCCTGCTGCCTTAAAATTTTAAGTTAAGTTTAAGTTAAGTTGAATCAACTTAGTATAATTTAACATTTCAAGTTGAATAAACTTTTTTTGAGTTGACTGAACCTAAAATGTTAAGGCAGCCAGGTAACAAAGTTGACTCAACAAATTGTTTTTTTACAGTGCAGAGAGGATTTTTGTTTTTCAATTTTTTCAATTTTTGATAACTTTTGTACTTTTGGGGAATTTTTTCCAAATCTTGTTGCATTAAAAAATGACCGGCCTACAAAAAAAAGGCTTGTAAATCTGTCATTATGTGATATTATTGCCAAATCTTGGATTTGATCTTTTTATTAACTTGTTTTCTTTCAATTAGCACAGGTTTTTGCATTTCTTTTTGACTCATAGGCCTCAATAATCTGAGCTCATGCACGTCAGTTTTCCAGCCAATGTTATCCACTAATAATGCTTACTAATAATAGATGCATAAGCTCAGATAGATGAGGCCTATGGTCAATCAGCAGCAAGAAGAAACACAAAAGCTGTGCTAACTGAAAGAAAACGTGTTGAATTCAAGGTTTGGTAATAATATAGCATTTTTTGACTGGGAACGCCACGTTAGGATTTTCAGCAGCACAAATCAAGATACATTTAATTGAAGCAAAATGACTTGTATTATATTATATGATATTGTCGTATTGAGTCTTGTTTTATGAAAAAAAAAAAAAATCATCAAAATGAAGTGAGTTGAAACATTTAAAATCAACTTCTTTTTTCTGACCCCACTGGCAGATTTTTTTTTTTTTTTTTTGTATATTGTCAACTCACTTAATTTTGATACATTTTTCCTAATATCTTAACTAATTTTGCTTCTCATGTAAATGCATCTTGATTTATGGATTTTTAGCTATTTGGACTGGAAAACAAGACAAAAATACTGACTGAAAACATCATTTTTTGCAGTGCATGCACAGTTATTCTGGTGATTTCAGTTTATTTTTATGTGATTTTTTTTTTTTTTTTTTTTTTTTTTTTTTTTTATGTTGTGCATGTTCCCTTCACAGTACAGTCTCATGATTAATTGTCTGCATTTCTTTTTGACTCTGATCATAGACCTTAATGATCTGAGCTCATGCGCGTCAGTTTTCCAGCCAAAGTTATCCACTAATAATGCTTACTAATAATAGATGCATAAGCTCAGATAGATGAGGCCTACGGTCAATCAGCAGCAAGAAGAAACACAAAACCTGTGCAAACTCAAAGAAAACAATGTGATAAAACGATTGAATCCAAGATTTGGTAATAATTTAGCAATTTTTGACTGGGAACACCACATTAGGTGAAGGATTTTCAGCAGAGCAGGAGTTCAATCAAGATACATTTACTTGAAGCTAAATGACCTAAGATAATGCCCTGCTTTATTGTCTTAAGTCTTGATTTATGAAAAAAAAAAAAAAAAAAAAATTAAGAGTTAAAACAGGTAAAATCAACTTAATTCAAAGGAAAAACGAGGTAAATTAGGTGAAGTATTTTCAGCACAGGATTCAAGATACATTTACCTGAAGCAATTTAATTAAAATTATATATTAGTTCATGTATATTATATATGTTTATTAAGTTTATATTGTGTTTATAAACATAAACGTAATGTAAATATTTACTCATTCCTGTTATGTTTAAATAAATTCTATTTAAATGAATTTTAATAATAATAATACATAATATATTTATTTATTTTATTTTATATTTATCTTTTAAAAGTGTATATATATATATATATATATATATATATATATATATATATATATATATATTATTTTATAAGTATATTATTTATTTATTTATTTAGAAGATACTTAAAGATAAAGATACTTAATTTAAAAATTATTTACTTATTTGTATGTAATTGTATTAATTTTTAACTATTTTTTTAATTTTATTTATTTATTTAAGTGTCTTATATTGTATAATATATTTTATAAATATATTTGCTGTTCATTTAGATTAATTTAAAAATTATTTACTTATTTGTATGTAATTGTATTAATTTTTAACTATTTATTTAATTTTATTTATTTATTTAAGTGTCTTATATTGTATAATATATTGTATAAATATATTTGTTGTTCATTTAGATTAAGAGTTAAAACACATAAAATCAACATCAATTCAAAGGGAAAACAAGCTTAATTTTTCCTGACCCCAATGGTAGATGTTTTTTTCTTGCTTTAAGCATAAACTTGCTTCATTTTGATCAATTTTTCATGAAATCTTAAGTAATTTTTTTCCTCCTCATGTAAATGTATCTTGATTTTATGTATTTTTAGCTATCTGGACTGGATTTTCTGCTCGTTAAGTCTATTTGATGTGATATTTTGATGTTGTGCATGTTCCCTTCACAGCATTCATGTTAACGTGTGACAGAAATGATGTGAGATCTGTTGTATGCTTTAGTCTCGCCGCTCGTATTTTGTGGCGTATGGATAAGGAGGGAAGCGTCGTCTCCGACACGCAGCTGATCACCCTGGAGGAGCTGGAGGACCACATCTACGACATCTCAGAGGAAGACGTCAAAGACTTCAAAGTCGACATACACAACTTCCTAGACTACTGGCCTCGTTCGAGCAAACCGCACACGGTGGACAACGTCTCCCACATCCTTGGAGTGGTACTTGAGCTTACAGTCATCACTTTAGGTGTCCAGATGTACACGTGTGCATTCTGTAACTCATCTTTCATGTTTGTCAGATCAACTGTAACGGGTTCATGGTGAGCGATCAGCGAGGTCTGCAGGCCGTCGGCGTCGGTTTGTTCCCAAACCTGTGTCTGGTGAACCACGACTGCTGGCCCAACTGCACCGTCATACTCAACAACGGCAAGTAAGTCGAGAAGCGTCGGTCTTCACATCCTCTGGAGGAGCGTGAGAGCAGACAGGTGAAAGTAACGTGGGTGGGCGAGGAATCAGAGAGAAGATGGCAGGAGGAAGTGAGAGTCTGAACTGAAAGAGGAGGGAATAACCATGCAGCTCATGTGATTCAGGGTTTCCATGAAAAGCGTGCGCTAACCGAAATACTGCGGCCTGTGAGTGCCATACGGCACGGAGATCAATAGCGTTTGCCATGTACATGCATTTTTGTCTAATCACGTTTGTGAAAAGTCATGTTCAACACATGATTTGCAGAGAAGAGCTTCTCAGTCAGTAGGATTCGACTGAAAGAGCACCGAGAACAACAAGGAAACTGACTACTTTTAATGTCATTTTTAATTTTCACATCAGATGCACTACTGTTCAAAAGTTTGGGGTTAGTCTTTTTGTTTTTTTTTTAAATTAATGTTTTTGTTAAACAAGGATGCATTAAACTGATCAAAAGTGCCAGTAAAGACATTCACGTTAAAAAAGATTTTACATGCAAAAGATATTTAAAATAATCATTTACAAAAAAATAAAATTATAATGTTTCTGAAGATTATAATATACAAAAATATAATTATAATGATATAAAGTGACTGTTACCAGGTAAAATCATTTAAACCCAGGCAAAACCAGCTGTTTTAAAAAAAAAAAGCCAGCTAATAAACAGCTAAAACCAGCTGATTTAGCAAAAACGGTTTTTAAAAAATCAGCTGGAACCAGTTGATTTAACAAGAAATGACTGAAACCAGCTAAAACCAGCTGATTTAGCAAAAACCAGCTGTTTTAACAGCAACAAAAAAAAAGCCAGCTAATAAACAGCTAAAATCGGCTGATTTAGCAAAAAAAAAATTTTTAAAAATCAGCTGGAACCAGTTGATTTAATAAAAAATGACTAAAACTAGCTGATTTAGCAAAAACTAGCTTAAAACTAGCTGATTCAGTAAAAAACAACAACAGCTAAAACCAGTCAAATCCACCTAACACCAGGTCTTAAAGCGAAAATCAGCTAAAACCAGATCATTTAGCAGCTAAAAACAGCTAAAAGCAGTTGATTTAGCAAAGAAAGATAAAGCAAAAAATTAAAAAAACAGCTAAAACCAGTTAAAACCAGCGTACAACCATCTGATTCAACTAAAAACCAGATGATTTCAGAAAATCCAGCTAAAAACCGACAAAGCTATAAAAAAGCTAAAAACAGAGCTAGTCAAAAAGTTTAAAAACAGCTAAAACCAGATCATTTAGCCAAAAAAAAAAAAAAAAAACGCTAAAAAAAAGGTAAAAGCAGGTAAAGTCATCTAAACCCAGCCAAAACCAGCTGTTTTAACAAAAAAGCCAGCTAAAAAAAGTTTTAAAAATTCATCTGGTACCAGATAATTTGACTGAAATTTGACAGCTAAACCAGCTAAAAACAGCGGAGTTAGTAAAAAACAGTTAAAAGCAGCTTAAAACCATCCGATTCAGTTAAAAACCAGTTAAACCCAGCTTAAAACTGGCTAATTTAGCAAAAAAGAAACAAAACAAACAAACAGCTAATAACCAGTTAAAACCAGCTAAAACCATTTGTTTTATTCAATAGCTGGTTTATACTTGGTCTTTTAGCAGGTCTCCCAGACTGACCAACTAAAAAGTGACCGAGACCAGCCAAAGCAGAGAGATAGATAGATAAACTTCCGCCTTCTGACACATAATGAAGTGCAGTGATTTCTCATGCAGTTTTTCACTCTGTGATGTGAAAAGGACAGCAGGTTTGATTGATAAGAGTATCCTGAGAATCGGTGGCTTGCAAACGGCTTCTTGCTTTGTGTTTCAGTCAGTCGGCTGTCGATACAATGTATCACTCTCAGACGAGGTGGGTCCGTTCAGCTCTACCTCTGTTCTTCAGATCTTCATCTGTCCGCTTTCTGTCATCACATCCATCTCTCCAGATAATCAACTACCCAAACACAGCCAAAAAAACAAAACATGACACGACAACCTGGGCTAAACCCAAAATCAAATACGGATTTTTTTCTAAATTAAACTTTAAAACGGCTTTCAACCGTTAAATTGTCATCATTTACTCATGCCCGTGTTTTTTTATTGAATCCTTAAACTGTACGTTCCACTGGAGAAATTCAGTCGTACGGGTTTGTAAAAAACATGAGAGTGATTAAACGATGGCAGAGTTTAATTTCTGTCTGAAATATCCCTGTAATGATGAGTAAATCAGCCCAGCGCTGTGATGTAGACGCTCACTGAGGTGTTTTGCTGTAATGGCGAGTGCTGATGGGTGGTTGGTCCTTTTGTCGTCTCTTCTAATCTCTTTCACACCTAATAGCGGATTCTTCCAGCACATTTCTGTCTTGACAGCTGCCACAACTAATTACCCTTTAATATGCAAATATATGTGAGTTTACGACTTCCTGTACTCGTCTCAAACAACACTTGTCAGGTTTGTCTGTGTGTGGCATTGGGTCTCATTCACTAAGCATGTAAAAGCACAAACACTGCAAAAATGATTTTCTTAATCTGTATTTTTGTCTTGTTTTCCAGTACAAATATCTAAACATTCCTAAATCAGGATAAATTTACATTTACATGACAGTACTGTACTTTTAGACGTATTTATTTATTTATTATTTAATGTATTTTTATCTCATTTTTAATTCTTTATTTATTTATTAATTTATTTGAATATTATTTTTTATTATTGAATTATATACAATGCAAAATGACTTAAGATAGTCTTGTTTTTCTGAAAAAAAGTATCAAAATTAAGCAAATGTATAAACAAGAAAAAATATTTAACAAAAGGGGTCTAAAAAAATAAACATGGGAAAACAATTTTTCTGACCCCATTGGTAGACATAAATTTACTTAATTTTTTTATGCATCTTTCAGAAAATGTTTTAAAATACATTTACTTGAGAAGCAAAGTGACTTAGTTAAATAGTTTATTTTTCTGACCCCATTGGCAGACTTTTTTTTCTTAATTTAATCTCAAACTTTTATGTATTTTTTTTTTTCAGTAAACAAGACTTCTCAAGTAAATGCAAAATGACTTAAGATAGTCTTAATTTTCTGAAAAAAAAAAAAATCTAAATTAAGCAAATGCATAAACAAGGAAAAATATTTTAAAAAAATAAACGTGGGAAACAACTATTTTTCTGACCCCACTGGTAGACAATTTTCTTGTTTTAAGCATAAATTTACTTCATTTTTTCATGGATTTTTCAGAAAATGTTTTAAAATACATTTACTTAAGAAGCAAAGTGACTTAAGATATTAAGGCTTTTTTTAAATAAATAAATAAATAAATAGTTTATTTTTCTGACCCCATTGGCAGACTTTTTTTCTTAATTTAATCTCAAACTTTTATGCATTTTTTTTTTTTTCAGTAAACAAGACTTCTCAAGTAAATGCAAAATTACTTGAGATACTCTTGATTTTCTGAAAAAAAAAAAAAAATTAAGCAAATGCATAAACAAGGAAAAATATTTTTAAAAATAAACGTGGGAAAACAACTATTTTTCTGACCCCATTGGTAGACATTTTTCTTGTTTTAAGCATAAATTTTATGCATTTTTCAGAAAATGTTTTAAAATACATTTACTTGAGAAGCAAAGCGACTTAAGATATTAAGGTTTTTTAAAATAAATAAATAAATAAATAAATAAATAGTTTATTTTTCTGACCCCGTTGGCAGACTTTTTTATTTCTTATTTTAATCTCAAACTTTTATGTATTTTTATTTTTTCAATAAACAAGACTTCTCAAGTAAATGCAAAATGACTTAAGATTGTCTTGTTTCTCTCAAAAAAAATGTTATCAAAATTAAGCAAATGCATAAATAAGAAAAAAATATTTAACAATGGGGGTCTAAAAAATAAATGTAGGAAAACGACTATTTTTCTAGATATTTTTCTTATTTTAAGCATCAATTTACTTTACTTAATTTTTTTTTATGCATCTAAAATGTTTTAAAATACATTTGCTTGAGAAGCAAAATGACTTAAGATATTAAGACTTTTTAAAATAAATAAATAAATAAATAGTTGTTGTGTTTCTGACCCCGTTGGCAGACATTTTTTTCTTATTTTACTACTTTTATTTTTAATTTTCAGCAAACAAACTTCTCAAGTAAATGCATCTTGATTTAAAAAAAAAATTAAATTGTATTTTTGTCTTGTTTTTCATTAAAACTAAGAATATATTTGTGCAGTGAATTTGTGTGTAAATTCTGCGTACAAACATTTTAACAAACAAATTGCAAAAAATTCGTACTGAAATTTATTCTAAATTTACAAAAAAGCAAAAACAAATATGTAGGAACAACTGAAACCATTTAAAACTTAAAACAAAAAACATATTATTGCATTATTTCAGTTTCTCTGAATAACAACGCAAATATGCATATATACAGCATTATCTGGTTTTGAGGACGACAAACTTGGCATCTTGTTGCGCTCCTTTAGAGAACGTCATATGTTTGCAGGAAGCCCTTATATGGAGATATCTGGGCGTGTTTTATGCAAATGACTAACATGCAGCCAGTCGCTCATTTAGAAAACGTCAAATTCATTAACAATTTTAACGACGTAAGAACAAATTCATGTGTTTATGCATGTGTTGTGAAATTTTCTGTCAAAAGAAGTTCTCTTTTGCTTATGAATATGAATAACCCAGGCAGTTATTAGTGAATAAGACCCATTGTTTTTGTGTCTGCTGTCAGATCAAGTTAAGATGTTGTATATGATCATCATGTAGGTCTATATACAAAACTACTCTGGTTTCACTGAACTGCCTAGTTAGTGTTTCTTTCTGTTAACTTACTTGATCTGGAGGGCCTGTTGAGGCGAGATCTGGCTGTGAGATCTGCTGAAGGACTAGTAGACTAGTTGTGCGTCCTCTCTGTCGTCTGTTTGGTTTCTAATCTCATCTTCCACTCCTGATTCTGTCAAAAGCCCACTGATCTTGTCTCTGTCGCAGAATTGAGCTGCGAGCGCTGGGAAAGATGAGCCCCGGAGAAGAAGTGACCGTGTCGTACGTGGATTTTCTGAACCTGTCCGAAGATCGCCGACGTTTGCTGAAGCAGCAGTATTTCTTCGACTGCACCTGCGAACACTGCACCAACAAAATCAAAGACGACCTGAAGATGGCCGGAGCAGAGGTGGACGGAGTGAAGGTGAATTAAATTGCCCTCAAAAATTAGTCTGTTAGTTTAAAATGTCACTTGGCCCGAAATAACACATCTGTGGAAGCTTGAAAACATAAAAAGGTTAAAAGTAAAAAGCTTAAAGAGACTTAAGTAATTGTGACTATTGCAATTGCAAGTTATAAATTTGCAATTTTGACTGTTTTCTTAAAATCTGAGTCTAAATCTCGCAGTTCTTGACTTTTTCCTCTTAAATGTTGAGTTTAAATCTCGCTGTTCTCAGAATTTTGAGAAAAACTCAGTGTTGCAACTTTTTTGCAATTGTGAGACACAAACTCGCAATTCTAAGATAAAAAGACATACTCTTTTGTTACTTTTTTAGTAATTTTGTTGTGTTTTGTCATTTTTATTAGTTTTTCTGTTTTTTTTTTTAATGTATTTAATTTTTTAAATTTATTTTAATTACATATTTTTTAAATATATTTTTAAAAATATTTAAAAAAATACATTTGAAATGTATTTTATTTTTTATTAATTTTTATTTTACTTTAAGTTATTTTAGTACTTCAACTTAAACTAAACAAAAAAAGAAATATCAGTGGCAAGTAGATATTTTTTTAATATAAATTTTTAAAATTTTAATTACATATAATTTTTTAAAAATATGTAATTAAAACAAAAAAAACAACAAAATATATTTTGTCTACTTGCCAGTGATATTTTTTTGTTTAGTTTAAGTTAAAATTAATAAAAAATGAAATATATTTTAAACATTTTTCAAAAAAAAAAAAAAAATTAAATATATTTTGAAAATATTTTTTGAAATATGTTTAAAATATATTTTGTTTTATTAATTTTTAATTTTCACATTTAGTTATTTTAGTAATGAAATATTTTGCTGTGTTTTTGTCATTTTACTGTTTCAGTTTTTCTTTTTTAATATATTATTACATATATTACATATTTTTTAAATATATTTATTTTTTTAATGTCACTTTTAGTTATGTTAGTACTTCAAAAAGGCAAGTAAACAAAATAAAATAAATTCAAGTGTTTTTATTTTACGTCAGTAACAGCTACTTTTTACTTTCAATGTTCAGTGTTTTCCATGGTTTTATTTTTTTAGTTCTAGCAAGAAATAAGTTTATAGGCAGGAAATGGAAAGTTAATCACTCATATTTGATGGTTTACTTTATGTGAAATAAATTATTTTGTAAGATTTCATGCGCAAATAAGTGATGTTACATAATATTATAATATTTAATATATAAACATATAAACAACATAAATGAATCTTACACTTCAGACTTTTTTTCCTTAGAAGAGATGTAAACATAAAAAAAAAAACATTTGCAAGATGTGAGCTCAGAATTATTTCTAACCTTCTGCAATTGTAAGAAATACTCATAATTCTAAGATAAAAAGTTGGTATTTAGGAAATAATTGTAATTTTGTGGTGTAAGATTCCATTCACATCTTTGTCACAGAAATACTGCAAAAATCATGCAACTGCATTGGATTCAAAAGGAATAGTTCACCCAAAAATGATAATTCTGTCATCAATTACTTGCCAAACCTGCATGACAAAAAAGAGGCTGTTCATGAGAGCAGAGTCAGTGAAAGCAGACAGTGGACAGCTGTAAAAAAAACCCCCAAGAAAGTCCTATAAAAGCATCATAAAAGCAGATCCGCTGCTAAATGTCATACGGTTTGGTAAAGCATGAACGTGAATGATGATGACACAGTGTACACTACGTAGTGTCGTGTGTGCAGACAGTGAAGCGTATATCAGAAGTACACATGAATGAATGGTTGAGATATGAGTGATTTCCAGCGCTCACACGTGTCACACGTCTGTCTGCTGTCCTGCGGGTCTGGAGAGATTAGTGCTGGTAAATATAGCAGTCCTTCAGTCAGTCCACTAGATAAGGAGCAGAATTCCAGTCTGAGACGCAGGCTCGTGTTACTGACACACAGAGTAACATTATAATGAGACACAAGAGAACAGGCCATTTCTTCATCTGAAACACTCGTGTGTGTTTGCAGTGTTTAGTTTATATTTTATTCAGAAAGATGTGTTGTTCGACTGCAAACTGAGACAATACTCCTGTCGTAGATAAAGGCTAGTTAGGTTGTTATCTAGTTTTAATAAATAATATAATATTTCTTTTCTTTATGTTATTTATTAAATTATATTTAAGAATTGGATGTCTGACTGAAATGAGTAACTGTTTATTTTTAATTTTTATTTTAACGAACCAATTTATTTGTTTGACTTTTTTCTGTCAAATAATTTGTTAAATGCTGCTGTTTATTTAGTTATATAAATTAGGGTGTTGTTTAGATTTACAAAATGAATGTATTAATTATTATTTATTTTAATTGTTATTATTGTTTATAATTATTTTATTATTATTATTTTTATATATAATAATTATAAACTCTTTTGTACCTTATTGAAATAACTTGCATAAATGACTGCAAAATCATGCATTACCATCTTAATTAGGTTGAGGTAATTGCAGCATTAAATTAAGATAAATTTAAATTAAACAAAAGGGGACAATATTTACTATTTTTTAATATATATATATATATATATATATATATATATATATTATAAAATAGATTTTATATTAAATTAATATTCTAAAATTATATTACATTTTTATCAAAATAACAAAGCCCAAGAGTGCTGCATTTAATAAAATAAAATTTTATTTTATTATATCAAATTAATTATATTAAATTATTTGAAATATTTACATTTAGCATTAAATATTTTATAAATTATTTATATTTATGCATGATATCTAAGAAAATAATTTATTTTGCATTAAGTAAACCATAAACTTTGAGTGATTAACTTTCCGTTTCTTGTTTATAAACTCTTTTTTTATATTTTATATATTTTATAAAATATACATTTTATATTTTATATTAAATTAATATTCAAAAATTATATTAAATTTTATTTTATTATATCAAATTAATTATATTATTTTAATATTAAATAATTATAGTAATTTAATAAAAAAAATATATTCAATTTAATTCGATTAAATTATTTTAAATATTTAAATTTAGTATTAAATATTTAATAAAATATTCATATTTATGCATCTAAGAAAATAATTCATTTTGCATTAAGTAAACCATAAACTATGAGTGATACTTTTGTACCTTATTGAAATTCTATATATTTAATAGAATTATTTAATATTAAATTACTATAATTATTTAATATTAAATAAATTTGACATTTAATATAATTTTAGAATATTAATTTAATATAAAATATAAAAAATATATTTTATAAAATGTATAATATATATATATATATATATATATATATATATTTTTTTTTTTTTATATATATATATAATTATATTAATTTCTGCTGTGAAGGTGCCAGAAGAAAAGGTGAAAGAAATCACCGAATACAGCCGGATGATGCTGGAAAAGATGGAGAAGGCCCGGATAGAAGCCAATTACAACGAGGTATTGATGAGTTTTCGCACAGACGATCTGCACCGCAGAAGATGAAACGCAGGTGTTTAACGAGAGCGTTTGTGCAGGTGGTGAAGATCTGCCGCGAGTGTGTGGAGAAGCAGGAGAACGTTCTGGCCGACACACACATCTATCAGCTGCGCATGTGGTGCACGCTCAGCGAGGTGCTCTCATACCTGCAGTTCGTCGAGGAGGCGTCGACGTACGCCCGGAAAATGGTGGAGGGATACATGTGAGTGACACGCGTGTGAGCGAGAGCTTCATTCAGTCACGCACGGTTAAAAACACCTTCATGTGTGTGTGTGTGTGTGTGTGTGTGTGTATGTGTGTGTGTTGAATCAGGAAACTGTACCATCCCAACAACGCTCAGCTGGGAATGGCCACGATGAGGGCCGGCGTGACGCACTGGCAGGCCGGATTCATAGAGATCGCTCACGGCATGATCTGCAAAGCCTACGCCATCCTGATGATCACACACGGCCCAACGCACCCCATCACCAAAGACCTGGAGGTAAACATCAGACCGACCCGGTTAAAGACTGTGAAAGTCCTGTCGTCATTTACTCACCTTCACGTCGGTGCAAACCTGTTTCATATCGATTTGGCCTTCACTGGAAGTGGAAATATCATTTTTACGAGTTCAGAGCAATGTTGATTGCTAGATTTAAGATTTATTCATTTTTTTTATGAATATTTTAATTAATAGTTATATTTTAGTTTTCACTTTTAAGTTTTGCTTTCATTTTAGTTACTTTGTCATTTTGTTTTGGTTTATTTATTATTTGTATTCATTTTATTTCAATTTTAGTTTTAGTTATTTTAGTACTTCAACTTAACTGAAACAAAAAAGAGAAACATCAAAGGTGACTAGTTGAAATAAAATATGTTGTTTTTTATTTTAGTTATCGTTTTTATTTTAGTTAACATTTTAATGGCTTTATATGTGGTTTTAGGCAAGATAAGGCAAAATTTACTTTATGCAAAATAAATGATTTTATAAGATGCCATGCATGAATAACTATATAATATTTAATATATCTTTAATCAACGTTTAATAAAAATATAAAAATTAATAAAAGTGATTAATAAAAAATACTAAATAAAAAAATTCTAAAATAAAAATAAATATTTTTTTCCAACTTCAAGGCATGGTGTCATAATAGATGCCTTATATACAAATTACTTTATGCAAAATGCATTAAAAAATTATTTTGTTTGATACTATGCATAAGTAATAGAAATGAAAAGAATATAAAGACAATATTAAATATATATTTTTAAAAATAAATAATATTAAATATAATAAAAAATGTCTCTTTATTAAAAATATTTTATTTTGTAACATACCATGCATAAGTAATACAAATGTGTTATATAATATAATATAATATAATACAATAATTAAATTTTTTGGTAATTTTGTTGTATTTTTTCCATTTTGGTGTAGTTTTTTTTTTTTTTTTAAATATATCTATATTAGTTTTATGTATTTTTTTTATTTTATTTCAGTTTTAGTTTTATTTATTTTAGTACTTTTTTAAATTAAATAAATAAATAAATAAATGTAATTTTATTTCATTTCAAATAACAAACATGATTGTATGGCTTTATAGGTAGTTCTAGTCAGAAATTAGCTTATAGGCAAGGTAAGATTTGCTTTATTTTATAAGATACCATGCATAAATGACCAGTATAACATTAAATATATGTAGAATAAATGTTTAATAAAAAATATAAAGATTGATACAAATTATTAAAACATTTTTCCAACATCAATGCATGATGTCGTAATATATGCATTATATACAAATTACTTTATGCAAAATGCATTTCAAAAAAGTATTTTGTTTGATACTGTGTAAGTAACAGAAATTAAAAGAAAAAAAAATAATATAATATTAAATATAAAATATTTTTAACAATTTTTAATCAAAAATAACAAAAAAGATGTTTCCAAATTAAATGCATGATGCATTACTTTATACAAAATAAAAATTATTTTGTAAGATACCATGCATAAATAATAGAAAGGAAAATTGTATAAAAATAATATAATGTTACAAATATATTTTGAATAATAGAAAATATAAAATTGAATAAAAATGATACAAAAAAAAATGTATCTAGAATACATTATATGTTGTGGTATATGCATTATATATGCATTAATTTATTGATGTTAGATGCATGCATAAATACATAATGGAAATGAAAATGATATTAAAATATTATAATCTTAAATATTTATATTTAATAATAAAATATGAAATGTAATGAAAATGTACATTTCATGACTTAGCTTCATGATGTTGTAATATATCTATTATATATGCATTACAGTAGGCAAAATACATTATTTAGTTAGATGCCATGCATAAATGTGATAGGAATTTAAAAAATATATAACTATATTATAATATTAAATAGACATTTTTAATCAATAAAAAGTAAGAAAACATGATGCAAAGATTATTCCAATGCATGATATGTCAAAAAATGAACGGTTAATTCTGATACACAGCACAAGCTTTCCAGTTGCAACTGAAAGCAACATATGCATGACTTATAAGCTCCAGAAAAGCACTTATTGAGCGTGTGTCACTGAAAAAATAACAGCATACGTGTTTAGAAGGACCTGGTCGTGTTTGACAGCGTCCGTCTCCTCCCATCAGGCCATGCGCATGCAGACAGAGATGGAGCTGCGCATGTTCAAGCAGAACGAGTACGTCTATCACTCCATGCGTGAGGCGGCGCTCAAGAACCAGCCCATGAGGATGATGGCAGAACCGGCCACCGACAGCATCAAGAACCTGTTCCGCAGGAAGTGACCGAACCGCGCCGACGAATGAACACGCTCAGGTCACCGCTACGCTCACCGACACGTCTACAGCACGCGTTTAGCAGACGCTTTCATACAAACAGAGGAACAAAAGCAGCAGCATTCAGAATAAATGCAATTAGACATCCAGATTAGGCAGCAAACCTCACGTAGCGCTGCTTCAGTTACAGATTGAGCATTTTCTAGATTCATTTCTCTACATGATGATTGTGTGAGACTCCTATATGGATTTTTTTAGACGAGTGTCATTTTGAATTGTAAAGTTTTTGTAATTAAAATTTCTTGAGGTTTAAAGAAAGATGTCTGTGGTTTGACTTTAATTGCTCTTTCAGTGCTCAAGACGTTCGGACGAGTTGTACGTCATTAAATGATCAACTTTGTCTCATGCTTAAATCATTTGAGAAGAAGTGTTTGAGTTCTCTGAGCTGTTTGCAGACTGATATCCTGCTAAAAGATTTAGATAATGGGTGATTTTCTGAAACTCACGAGGAGACGCACATGATTTTTTTTTTCTCAGAAAAAAACACTGGAAAAAGCAAACTCATGGAAAAGCCTCAGTTTGAGCTGCAACATTAAAAACATCTTCAGTGTGTTTTTTTTTTCTTCCTTTCCAAAGAATGCAAGTGTTATTTTAGTATCATTGAGATATCATTTTGAGTTAGCTTTTAATGTTACATTCTCTGATTTTACTACAATTTTAGTTACGGTTTTAGTCATTTTATTGTGTGTTTTTGTCATTTTTATTAGTTTCGGTCATTATTAAATATGTTTATATAGTATTAATTAAATGTTTTTTTTTAATAGTTTTAGTTATTTTAGTTTTAGTTCCTGTACTACTTCAAATTCAACTAAACAAAAATCTAAAATGTTGCCCTTATAATATTTTAGATTTGAATGATTCACTTTCATTTTAACTTTAGTTAAAGTTTTAGCAATTTTACTGTGTTTTCGCCATTTTTATTAGTTTTGCTAATTTTTAAATGCTTATATTTATTAAATGTTATTTATTAGTTTTAGTTTATTTAGTTTTTGTTATTTTACTACTTTTTTAAATAAACTAAACATTTCATTTTCTGTTTTCATTTTAATTTTTAGTTAAAGTTTTGGTAATTTTGTTGTAATTTTTATTAGTTTTGCTCATTTTTAAATATGTTTATATAGTGTTTATTAAATGTTATTTATTAGTTTTAGTTTTCATTTGAGTTATTTTACTTCTTCAAATTAAACTAAACAAAAATCTGAAATGTTGCCCTTTATAATAATTAATAATTTAGATTTTAATGATTCGTTTTCTGTTTTAATTTTAATTTTAGTTAAAGTTTTAGCAATTTTGTTGTGTGTTTTTGCCATTTTTATTAGTTTTGCTAATTTTTAAATGCTTATATTTATTAAGTTAATGTTTTTTACTAGTTTTAGTTTAGTTTTTGTTATTTTACTACTTTTAAATAAACTAAACAAAAATGTTGAACAGAAATGTTGCCCTTATAATATTTTAAATTTGAATGATTCATTTTCGGTTTTTATTTTAATTTTTAGTTAAAGTTTTGGTCATTTTGTTGTCATTTTTATTAGTTGTGCTCATTTTTAAGTGTTTAGTATTTATTAAATGTTATTTCTTAGTTTTTGTTTATTTAGTTTTAGTTATTTTACTACTTCAAATTAAACTAAACCAAATTCTGAAATGTTGCTCTTATATTTTGGATTTAAATTATTCATTTTCTGTTTTCATTTAATTTTAGGCAAAGTTTTAGCAATTATGTTTTGTTGTCATTTTTATTAGTTTTGGTCATTTTTAAATATGTTTATGTAGTATTTATTTATTTATTTATTTTTCTAAACAGTTTTAGTTGATTATAGTTTTAGCTCTTTTACTACTTCAAATTCAACTAAACAAAAATCTGAAATCTGATTATTCATTTGCTGTTATTCAAATTTTAGAAAATTCGTTTTTGTTATAGTATTACATTTTATATATATATATATATATATATAATTTTTATTTTTTTCCTTTTTTTTAACTAAACAAAAATCTGAAATCCCCTTATAACATTTTACATTAGATTTAAATGATTTCTTTTTTTTGTTTCCATGTTCATTTAAAAGTTTTATCAATCCTGTTGTGTTTTTCTCATTTTTATTAGCTGTTATTTTAAATATATCTATATAGCATTGTTTTGCATTTAGTAAATTCTATTCATTAGCTTTAGTTTAATTAGTTTTAGTTATTTTGCTTTAAGTTAGACTACACAAAAATCAGAAATGTTGCCTTTGGCAATTAGCTGAAATAAAATAAATGATCTTTTTTACCTTTTATTTTAATTTAATGTTTATTTCAAGCAATGAAAGTGAGATTTTGATTGTTTTAGTTTTAGCTGAACACATGCACAACACAAACCTTCTCTTTCAAATAATGCAAATAAATACACAGATCTGATTTTGAAAAATCTTTAATAAAAAAAACTCCTTTATATTGTTCTTTCCTCAACGGTGTGTTTTTACGCCACGCGTTTGCTGATCCTCTTGTAGACGAGGCTGCCGAGAATCAGAGTCTGAAACGCAACATCAGTCAGATGAGTTTCATTCAGTTTAATTCATCACGTGCGCTGATGACAAACGCTGAATTTACTCACATTGACCAGCGTGTTTTCATCCACCAGCTCTGTGACGGATGTGACTTTGCTCAGGACGACCTTCAGCTTGTTTCCCTCTTTATTCACAACAGCCTGGAACACAAACCACATCATCATCATCATCATCATCATCAATGCAATCAAACGCTCATAAAATCCGTGAGCGCAGCCTCACCTTGACTTTCTCTCCGGTCAGCGTTTCAATCTCAGTCTCCTGTCCGATGGTGAAGTTGTTGGTCATGACTTTGGTTCCGGTGGTGATGACCACTTTAAAATGATCTCCGTTCTGCTCGATCTCAGACACGCTCTTGACGTCTTTGCCTTTCTCGATCAAATCATCAGGAATACCTGAAACCACAATCAAGTGATGAGCGATGCTATGCGGCTGGACATTTCAGGAGCTCGTTCGGATTCATGCGTTCATTTTAGATTTGGACTCACCGATGGCCTTCATGAACTCCACGAATCCCTCCTGACTCTCCAGCTGATATTTGCCACTGAACGACATGATGAATGGTGAATGTAGAGTAAATCCAGAAATCCTGAAAGACGCTTTTATATCATCAAACACGCAGATTTATAATGATTAACCTGACTGGATGGTCTTGATTGGCTGATTACGAAATCGGGTTAAATGTCACGGAGGGTAAAACAGTTCAGTCTCATCAGATCACGGCCTTCACCTTTGCCCTCAGCAGCATGACATCATCAGCCGTCGGCCACACACTGCTTTTAACTCTTTTAGCTTTATTTGAACTTTGTTATATTTTCTGCTTTTACTTTATATTTAGTGCTTTCTTTAATTGTAGTACTTTTGTTCTGTATTTTTGTTAATTTTTTTATTATTGGTTTTAGTTTATTTAGCCATTTCAGCACTTCATTTTGAAGTCAGTGAAGTTGTCTTGGCAACTACTTAAAATAAAATGTTTAAATGTTACATGTTATTTCAGTTAACATTGATTTTATTTTTGTTTTTTGTCAATTATTTATTTATTTAGATATGTCTATATTATTTTTATTCATTTTGTTTGAGTTTAAGTTTGAATTATTTTAGAACTTGCAGTTAAACTAATTAAAAATTTAAATAATGTTGGCTTCACAACTAGCTGAAATGAAATGTTAATTTTTTTTTTACATAATTTATTTTATTTTAGTTGACATTTATTTATTTAAATTTTTTTTTGTTGTGTTTTTGTTGTGTTTTATTAGTTTTAGTTTTTTTTTTAATGTCTATAGTATTATTTCAGTTGTAGTTTTTAACCATTTTATTACTTGAAGTTAAACTAATCAAAAATGTAAATAAATTTGCCAGTTTTAATAGTTTTCTTTTTTTTTTTATACCTGTAGTTTTATTCATTTTATTTCAGTTTTAGTTTTAATTATTCTGGCACTTGAAGTTAAACTAATCAAAAATTAAAAAAAAAAAAAAATGTTGGCTTGGCAACTAGCTGAAATAAAATGTTTATTTTTTATTATTTATATAATTTATTTTATTTCAGCTGACATTTATTTAATTTTTGTTGTGTTTTTGCCAGTTTTATTAGTTTTAGTTTTTTTAATGTCCATAGTTTTATTTCAGTTGTAGTTTTTAACCATTTTGTTACTTTAAAAAAACTAATAAAAAATGTAAGTAAAAAAAAAATGTTGGCTTGGCAACTAGCTGAAAACGTTTAATTTTTTAAAATAATCCTTTTCAGTTAACATCTATTTAATTTTATTTTGTTGTGTTTTTTCTAGTTTAATTGTTTTTTTTTTTTGCTATTTATTTATTTATTTATTTGTTTATTTATATTTTTGTTGTTTTGTCAATTATTTATTTAGATTTAGATGTCTAGATCATTTTATTAATATTATTTGAGTTTTAGTTTTAAATATTTTAGTACTTGAAGTTAAACTAATCAAAAATGTAAATAAGAAAATCTTGGCTTGCCAACTAGCTGAAATAAAATGTATTATTTTTTTTTACATTTATTTCAGTTAACATTTATTAAATTTTTTGCTGTATCTTTGCGTTTTATTAGTTTTAACTTCTTTAATGTCTATAATTTCATTCATTTTTATTTCAGTTGTAGTTTTTAATCATTTTATTACTTAAAGTTAAAATAATCAAAAATGTAAATAAATGTTTTTTTTTTATAGAATTTATTTATTTTCAGTTAACATTAATTTTATTTTTTATGGGTTTTTTTTTTTTTTTGCCAGTTTATTAGTTTTCTTTTTTTATGTCTGTAGTTTTATTCATTTCTATTTCAGTTTTAGTTTTAATTATTTTAGTACTTGAAGTTAAACTAATCAAAAATGAGAAATGTTAGCTAGACAACTAGCTGAAATAGGTTTTATTTTAAAGTTTTTGTCATATATAAATATATATATATATATATATATATATTTTTTTTTTTTTTGTTAATATATTTGGTTTATTTTGGTTATCATTTATTTTATGTTAAGTGACAAAAATATATATTTTTATGATCTTAGTTTTAACTGTAATAACCCTGATCATCACACTGTAGAATTGTTCATGTCAGAATATTAATAGCTACTCAAAAAAGAAGCGGTAATGTTATTTCCAAGCATCTGTTCCGGATGTGTCTCGCATGTTTAGGTCGGGACGAATCGTTGTGAATGATGTCATGCATAAATGCCTGTGCTTTCTTCAGGTCAGGGATCAGTCATGAGTCTGATATAAATAGCACATGTTTGGTGTTGTCTTTATAAGGACAGATCTGTGTTTCTGTGGCCACATTAACAAATAATCAGTGTGTCAAACGTCACGCAAATGATTCATAACTGCAGTATAAACGAGTCTTTGATAAGGATCACAAAACGGGCTTGTGGAGATTTTCACGGGACAAAACATTCGTACCGCATCAGAGAAAATATAGAGCAGCACAAAAATGCTTGAATTATAAGCAGTGCAACTGATTTCTGGATGCATGTGTGTCTTATTAGCAGCATCACGAACTCAGTTCAGATACTATGAGAGTAAATGCTCTGCATTGCTTCATTTGTACTCTGGACTGCGTTTTTCAGAGCTGATTGATTATCAGTGTTTTATCGGGACGTTCAGACTCTCATCAGTGTCTGCGTGAGCGGCACGACACTTGTGCTGATAACGGCGCGCTCACAATAAAACCATAAAGCGCCTCTCATAGACTGTGCTTTACACTGCTTATCTTTCAAAACCAGTGTCATGTCAACTTTAAAACAGAGATTTTTTTCCAAATATATTTTATTTCGATTATTTTAGATATATTTTATATAGTAATGAAAAAGTTTTTAGTGGTTTTAGTTAACAGTAATAACTCTGCTTAGGATGTGATGTGACATCCACACCACTTTGATGACCTTTGACCCTCACCTAGAATTTTATACATAGTGACATACTTTATTTCCTTCTAGTGCTGTGAACGAATGAACTCACCCACTATTAATAGAAACAAAAGATAGTGAATCTCTGCTATTTTAGTATCAGTAATATACTAATCAGTGATTTTTTTTTAATTTATTTATTTTAAATATATTGTTTTTTTATTTGCCAACAAGTTTATTTGTTACTTTATATACATATATATAGTTTTAAATAACAATTTTCAAAAATCATGTTTTTTTTACTGTGCATTCCAGTTAATCTCAATCAAACAGCTGTTGGGTTATTTTGATTAGGTTACCAAATAACAAAAAAAGTCAATAAATAAATAATACAGCTAAGTCTAACAGTTAAATATAATAAAAAACGTGATTTTTGAAAACTGTAAAAAGTTATCTGCTTTACTCTTCATACATGTATATCTCATTTAAGTTGTTTAGTGTTTTGCCATTTTTATTTTTTTTTTTACATAAATTTTTTAAAATAAATTTTTAAAATAGAATACCTTCTTATACTTTTATTTTTATACTTATATTTTTTTTTTATACAATTTATACACTTTTTTTTTTTTTTAAATCTCATATATATATCAAGAGTGCATTCGCAAAAATGGATAACTCATTAACAGATTAACAATTTTTTAAAAATCATGTTTTTTCATTGTGCATTCCAATTAATCTATCAAACTGCAGTTGGGATATTTTGATTAGGAGTAATACAGCTAACTAACACAATAAAACATAATAAAAAACATGATTTTTTAAAATTGTAAAAATCTGTTTTTGCAAATATACTCTTCATATATATCATTTAAGTTGTTTAATATTTTGCCAGTTTTATTTTTTTATTATTATTTTTTTTTAAATATATTGTTTTTATTTGCCAGCTATCTTATTTGTTATATTTAATAAAAATTAATTTTAATGGTGACATGCTAAGGAATATTCCCTATGTGTTAATCAGATGTGCAATGAATCAATGTTATTTTAGTATCTTTAATTATACTTTATTCTAGTTTTTATTAATATTTAGAATATTTTCTCATACTTTTAATTTAGTTGTTTTTTGTCAGTCCTTTAGAATTTATATATATATAATATTTCAAAAATCATGTTTTTTTTTCATTGTGCATTCCAATCAATCTCAATCAAACTGCAGTTGGGTTATTTTGATTAGGTAAAAAATAACAAACAAAAAAAATACAGCTAACTAACACATTAAAACTAAATAAAAACATAATAAAATACATGATTTTTGAAAATTGTAAAAACAAAGTTTGTTTTTGCAAAACTTCATATATATGATATTGCTAAATTTCACATTTTATTTCAGTCTGAGTTATTTAGTACTTTAAAATAGCTAAAATAATATTTTATTTCATTTCTAGTAATGTCTGTTTTATTTCAAGTAATCAAAATAGTTTATTTAAAATCAATGATGTCAGACAGCCAAATGACTGATGATGAATCATTTATTGAGTACTGATAAAGTCAGACGCTGCCAAAACAGCAGATGATTTGCATAGAGGCGGAGCTTCGTCTGTCCCGCTCGTCTCATTGGTGGATTCTGCAGACAGTGCTGAGCTGCAGCAGCTTCATCAGGATGTTTCCGTCACTGTTCTGTGCTTCAGCTCATCATCATCACAATCACATTACAGCGTGATGAGTGAAAGTCTCATCAGATTATGAGCTGCAGTATCAGAGACGCTATAAGCCGCTGCTGTTTGATCTCATCGGCCCCCTTGGGCCCCACAGGACGGCCCGCCTGTCTAACAGGGGCCCGGCAGCAGATTCTCCTGCATGCAGCTCAGCGTCTCTGCAGATCCGAGCAGACGACCCAGACCGGCCCCGCAGCAGATACTGGGGCCGAAACAATGCGCGTCACACTGAGGCAGTTAAACAGCAAAACATGAGCTCTTTATTGAACTCTTATCATGCCAACATCCATAATAACCTCCATTAATCCTGTGATGCATGATGTCCAGTAAACTGATCTATAAAAGAGGTTAATTCTAGTATCAGAAATTTGCTGTTATAGTTTTTCATTTTTATTTGAATTCAGATTACATTTTTTTGGTATATATAGTTTCTGTTTTAATTTTAGTAATTTTTTGTTTTTGTCCTTTTTATTAGGTTTTCTTTTGGTTATTTTTAGTTATTTAATACTTTAAACAGAAATGAGAAATGTTGCATTGGCAGCTAGCTGAAATAACAGTCGAAAGTTTTTCAAAACTGTAAAAAGTAGCAAAAAATGTTAATAGTTCTGCTTAGGATACAATGTATCATCCAAACCACCCTGATGACCTTTGACCCTTACTTTTTTACTTACTTTAGTACAAATATGAGAAATGTTGCCTTAGTGACTAGCTGATTTTTTTAAATAAATAAATAAATGTATTTTTTACAGTTAATGTTTAATTCAAAAAAGTAACAAAATTGTTACAAAGTTGATTTTTTTTTTTTTAAATTACAGTTAACGTTTATTTCAAGATGATAAAAAGTAACAAAATTGTTTTTTTAATGGTTTTAGTTAATATTAACCTTGCTTAGGATACAATGTGTCAACCAAACCACCCTGATGACCTTTGACCCTTACTTTTTTTTTGTTACTTTAGTATAAATATGAGCAATGTTGCATTAGTGACTAGCTGATTTTTTAAAATTAATTAATTAATTTATTTATTAATTTATTTTTTACAGTTAATGTTTAATTCAAAATAGTAAAAAGTAACAAAATTGTTACAAAGTTGATTTTTTTTTTTTTTAAATTACAGTTAACGTTTATTTCAAAATGATAAAAAGTAACAAAATTGTTTTTTTTAAATGGTTTTAGTTAACAATATTTACCCTGCTTAGGATACAATGTGTCATCCAAACCACCTTGATGACCTTTGACCCTTACTTTTTTTTTGTTACTTTAGTATAAATATGAGCAATGTTGCCTTAGTGACTAGCTTATTTGTTATTTATTTTAAATTTTATTACAGTTTCATTCAAAATTGTAACACTTGACCCTTACTTTTTTTCAGTTTTAGTTACTTTAACACAAATAATAAGAAAAAATAAATACTTTTTTTCAGTTAACATTTATTTCAAGTATTGAAAAAGTTTTAGTATAGTTATCATAGTTTAACCCAATGTAGGTCACAGTGTGGCCTTTGATGACCTTTGACCTAAAATTCTACCTTGTGACATACTAAAGAATTTATTATGAGAATGAATTAAATAAAATATTTTTTATGAGAATAAAAAATAAAAAGGAATGCGTTGTGAACAAATGCCCAACTGTAAAAAAAATAATAATAATAAAAAAAAAAGATTGTGAGTTATTTTAGAAGTTTTTATTTTACATTTTGGATATTTTTGCAATAATTTTTGTGTTTTTGTCAGATTTATATTTTTAGTGTCTATATAGTTTTTTATTAACTGTTATTTAATGAAATAATTCTTATTTTTTGTTCTTGATTAAATGTTTTTTTTTTCTTTAGTGATTTAATAATGAATTCTTCATTTAGTTTCTTACATCACAGACAGGAGTGTTGTTGAGGGTTTGTTTGCCCCCTACAGGACAGCTGGAGATGTAGCAGGAACACACAAACACACACATGAGATACTAAAGTGTTCATAAAGACACGTGCGGTGAGAGATGTGAAGATCAGAGGTTTTATTTTCTCATCTGCTTCATCTGCACTGCTTAACACTAATCAGACTGTAATTAATCAGTGTCGTCTGTAATTAATGATCAGATGCGCTGGCACACATGAACTGGGGTCATGATGTGAAAGAGGAACACTGAAGGTCACTGGAGGCTAACGCTGCTCTTCTCCTCTCATTAGATCCACACACATCACACACCACCTGACCAGAGAAGCTAAATAGAAATTAAGTTATGAAGGTTTTTTTTTTACACTTTTATTAATGATTATAATCACACATCTCTACATTAGATGAGCTCAGTAAAGTCAGTTCATTGCTTTATGCTTCTATCAGCTGAAATTGCATCACATCCGGGTCAAAATTAACTGGTTTATTTAGTTACTGTGATCTTCTCAGTCCATTGCTGATTCTGCATCTGAGTTTGCATTTTATTACTGTTCCTCCAGTCTTAAATGTCAAAAAAAAAAAAAATGAATGAAAATGTACTGACCTCAAACATTTGAACAGTAATGTTTACTGTTATAAAACCTTTCTATTTTAAATAAATGCTGTTCTTTTTAACTGTTTATTGATCAAAGAATAATGAAAAAATTATAATAGGTTCCAAAAAAATATTAAGCAGCACATTAATAAATCTATCTATCTGTATGTAAATTATTGTACTGTTAATTAATGTAAATTTTAATGTAAATTTCTATTTGCATCAGTATATTCAGTCTAAATATATTTATATTGGCCAACAAAAAAAGTATATAAATGTAACTTTTTTATATATTTATTTAATCTATATATCTATATATCTATATATATATATATATATATATATATATATTTTTTTTTTTTTTTTTTTTTTTTTGGGGGGGGGGGGGGGGTTTAAAAATATATATATGTATTTATATCGTTTTATATATATATTTTATTTCATATATATTTATTATTGGGCCTATATATATATATATATATATATATATATATATATATATATATATATATATATATATATATATATATATATATATTTAGACTGAATGTACTGATATATTCAGTCTAAATATATTTATATTGGCCAAAAAATGTATATATATATATATATATATATATATATATATATATATATATATATATGAATTTAATTGTTTACATATATTTTATTTAATGTATATTTATTTGGGTCTATATATATATATATATATATATCAGACTGAATATATTAATATTGGCCAATTTTTTTAATATAAATATAACTTTTTGTATATATTTATTTAATATATATTTATTTATTGGGTTAAAAAATAACATATTTATATAAATATAACTTTTAAATATATTTTATTTAATATATATTAATTTTTTGGGTATATATATATGGCCAAAAATGCATTGCTAATATATATCATAAATTATCTGCATCACTATCTAAATATATTTATATTGGCCAAAAAAATAAATAAATAAGTTTTTAATATAAGTGTTAGTACTATATATTTTTAGGTCATTTATATTTATTTTCTGTGCATTTTCATTATATAAAATGTATGCAAAAAATTGGAAATGTACTTTCTTGCCTCTTGAAATGCCTACTTGTTTGTTTGTTTGTTTTTGACTTTGAAGGTTTAAACAAGCCACTTGAAATATACTTTGACCAGACAAAGTTTGCACTCATTGGATGTTTGATTTGCCTAGAAATTAATACCACAACAGAACAACATGCTAAAGTGCATTCATCCGACACACTGAGCTGATGTTGTCCTAAATAAAAAACATGATGACTTTTAAACAGGACAGTTGTTAAGAATTATGGGTAGGGGTCAAAGGTCATCAGTCAGGGTGTTTTGCATGTAACATCACACCTTAAATCAGTGCAGCGATGGAGGAATCAGAGGCCGGACGGCTCAGATCGCGTCTGTTTGGTCTGATCTCCAGCGCGAACGCGGTCGCTGCAATCCTCCGCAGCGTTTCGAAGAGGAATGGAGATGTGTATCTAGTGTTTCCTTATTTTTAAGCAGGAAAGCACAGGCTTGTTGACTTCCTCTCCCTCCCTTCCTTCCTTCTCTGCGAAGGTACTCATCTGAAAAATGAGAACAAAGTGATTGTTCCTGTTCTCTTTCTTAAGTCACTTCAAATGCTGTTTGTGCGGCTGGAGCTCATTGTGAGGAGAGACGAGCAGGAGACAGGTAAGACACACACACACAAACACACACACACACACACAATGGCTCACCTATGCTCTTTACAGGTGCAGGTGCTCAGTTATGGATCAATATGGACTCTAGAATAAACCAATGTTCATATGACCCACTCAGATTCTGAAAATTTGCTAAATGACTTCAAAATATGCTTCCATTCAAAAAATGTATCGCTAATCTCCACAAAAATGTAAATACATGTATTTTTTTAGATGAGATAGTTATTAATATGCATGCATAAAATATACTTATATTTTATATTTAATAAATTTCCTCCATTTTCAGTGCATATGCATATGCAAACTGCAAAAAATGATTTTCTTCTTCAGTATTTTTGCCTTGTTTTCCAATGCAAGTATCTAAAGATTCTTAAATCAAGATACATTTAGTGGAAATGCAAAATGGCATACAATAACAAGTTTTTTTTTTTTTTTTTTTTTTTTTTTTTAATTTTATTAAAATTAAGTTAACTCGTGCTTCAAAAAAGAACAAATATCTGTCAGTGGGGTCAGAAAAATAAACTTCAGTTGATTTAGCAGATGTTTGTTCTTGTTTTAAGCATAAGCTCACTGCATGTATCTTGATTTAAGGATGTTTAGATACCTGCACTGGAAATCACGACAGAAATAGTAAGTAATAAAATCATTTTTTGCAGTGCAGCTTTTGGTTTTATATTAAACTGCATGTTTTGTAATGCAGATATGATCTAATATGCCATATGCATTTTATATCATCATGTTTTGTGCAAAAGAAAAACATTCAGACTCTAAAACGGTGATTTCTGTTTTTAGCGCATGCACTGTTTAGTTTGCATGTATGATTATGCATGTGCATTCTTCATTTGCGTATAGTTTCTGCGTGCTGTGGGTATTTGTGTCATTAGGATGTCATTCATCTGTTTAAAGCAGAAGTATTTGCTATTGTTTGCATTAGTTTGGGCTCATTTTTGAGCCGGACCGTATTTCCCCGCTGTGATAGTTTGACTGTATTCTACTCGAATGACTGCTCCGGCTAATGGCTTGTAATGAAAAAGAGAAGTTCCAGTCATAAAGCAGTGAAAATGAAACACAGAGGAACAGCAGAGAGGAAGAGAGCGCCGCGTCTGTCTGACTGATCCAGTTCACACTATTCCAACAAACACCGACAGATCCGACAAAAATCAACAAATCTAGGATTTCTAGTTCTATTTTACAACAAAGCAATCATCTTAGTGTTTTTAAGTACAAACACATTCTTAAATCAAGATACTTTTACTTGTGAAACAAAATGAGACCGTAAAATCTGAAGAAAATGCATCAAAATGAAGTTTATGCTTGAAATTATGCTTGAAATTTTTTTTTTTTCTTGCTTTAAGCATAAACACTTCATTTTGATGCTTTTTTTTAAAGACTAAATATCTACAGTCATTTTGTTTCTCAGTGTTTAGATATTTGCGCTGGAAAACAAGACAAAAATCCTGAGGAAGAACATTTTTTTGTTGCAACGAAGTGGTGCTTGCAACGCCAAGGTCAGGGGTTCGATTCCCATGGAATGCAAGAACTGATCAAATGTGAATGCAATGCAAATCGCTTTGGATGAAAGCATCTGCCAAATGCATGAATGCAATCAATTAATTAGCAATGCCTTCATGTAGCCGCAAAAGATCATCTTATTTAGTGTTTTCCAATGCAAAAACATTCTTAAACCGAGATGCATTTACTTGAGAAGCAAAATGACTGAAAAAATCTGAAAATTAAGAGAGTTTATGCTTAAAAAGGAAAAATATCTGCCAATGGGAACAGAAAAATCAACTTAATTCAAAGAGAAAAGATGGTATTTATTACCCGATTTGTTCTTGTTTTAAGCATAAACTCACTTCTGATGCATTTTTCAGAAAACGAGACTTAATTAAGTCATTTTGCTTCTTAAGTAAAAGTATCTTGATTTAAGGATGTTTAGATGTTCAGAAAACAAGGCAAAACACTGAGAAAGAACATGATTTTTTGCAAGGTCAGGGGTTCGATTCCCATGGAATGCATGAACTGATCAAATGTGAATGCAATGCAGATTGCTTTGTAGGAAAACGTCTGCCAAATGCATGAATGCAACAAAGCCAGTGAAGATCAATTCATCGGCAACGCCTTCATGTAGCTGCAAAAATGATCATCTTAGTGTTTTCCAATACAGAAACATTCTTAAACCAAGATGCATTTACTTGAGAACCAAAATGACAAAAAATCTGAAAAAAGTGAGTTTTTATCTGCAATTGGGATCAGAAAAATCGATTTAATTCAATGTGAAAATGATTATATTTATTAGCGCATTTGTTCTTGTTTTAAGCATAAACTCACTTCATTTTGATGCATTTTCAGAAAACAAGATTTAAGTCATTTTGCCTCTCAAGTATGTTAGATAAAAATTATTTTTTGCAGTTGCACTTGCAACACCAAAGTCATGGGTTCGACTCACATGAAATGCATGAAGTGATCAAACATAAATGCAGGGCAAATGACTTTGGATAAAAGTTTCTGCTAAACGCATGAATGCAACAAAGCCAGCGCGGATCAATGATTGGAAAATTCAAAAATGAAGTGAGTTTATGCTTAAAGAGGAAAAATATCCACCAATGCAAAAAATCTTGTTTTCTCATTTTCTCTTGTTTTAAGCATAAACTCACTTAATTGTGATGCATTTTTTCAGAAAACAATACTTAATTAAGCCACTTTCTTCTCAAGTATGTATTTTGATTTAAAGATGTTTAGATATCTGTACTGGAAGACAAAACAAAAATCTTTTTTTTCAGTTTCGCTTGCGACGCCAAGGTCACGGGTTCGATTCTGAGGGAATGCATGAACTGATGAAACATAAATGCAATGCATATCACTTTGGATAAATGCATCTGCCAAATGCATAAATCCAGCAAAGCTAGTGAAGATCAATTCCTCTGCAACTTAATTCAAACTGAAAACAGGATTATATTTATTTCCATATTTTCTTGTTTTAAGCATAAACTCACTTCATTTTGATGCATTTTTCAGAAAACAATACTTAAGTCACTTTGCTTTGCAAGTATATATCTTAATTTAAAGGTAACTGGAAAACGACAAAAATACTGAGGAAGAGCGTCATTTTTTGCGCTTGCAACGCCAAGCTCATTGGTTTCGATTCCCAGTGAATGCATGAACTGATCAAACATGAATGCAATGCAAACCACTTCAGATAAATGCATTTGCCAAATGCATGAATGCAACAAAACCAAAATCACTTTTTCAGTTGCGCTTGCAACGCCAAGGTAATGGGTTCGATTCCGAGGGAATGCACGAACTGATCAAATGTGAATGCAATGCAAATCACGTTGGATAAATGCATCTGCCAAATGCATGAATGCAATAACTCATTCCACATGTTTTTCACAGGCAGGTGATGGATGATTTTCACGCTCGTGGTCTGAACGTGTAGAAACCTCCAGCATGGATTCGATCGAGAGCGAAAGCAAGCATCCAAAGGAGTTCGCCAGCAGAAGCGTCGACCTTTCTCTTCTTCCCTATCCTCTTCCTCACCCCATCATGCCTCAGCCGCACCGATACGTCCCGGACATGATCGACCTCAACCGGCTGCGGCTCCATCGCGTCGTCCAGGTGAAGCAGGAGACGGTGAAGCCGCTGCCGCTGTGGCCTCCGTCGCCGTTGCTCCTGCGTTCTCCCGCGCCCTACTTCCCTCCTTTCCATCCCAGCCTGGTCCCGTTCCCGTTCCTCCTGCCCGGCTCCGTCCCGCACCTCTCTCCGAACCCCTTCTACCCCGGCGAGGCCGTGCGGTTTCGCCGCAGGAGCCAAGAAGCCAGCAAATCGGAAAAGCTGAACGTGCACGTGGACGACAGCTACTACGTCGACGTGGGTGGCGATCAGAAGCGCTGGAAGTGCCGCATGTGCGAGAAGTCCTACACATCTAAATACAACCTGATCACACACATCCTGGGCCACAGCGGCATCAAGCCGCACGGATGCAACCTGTGTGGGAAACTCTTCAAGCAGCTGAGCCACCTGCACACGCACATGCTGACGCACCAGGGCGCACGGCCGCACAAATGCCAGGTGTGCCACAAGGCCTTCACGCAGACCAGCCATCTAAAGAGGCACATGATGCAACACAGCGACGTCAAGCCTTACAGCTGCGGCGTCTGCGGCCGGGGCTTCGCGTATCCCAGCGAACTGCGCGCGCACGAGCTCAAGCACGAGAGAGGCCAGGAGAACGTCTGCGTGGAGTGCGGACTCGACTTCCCCACACTGGCGCAGCTCAAACGGCACCTGACGGCGCACCGCGGGCCCGTGCAGTACGACTGCGGCGAATGCGGCAAGAGCTTCCAGTATCCCAGTCAGCTGCAGAATCACATGATGAAGCACAAGGACATCCGGCCGTTCATCTGCAGCGAGTGCGGGATGGAGTTCGTCCAGTCGCACCATCTCAAGCAGCACACGCTCACGCACAAGGTAAGAATGGGGCGGGACTGTGACGTGTGCTGTGAAGTTAGAAAATACAATTTCAGTCTTTAATATTTAAAAAGAAAACTAATAAAAAGAGCAAAAACAGAACAAAATCACTAAAACTTTAAATAAAATTAAAATGAGAACAGAAAATATAAAAATGAAACCTACACTCTAAAAATTGATTTTTCAAAGATTATTGCAGTAGAAAATACAATTTCAATCTTTAATATTTAAAAAGAACAAAAACTAATAAAAACATCAAAAACACAACAAAATCACTGAAACTTTTACCTTAATTAACATAGGAACAGAAAGCTTAAAAATTATAAAAATAATTTTTCAAAGATTATTGCAGTAAATTTTACAAGTCTGTAATATACAGAAACTAATAAAATTAGCAAAAACACAAAATCACTAAAACTTTAACAATTAAAATGAGAACAGAAAATCTAAAAAATAAAAACTGCACTGTAATTTTTTTTTACAAGTACTATTTTAGTTTAATTCAGTGTTTCTTTGTCATTATTTGTGAAATTTACAAATAGTTTTCAAAAAAAAAAATCCTACACCAACTTTTTTTCAGAGTAATTCAAAATATAAAAATATATATATTGATTTTGTATAAACTGTGAAAAGTTTTAAAAAAAAATACTATAGTTTCAATGTATAAGTGAACTATACTGCAAAAAATAATGTTCATCATCAAAATTTTAAACTTGCAAAATCTTAAATGAACATGCGTTTATTTGAAAAGCAAAATTACTTAAGTCGTGTTTTTTAAAATCAGCCAAAAGAGTCAGAAAAACAAACTTGATTTCCCTTTAAACTACAGCAGATATTTGTTCGTTTTAATAAAATTGAATCGATTTCTCAGGAATTTCTTATCATGTCATTTTGCTCCTCAAGTAAATAAAAAAAAGTCTAATAAACTTGACATTGTATATAACAACTGTTGACAAATCGCTTCTCTTCTTCTGCTAAATGCATAAATATATATGTAAGTAAATATATCTTGATTTAAGAACGTTTGGATATTTGGACTGGAGAGTAAGACAAAAATAATGAGGAAGAACAGTCAATAGTTTATACAAGAGCTTCTCAATTCATTAGAAACAGCAGTGAAAAGCAAAACAATACAAAGGTACATCATACAAAGCAACTAACCATAAATTAAGAAAAGCAGGCTTTGAAAAGGAAGAAGAAAACACTTCCCATTTCTCTCTCTGCTAATGCCAAAGGTTGAGCATCAATCAAAGTTGAATTGTAAGTCACACTCAGCGCCAAGGTCATGGGTTTGATTCCCAAGGAATGCATGAACTGATCAAATGCAAACCTTAAATGCACAGTCTCGTTTGGTTTCTCATGGGCTGTTCATCCGTGTGTTTTAGGGAGTGAAGGAGCACAAGTGTCGCATCTGTGGCCGCGAGTTCACGCTGCTGGCCAACATGAAGCGGCACGTTCTGATTCACACCAACATCCGGGCGTATCAGTGCCACCTGTGCTACAAGAGCTTCGTCCAGAAGCAGACGCTCAAGGCTCACATGATCGTCCACTCCGACATCAAGCCCTACAAATGCAAGGTGCGTCGCTGACTCAACGCCATTCGTACAGGCAAAAAAGTGATGCTCCTCCTCAATATTTTTGTCTTGTTCTTCAGTGCAAATGTCTAAAGATCCCTAAATCACGATACATTTACTTGAGAAGCAAAATAAATCTTGTTTTGAGAAACTGATAAAAATGCAGCGTGTTTGTGATTAAAATAAAACAAGAACAAATCTGTACAAATAACAGGTTTTAGTGCCCCACTGACAGATATTTGTTCTTTTTTAAGCATAAACTCACTCAGTTTAGTTCTATTTTGCAAATCCTCAGTTTGCATCTTCATATATCTTGATTTGAGGATGTTTAGATATTTGAACTGGAAAACTAGACAGAAATACTGAGGAAGATGTTCATGTTTTTTGCAGTGCATGCAACATTTGACTGAATTTAAGACTTTCTGCACAAATTTATGGTCTTACTTTGTAAAAGTGTGAATTGTGACTTTTTAAGAGCTGCAGAAAGCTGAATTATGATGCCGTTTTAGTGACACGTTAAAAAAAGGTAATATTATGAGATTAAAGTCGTAATATTTAGAGAATAAAGTCGAAATTACAAGAATAAAGTGACATACTAGGAGAATAAAGTCGAAATGTTTCGAGAATTTAAATCATAGAAATTGAAGTCTATGACTTTATTCTTGAAATTTCAACTTTATTCTCAAAATAGTTTGACTTTATTCTCGTAAATTCGACTTTATTCTCAAAATATTTCGAGTTTATTCTCATAATATTTCGAGTTTATTCTCGTAGTATTTCGACTTTATTATTGAAATATTTTAACTTTATTCTCGTAATATTTCCACCGTTTTCTCATAGTATTTCGACTTTTTATTCTCAAAATATTTAGACTTTATTCTCGTAATATTTCGAGTTTATTCTCGTAGTATTTCGACTTTATTCTTGTAATATTTTGACTTTATTCTCAAAATATTTAGATTTTATTCTCGTAGTATTTCGACTTCATTCTCGTAATATTACGACTTTATTCACGTAATATTTCGAACGTATACTCGTAGTATTTCGACTTTATCTCAAAATATTTCGAATTTATTCTCGTAGTATTTCGACTTTATTCTCATAATATTACGCCTTTATTCTCGTAATATTTTGAACATATACTCGTAGTATTTCGAGTTTATTCTCGTAGTATTTCGAGTTTATTCTCGTAATATTTCAAGTTTATTCTCGTAGTATTTCGACTTTATTCTCGAAATATTTTGATTTTATTCTCATAATATTTCCACTTTATTGTCATAGTATTTCGACTTTATACTCATAATATTTTGAATTTATTCTCAGTATTTTTCACTTTATTCTCGTAATATTTTTACTTTATTCTCGTAATATTTAGACTTTATTCTCGTAATATTTAGACTTTATTCTTGTAATATTTTGACTTTATTCTCGTAATATTTAGACTTTATTCTCGTAATATTTCGACTTTATTCTTGTAATATTTTGACTTTATTCTTGAAATATTTAGACTTTATTCTCGTAATATTTCGACTTTATTCTTGTAATATTTTGACTTTATTCTTGAAATATTTAGACTTTATTCTCGTAATATTTCGACCTTATTCTTATAATATTTAGACTTTATTCTCAAAATATTTAGATTTTATTCTCATAGTATTTCGACTTTATTCTCATAATATTACGCCTTTATTCTCGTAATATTTTGAACATATACTCGTAGTATTTCGAGTTTATTCTCGTAGTATTCCGAGTTTATTCTCGTAATATTTCAAGTTTATTCTCGTAGTATTTCGACTTTATTCTCGAAATATTTTGACTTTATTCTCATAATATTTCCACTTTATTGTCATAGTATTTCGACTTTATTCTCATAATATTTTGAATTTATTCTAAGTATTTTTCACTTTATTCTCGTAATATTTTTACTTTATTCTCGTAATATTTAGACTTTATTCTCGTAATATTTAGACTTTATTCTTGTAATATTTTGACTTTATTCTCGTAATATTTAGACTTTATTCTCGTAATATTTCGACTTTATTCTTGTAATATTTTGACTTTATTCTTGAAATATTTAGACTTTATTCTCGTAATATTTCGACCTTATTCTTATAATATTTCGACTTTATTCTCAAAATATTTAGATTTTATTCTCATAGTATTTCGACTTTATTCTCGTAGCATTTTGACTTTATTCTCGTAATATTTTGACTTTATTCTCATATTTTGACTTTTTTCTCGTAATTTTGATTTTATGTAGAACAAAGTAGAAATGTTTTGAGAATTTAAATCTTAGAAATTAAAATCTACTACTTTTATTCTCAAAATAGTTTGACTTTATTTTCGTAAATTCAACTTAATTCCCGAAATATTTCAAATTTTTTCTTGGAATATTTCGACTTTATTCTCATAATTTCAACTTTATTCTCGAAATATTACGACTTTAATCTCATAATCATAGTATTTTTAAACACGACACTAAAACGCTGTCATACTGAATAACTAGAACTAGAGTTGGGTATTATAATGCAAAGCTGCGTTCATAAACAGATCAGATTAATAGATTAAAGATCTTCAGTGAACGTCCAGTGTAATCGGATGCAAATACGTCCAACCCTTCGTGGATTCTTGGTTGTTTTGGAATGTGTGTGACCTTGGGCTGGTCCGAACGATGACCAGATACGTTTTTGGCAGTTGAGTGTCTCCTCGTCTATAGGAAGGATATCGCTGCACAAACTCACTGTGTAACAATGGCTCTCTCGTCCCCCGAGAACAGGTCCCGCAAATAGATTTCATCTCGCTTTCTCTTGTGCTCAGGAGCACTTCCTGTTTTCTCACGGTCCGTTCGGACAGTTTACAGTCCCTCTATCCTCCTGAAGGAAAGGAAAGGACCACCCTAATAAAAAAAAGAGCGTAGAGGAAGGACAGCAGAGGAGAAACGGTCCAGCCCTCGGCTGGCTCCTGTAAACTCCTTCATATTTCTGAGAGAAAAACTCTCAGCTGTCATGATTCAGTCTGCTGTAACTCTCTCTTTCGTCTTTAAAATGCTTTCGAATATATGCCATGAGAGCATGTTTTATAACCTCTGCTTTTATACAGTTGCAACCAATTCAAGACACCAATCACAGAATTCTAGTTACAGCTGTAACTCAAGCAAGAGCAAAAATAAACGAAATATCTGGCCATATTATGTAAGAAATGCCAGTTACTCAATAATAGGCTATAAACGTCTTGTTTACATTCTGAAAAAAAGAGAGTGATGTCCTTCCTCAGCGTTTTCGTCTTGTTTTTCAGTACAAACATCTAAATAATTTTTAAATCAAGATACATTTACTTGAGAATCAAAATGTGACCCTGGACCACAAAACCAGTCGTAAGGCTCAATTTTCTGAAATTGAGATTTACACATCTGAAAGCTGAATAAATAAGCTTTCCATTGGTGTATTGTTTGTTATGATAGGACAATATTTGGGCAATATCTGAGATACAACTATATGAATATCTGGAATCTGAGGGTGCAAAAAAAAATCTAAATATTGAGAAAATCACCTTTAAAGTTGTACAAATGAAGTTCTTAGCAATGCATATTACTAATCAAAAATTAAGTTTTGATACATTTACGGTAGGAAATTTACAAAATATCTTCATGGAACATGATCTTAATATCCTAATGATTTTTGGCATAAAAGAAAAATCTATAATTTTGACCCATACAATGTATTTTTGGCTATTTCTACAAATATACCCGTGCGATGGTTTTGTGGTCCAAGATCACAAATGAGCAAATTATATTAGGTCGTTTTCTGAGAAAAGATTCAAAATTAGGCCAAGTTACTTTATATGCTTAAAACAAGAAAAATGTATTCAAATGGGGTAAAAAAAAATGTAAAAAAAAAAAACGAATCTTGAAACGAATCTTAAGAATCTTAAGTTTAGATATTTGCACTGAAAAAAAAAAATACTAAAGCTGAGGTCATATTAGCGAAATTTTGATGGCTAAATAAATAAACTGGCATATTGATGGATAAAGCAAGGCTCAACAAGCAGCTTTCTGTTCATCTTTGCGGCAAAATCACGAAAATTCTTGTGGAATGTGTTGCCAAGTCCGCAGTTTTCACACAGATTTGCGCCGGTTTTACACTATTGCTGCAGTGTTTTTTTTTTAGTCGATCTAAAAAAAAAAACAAATTTTGAAAAATACTTCAATAGAGATGGAAGTGAAAAACGTGGGAAAAAAGCGATTAGGCTAGTTATGATTGGGCTGGTTTTATTTTTGCAGACCTGGCAACCAGAAGGAGCAGAGCGGGCGTTTTCAATTCTTTTCTATGGGAGACGTTCTATGTAAGCGGCACTGAGCAGAGTCTTGCCATTTTAATACACGTTTATTTCTACACACAAACAATATTATCATCCGAGGTATACGCAACTACAGTTGGAAAGTGGCAAGCTTTGTTTCCTTATACCGGAAGTAAAGCTCTGCTGACAATTTAATAAACTTTATAAATCCAGCCAATATAATCACAATAAAAGCATACAAAATCATATTGTTTGCTACACTTTGCACTTTGTCATATGTTAAATATCGCCGTTTCAGGGCCATGAATGACTGGATTTTGCCATCTAAAAGCTGAATAAATAAGCTTTCCATTGAAGTATGGTTTGTTATGATAGGACAATATTTGGCTGAGATACAGCAATTTGAAAATCTGAAATCTGAGGGTGCAAAAAATCTAAATATTGAGAAAATCACCTTTAAAGTTGTCCAAATGAAGTTCTTACTAATGCATATTACTAATCAAAAACTAGGTTTTGATATATTTACAGTAGGAAATTTACAAAATATCTTCATGGAACATGATCGTAATATCCTAATGATTTTTGGTATAAAAGAAAAATCTATAATTTTGACCCATACAATGCATTTTTGGCTATATACCCGTATATATAATATATAATATATATAATATACCCGTGCGATGGTTTTGTGGTCTAGGGTCACAAATGAGCAAATGATATTTAGTCGTTTTCATGAGAAAAGATTCATCAGGTGTCACTGCACAGACTATTTTTTTAACATGCTTTTAATTTTTTTGTTGTTGTTGTTTGTTTTTCTGTGTGTGTGTGTGTGTGTGGAAGCTTGTTTCTGCCATGCAATAAAAAAATCTAAATGTAAATGCAACGTTGTAGCTCACAATTATGACTTTTTTTTCTAGCAATTGCAAGTGTGGCATTTCTGAGTTTCTATCTCACATTTCGGTCTTTTTTTCTTGTAATTGAGAGTTCATGTCACATTTGTGACTTTTTCTCTCAGAATTCTGAGTTTACAACTTGCAATTGTGTTTTTGTTTCCTCTATGCAATAAACAAAATGTAAAGTAATTGTTACTTTTTATTGCACAATTTTTACCACCTTTTTTCCTTGAAATTGCGAGTTTGTATGTGGCAATTGTGATTTTATTTAATTTTTTCCTTGCAGTTTTGTTTTCGTTACGAAAAAAAAAGGTAATTGTGACTTTTTATCTTAGTTTAAATTTTTTTGCTGTTCATGTGTCAAAATTCTGATTTCGTTTCTTAGAATTATGAGAAAAAGTCTCATTTTTTTTTTGGCGAGTAATCAACCAAAAAAAATGTGAGAAAAAAAAGTCAATTCTCACATGTTAAAAAATAAATATGACCTCATGTTGTGTCAATCATGTTTACACACTGCCTCCGAAATTTCGTCTGCCATAAATAATTCGGAACGGGTTCAATTTTCTGCATTTTCTCATCTGTGGCAAGCATTTTGAGAGTTCCTGATAATTTTGACGAATATGAAAAAACGCATATGAAAATTTCAGACTCAGTGTGCAAGGACCTAAAGTTGCAATTTATTTTTTGATTCCATAATAGAAACAAGCTTCCATCTGTGAGTCTGATATAGCTTTAATAGTGCTTGATCCGATCAAAGATTTCTGAATAGTTACTCTCTTTACAGCTGTGTGGAAGCTTGTTTCTGCCAAAAAAAAAAAAATTAAAAAGTAAAAAGGTAATTGCGAAGTTTTAACTCACAATTATGACATTTAAAAAAAAATATATATATATATGTGGGCATTCTGAGTTTATCTTACAATTATGACTGTTTTCCCTCAGAATTCAGAGTTTATATCTTAGAATTGTGTTGTTTCCTCTATGAAAAAAAAGTAAAAAGTAATTTTGACTTTTAATGTCACAATTTTGACCTTTCTCCCTTGAAAGTTATGACTTTTTTTTTTTTTTTTTATGTCTACATCTAGCAATTCAGTTTTAAATTGTATGTTTTCCGCCACGGAAAAAAAGGGAATGGCAACTTTTTATATTAGGCCATTTTGACTTTTTTCTTGTAGCTCTGAGATTATCTCTCAGAATTCTGACTTTGTTTCTTAGAATTGTCAGAAAAAAAGTCAGAATTGTGAAATATAAACTCAAAATTGCGAGGAAAAAAAAGTCAGAATTCTGAAATAAGATTGCAAAAAAAACCAAAACAAATTAACAGTTTACCTTGCAATTATTACTTTTTTTCCCATCTCGCATGTCGAGTTTATACATCTTGCAATTGTGTTGTTTCCTCAACAAAAAAAAAGTAAAAAGTAATTTTGACTTTTTATCTCACAATTTTGACCTTTCTCTGTTGAAACGGTTTTTTTTTTCCCCTCAGAAATTGGAGTTTACATGTTACGACGGCGTTTTAGTGCCACATTAAAAAAATAAAAATATCCAAGATTTCGATATTAAATTCGTAATATTCAGACAATAAAGTTGAAATTACGAGAATCAAGTTGCAATATAACAAGAATAAAGTTGCAATACTACGAGAATAAAGTCAAAATACTACGAGAATAAAGTTGAAATATTACGAGAATTCAATATACAATATTTGACTTTATTCTCAAAATATTTTAACTTTATTCTGGAAATATTTAGACTTTATTCTCATAATATTTTCACTTTATTCTTGTAGTATTTCGACATTATTCTCGTAATTTTGACTTTATTCTCGAAATATTGAAATTTTATTCTCGTAATATTTCAAATTTATTCTGGAATAATTTAGTCTTTATTCTGGAAATATTTAGACTTTATTCTCATAATATTTTCACTTTATTCTTGTAGTATTTTGACATTATTCTCGTAATTTTGACTTTATTCTCGAAATATTTAAATTTTATTCTTGTAATATTTCAACTTTATTCTGGAAATATTTAGTCTTTATTCTCGTAATATTTCAACTTTATACTGGAAATATTTAGACTTTATTCTCATAATATTTTCACTTTATTCTTGTAGTATTTCGACATTATTCTCGTAATTTTGACTTTATTTTCGAAATATTGAAATTTTATTCTCGTAATATTTCAACTTTATTCTGGAAATATTTAGTCTTTATTCTGGAAATATTTAGACTTTATTCTCATAATATTTTCACTTTATTCTTGTAGTATTTTGACATTATTCTCGTAATTTTGACTTTATTCTCGAAATATTTAAATTTTATTCTCATAATATTTTGTCTTCATTCTCGAAATATTGACATTTTATTCTTGTAATATTTCAACTTTATTCTGGAAATATTTAGTCTTTATTCTCGTAATATTTCAACTTTATTCTGGAAATATTTAGACTTTATTTTGGAAATATTTAGACTTTATTCTGGAAATATTTAGACTATTTTGGAAATATTTCGACTTTATTCTTATAATATTTCGACTTTATTCTGGAAATATTTAGACTTAATTCTCATAATATTTCAACTTTATTCTGGAAATATTTCGACTTCATTCTAGAAATATTTCAACTTTATTCTGGAAATATTTAGACTTTATTCTCGTAATATTTCAACTTTATTCTGGAAATATTTAGTCTTTATTCTTGTAATATTTCGACTTTATTCTCATAATATTTTGACTTTATTCTCGTAATATTTAAACTTTATTCTCGTAATATTTCCAATTCATTCTTGAAATATTTAAACTTTATTCTCATAATTTCGACTTTATTCTCAAAATATTATGACTTTGATCTTGTAATATTAGATTTTGTTCTTTTTTAACGTGGCACTAAAATGCCGTCGTACTAAAACATTGCTGTAACATCTAGCAATGCAGTTTCAAATGTTTTGTTTCCGCCACGGAAAAAAAAGGGAATGGCGACTTTTTATATTGACCTTCTTCTTGTAGTTCGGAGTTTATATCTCACAATTCTGACTTTGTATCTTAGAATTGTGAAAGATGTTGTGAAAGAATTAATAAAAAAAAATAAAAAAAAAAGTGAATTCTGACATAAAGTTGCACTTATCTTTTTTATTTCTGTTTTATTCTATGGCAAACATCCATACATTTGTAATAGTACTTGATCAAGTCAAAGATTTCTGAATAGTTGCTCTCTTTGCAGCTGTGTGGAAAGGAGTTTAACAGAATGCATAATCTGATGGGCCACATGCACTTGCATTCTGACAGCAAACCCTTCAAATGTCTTTACTGCGCCAGCAAGTTCACTCTGAAGGGAAACCTGACCCGCCACATGAAGGTCAAACACGGCATCATGGACCAAGGCCTGGACGCTCGTGGTAAGAAGCCTCACATATTTATCTTCTCAAACTGTTACCTCTTATATTGGTCTTGTATGATCTTATAATGTCTCTGGACGCTCTCAGTCTTCAGGCGACGAGGACGGATGTGTCTCTCCGGTCCTCTACGGATCCTGTCCCGCATCGGTCAGGAAGAGCCCTTCGATCTGTCCCAGAAGAACCAGCCGCGTCTGTCTCAGTCTGACGGCGAGAGCGTCCGCGGCGGGAGCTCCGGTCGAGAAGAAGACGAGGACAGTCTGTACCGAATGAGCCAGTACAGTCCTGATCTATACAAAGCCAGAGAGGAGGAGGAGGAGAGAGAGGAGGAAGAGGAGGAGGCCAATGATGAGGAGGAGAAGAAGAAACCAGATGACACGCAGTTCTACAGTGATAAAGAAGACGATTTCTGAAGGACACAAGACAGAGACTGACAAACATGCTGTGAATGATGATGTTTTAAATATTTTTATGTGAAAAAAATGTACAGAAATCTATGAAAACACTGCAAAAAATGATTTTCCGCATCAGTATTTTGGTCATTTTCCAGCACAAATATCAAAACATTCTTAAACCAACATACATTTACTTGAGAAGCAAAATGACTTAAGATATCAAATCTTGTTTTCTGAAAAAAGAAGTTACAGATAATGTACTCACCCCCTTGTCATTCAAGATGTTCATGTCTTTCTTTCTCCAGTCGTAAAGAAATTATTTTTTGAGGAAAATATTTCAGGATTTTTCTCCATATTATGGACTGATATGGTGCCCCGATTTTGAACTTACAAAATGCAGCTTAAAAGCGGCTTCAAACGACCACAGCCGATGAAGAAGGGTCTTATCTAGCGAAACGATCAGTTATTTTAATAAAAATAATACAATTTATATACCTTTTAATCTCAAACGCTCGTCTTATCTCACTCTGCCCGAACTCTGTGTATTCTGTCTCAAGACAGTTAGGGTATGTCGAAAAACTCCGATCGTATTTTCTCCCTCAACTTCAAAAACCATTTAAAAATCATCCTACATCGCTGCAGAGGTACCGACCCAGTCTTTCCAAATTGAACATGTAAAGAAGATCAAACACCCTTAACAAAAAAGGTAAAGCAGCGATATAGGATGATTTTGAAGTTGAGGGAGAACAAGAGATGGGAGTTTTTAGACGTACCCTAACTGTATCGAACCGGAAGAGCAAGACAAGACGAGCGTTTGACAACAAAAAGTATATAAATGTTTTTTTGTTTTTTTTTTAATTTATTTATTTATTTATTTTTCATGAAAATAATTAATCGTTTTGTTAGATAAGACCCTTCTTCCTCGACTGGGATCGTTTACAACCACATTTGTGATCGTTTGAAGCCGCATTTAAACTGCATTTTGAAAATTCAAACTCGGCGCTCCATAGAAGTCCGTTAAATTGAGAGAAATCCTGAAATGTTTTCCTCAAAAAAAAAAACATAATTTCTTTACGACTAAAAAAAGAAAGACATGAACATCTTGGATGACAAGGCGGTGAGTACATTATCTGTAATTTTATGTTCTGGAAGTGAACTTCTTTAAGCTAATTTAGCTTTAAAAATTACATATATCTGCCGCTGGAGTTAAAAAAAAAAAAAAGCTTGACCTAAAATAAGATTATTTTTGCCTCAGTAAATGTATTTTAATTTAAGAAAATATTTATACATGTTCTGGAAAGCAATAAAAAAAATACTAAGTAGGAAAATATTTTTTTGCAGTGAAAGTATCTTGATTTTCAGAAGACGTGTAGCATGTTTAGTCTACTTGTTAATATTCGTAATGTTCAATGAAATTAATATAATTGAGATTAGAGAACTGATATATTCTGACCATTAATGCTAATTGCCTTCAATGGAGGTGTTCTTGCTTTAAAATGTTCTGACTTTGATAAATTAATGATGAATGGGTTGATGCAGTACTGACAGCTTTATGATTTATGATAGTTTTGTATTTTTGTAAACGCATGGATGATTTTATTTGCCTGTGAATCAACTGCAGTGTGAATGCAGATCAATATTTATGTACAATAAATTCATTTAAAGATTAAACCTCTGACTTTTAAATACACTGACGACACACCGTCGGTATCTGACATTATAAAGCATTATAATATTGTCTATTATATTAATAGACAATAATTTAAATTGTCCATTAATATTACACAAAAATATATTTTTTTTTCCAGTGCAAATACCTAAACATTCTTAAATCAAGATTTATTTGAAATGCAACATGATTTAAGATATTAAGTCTGACAAAATGCATCAAAATTAAATGAGTTTATGCTAAAAATGAGAAAAAATATCATATCTGCTAATAGGGTGAGAAAAATCAATTTAAAGGGAAAACATATTTCTTTTTCTGACCACATTGGCAGATACTTATACGTGTTTTAAGCATAAAATCATTTAATTTTGATGCATTTTTTTAGAAAACAAGACTTCATATCTTATCTTCATAAGTCATTTAGATATGTGTGCTGAAAAACAAGACAAAAATTCTGATTTTTTTTGCACACTTGTGTACTTGCATTGCAAAAAAAGGCTTATCTTAATTAGTATTTTTATCTTGTTTCTAGTCAAAATATCTTAAAATTAAGATGCTTTTACCCGATAAGCAAAGTGATAACGGATGTTTAGTCTTGTTTCCAGGGGAGAAAAAACTAAATTAAGTGCATTTTTCTTAAAATAAGTAAAATGATCTGCCAGTGAGGTAAGTAAAATACTCTTGTTTAACCTTTGATTTATTTTTCTCACCCCATTGGCAGATATTTTTGCTTGTTTTAGCCAAAAATGAACAACATTTGAATATTTCTTTCAAAAAACAAGATATAATATCTTTAGTCATTTTACTTGTCAAGTAAATGCATCCTGATTCAAGAATTCTTAGATATTTATAAAAACAAAAATAATAAAAAAAAACAATAATTTTTTTTGCAGTGTACAAAGCAAATGTACTCTTAAGCAAACTTAAATGTAATCTATTTTACTTGTTTCTAAATGAAGTACATTTTGCTTAAAACAAGACTAAATATCTTACATCATTTTGCTTATCTAGTAAATGCATCTTAATTTAAGAAATTTTAGATATTTTGGATATTCAGAACAACCTATACTGCAAAAAATGATTTTCTTCCTTAGTATTTTTGTCTTGTTTTCTAGTATAAATATCTAAAAATTCTTGAATCTTGATGCATTTACTGGACAAGTAAAATGACTAAAGATATTACGTCTTGTTTTCTGAAAAAAAAATAAATAAATAAAAAAAATAAAGATCCAAATTGTGTTAGTTTTTGCTTAAACAAGCAAAAATATTTGCCAGTGGGGCAAGAAAAATAATTTTGTTTAGCCTTTGATATAAGGTTATTTTTCTTGCCCCATTGGCAGCTTGTTTTAAGCAAAAACTAACACAATTTGGATCTTTTTTTTTTTTTTTCAGAAAACAAGACATAATATCTTATGCATCTTCATTCAAGAATTTTTAGATATTTATACTAGAAAACAAGAAAAAAATACTAAGGAGAAAAATATTTTTTTGCAGTGTACAAAGCAAATTTAATTAAATTTAGATAATTTTACTTGTTTCCTAATGAAGTGCATTTTGCTTAAAACAAGACTAAATATCTTACATCATTTTGCTTATCTAGTAAACGCATCTTAATTTAAGAAATGTTAGATATTTTGGATATTCAGAACAACCTATGCTGCAAAAAAATGATTTTCTTCCTTAGTATTTTTGTCTTGTTTTCTAGTATAAATATCTAAAAATTCTTGAATCAGGATGCATTTACTGGACAAATAAAATGACTAAAGATATTACGTCTTGTTTTCTAAAAACAAGAAAAATAATCTTGTTTAGCATTTGATTTAAGAATTTTTTTTCTTACCCCATTAGCAGATATTTTTGCTTGTCTTAAGCAAAAACTAACAAAATTTGAATATTTCTTTTAGAAAACAAGACAAAAATACTAAGGAGGAAAATAATTTTTTGCAGTGTACAAAGCAAATGTATTTTTAAGCAAACTTAAATGTAGTCTATTTTTATTCTACAACCTTTTGGACAGGTTTTCTTCCTTAAAAAGAGTAACACACTTCCTCAGCAAAGAAAAGGAAGTATTGGAGAATGAGCAGCAGCGCTGATCAAACACGCATCTCTCCTCGCTGTGGGAGTCCGAGCCCTTTACACAAGATAACGCACTTCTCATTGTTGATGCCTATTGTTTCCCAGTTTGCTTGCAGAAAAAGAACAAAAAACTAATCTGATTTTTACAACAAAAAATGCGGCTGCACAATTCCAGTTCACAAATGGAAACAGAAAGAGAGTTGGGCAGCATCCACCAATTCAAGCGGCACATGCTGTATATACCACCGGTTTGGAATAATTATGGTTTTAATGTTGTTAAAAAATGTCTGATGCATTCATTTGATCAAAAATAGTAAAAACAGTCATACATTCAAATTTAGAATGATTTCTGAAGGATCATGTGACACTGAAGACTGGAGTAATGATGCTGAAAATTCAGCTTTGATCACAGAAATAAATTACATTTCACAATACATTCACACAGAAAACTGCTATTTTAAATTATAATAATATTTCACATTTTTACAGCATTTTTGATCAAATAAATGCAGCTTTGTTGAGCAGAAGAGATTAAAAAACACTTCAAATACCAAACATTTGACCAGCAGTGTGCTTCATTTGTGTTTAAAAAAAAGCATTTCACATCTCTGTGTGAGAATATTGAACTCTCAGGGCTTTTTTAGGCACCACACCTTCTGGGTATTTGTCCTGATGAAACTCTGAGAGCAAAGAGGAAGTGCTCAGATCCTCTTCCTGTCTTCCAATCACCTCAGTGTTTCGTTTGAAGCCTATGAAAACACACAGAATCAGGTACTGTGAAACGTCTCTGCTGAAGTGAAAGTCCTGGATGAATCAGGACAAAGGGGCTTCTGTAAACAAGCCGCGGTGCTGAGAAAACTGTACCGCGATGAAAAATAAAAAACCACACCGTCCGTTCACTTCCACTTCTTTGTCACCAGAGCCAACGGTTAATGACCCGTGTGCCGAATCACATCCGTTCCTGCCGCATTTACTCTTCAAAAAGACTTCGGAACAGACTGAAGTAGCCTTTAAGTTGCTCATTAAACACAAAAGCACGTTTTCCCATCCAGCAAAAAAATATATATTTTTAAATCAATTTTTAAATATATTTCAAAATATTTTCTAAAATATATCTGAAAATAAATTTACATAAATATATTTCTACCAATATATTTTTGGCAATTTTTAGTATATTTTTTTTATTTAAAAAAAAAAAAAATAATAATAAAATATATATATATTATATATATTATATGTATTTATTATAGTCCAAGAAAACACATTTACATCAGGGTTATTATAGTTAACTAAAACTAAAACCACTTAAAAAAATTCATTTAAAATAAAGTAAATGTTAAATAAAATAAAATATAATATAAAAAACTTTATAATATAAAAAATATTTTATTTTAGCTAGTTCAAAGGCAACATTCCTTGTTTTCATGTACTAAAATAATAAAAACTAATAATAATAAAAAAAAACAGAATTACTAAAACTAAAGTTATTATGAAAGCAGAAAATACAAAAATAAATTCTGATTAAAAATATTCACAAAAACTACACTAAAATAATACGGAACTTTTTGTCTATAACATGAACATATAATATAATGGATACTGTAAGACTGGAAATGTTGTTTTCCTTTCCCTGAAATACATTTTTAATTTTCTATTTATTTATTTATTATTATTATTATTATTATTATTATTATTATTATTATTATTATTATTTTGTATATGTTGCTACGTTTAGTAGATTTTTTTTAAACGTATATATACATATATTTTATAAGCATTCAAAAATATTTTGGCCTCTATTTATTATTATTATATAGATTTTAAAAATATTTATATGCTAAACATAGTAACATATACAAAAAATTAATAAATAAATAAATAAAATGTATTTCAGGGAAAATGTAGAAAATACATTTCCAAAAAAAAAAAAGTAAATAAATTTCCAGTCTTACAGTATCCTTTGTGTTATATGTTCATGTTTTTATTATTTTAGTACTTGAAAATGAGGAATAAAATATATTATATTTTATATTTATATTTATAATATATTTTATATTTATTTAAAAATAAAATATGTTTAAGTTTTTTATATTATATTTTATTTTATTTAACATTTATTTTATTTCAATTTATCATAGTCCAAGATAACACATTCACATCAGGGTTATTTTAGTTTAATAAAACTAAAACCTATAAAAAAATAGTTGAAATAAAAGAAATATTAAACAAAATAAAATGAAATATAAAATTAAATAAAATAAAAAAAACTTAAACATATTTTATTTTAGCTAGTTCAAAGGCAACATTCCTTATTTTCAAGTACTAAAATAATACAAACTGTATAGACATATTTAAAAACAACAGAAACTACTAATAATAAAAAATAAAAAAACACAACAAAATTACTAAAACTTCAACTAAAATGAACACGAAAGCAGAAAATATAAAAATAAATTCTGATTAAAAATATACCTTTTGTCTATAACATAAACATATGACATAAGGGATACTGTAAGACTGGAAATGTATTTTCTTTTCCCTGAATTTCAGGTCTCTGAAACAGTTTATATGAATGACTGCAGACTTTCATTGTCACTGTGAGGGGAAAACCTTCTGTAAATGGTTAATTCAGGCTTGATTTTAATACACAGAGCTTTCCGGCCGGTCAGGTCATGTAAATTGTGTGTGTCTTCGGTTTCTGTCGTTTGTAAAAGCAGTCAGTTCCTCTGAGGATGTTTAGACCGAACGTCTGTGCAGAAACACTACTGCATTTCCAGCATGAGGCTCTTTTTATTTGTAAAGACATTCTTTACCTTTTTTTTTTTTAAATCTTTTCTGTTTACTTTGTCTACTTTTTTCCCACATGCACTTAGCCTATTTTACTTCATATGGTTTGTTTTAACAGGGATTTTATTTAAATTAAATGATTTTAACTTATGATAAGAATGGTGTTTCTTAAGTATATTTAAATAAATTCTCAATTTCTGTGAACAGTGAAATCAGCGGCTGTCAATCACGGGATTATGAGATCAGAGCGCCCTCTATCGGACTCACCTACTATCACACTCCATATGGCAAAAAATAGACTTTTTGTGGCCAAAATATATTTTAAATATATGCTAAATAAATGTTGTAATTGGTGAAGCTCAATGAAATATATTTTTAAAATAGGAAATATATTGAGTTTCAACCCTAATATACCAGAATATCTCTAAATATATTTTCGGGTGCAAGAAAATGCATTTTCTTGAAATATATAGAGGTCAAAATATATTTTTAAATGCTTTTAAAAATATATATTTATATATTTAAAATATATTTTCAAAAATATACAAAATAAAAAAAACGGCCAAGAAAAATATTGGTAGAAAACGCATGTATGTTTTTTTTTTTTTTTGCTGTATGGGACCATGTGAATCATGAAGCGCGTAGAAATAATGATTCACTCTCCTCAGTATTTAAGCGCAATCTTTGTTCGTTAATTTAGTCCATAATTTTATTAAAACAAATAGTTTGAGCGTCGCTGTTAAATTAAATTCACAGGTCAAGCTCAGACTGTACCATTGCAAGCACACTGGGTTCGTAACAGCATACTGTATTATAATATTCACGATATGTCGCCTATATAGGAAACAAATCCTGTCTATCGTTCTGTAAATTCTACAATTAATAATGTGTTACATAATGCTGTGCATCCAAGCGATTCCAAAACGTGGTGATTCTCTGTTATTCTCCCCCCTCGCGCCGGATGGTTCAGTCTCAAGATGGCGGCCTCCATCCTGCAGCGCTGTCTGTCACCCGTGCAAACATTTTCCAAATGTGTCAATTACAGATCGATCGGTGAGTGTCTGTATTTATTGATGATAATTAGGGTGTCATGCTACAATCAGATCAGGATAAATGTATAAGTGTATGGCTGTGATCTGTAATATAACGTTAGCCGCGTGAGGAGGTGAATGAGAGGTGAATGACGCGCGTTCACGTCTGTCTGAGTTTGACGCGTTTTTATTAAAATTATACACAGGTAGTTTTCCACTAATCATTTTTCTTTTTAACCAGTGCTTTAGACAAAATAAACACAATATACATGTTGTCATGTGATGGTTCTGTACAGAAACAGAGTTTAGCATTTAATGTTTATAGTGGCTTCACTAAAGTGATTTGCAAAGGTTTAACTATTAATGCAGGAGCAACACAGTTATGCTTTATGTGTTCAGGAGAAAAAAAAAAAAAAGAAAGATCTATAGTCATTCTAAACTGATTTCGATTCACAAGCTCTTGATTTAATTTGAATTGTTTTGATTTGATTCCGCATCAATTCGATATCCTAATGTGGAAATAAATGTTTACATTAGATGTCAGTTTCAAAAGTTTCTTAACTAAAGCTGTAACCCTGCCATTTGTTACGTTTCTGTTCATTTTAGATATAATAATCAACACTGAAATAAAAGCAGATTTCTGTACAAACATTTAAATTACACATAAGGCAGTTTTAGAAATGCATTTTTAAATATACAAACATTTAATCAGTGGCTGTATAAATAAATAAATTAAAATTAATAGGTATATATGGGTCAAGACATTAAGATGTCCACATTAAAAGAAATTTACAAAAGTGATTTTATGTCCATAGAAAGCACATTAAATGTAAGTGAAGTGTCTACTTTTAAGGTTTCAAATACGTTTTTAGAGATTAAAATGTCAAAATTTGGTTGAAATAATGTTACATTGTCATTCAGTGTGACACAATATTTATGTAAAAATTCAAACATGCTTATTCTGTCTAGTACATATTGAAATATGTAAAAGAATAAGGGAGCATATTAAATTTTATTGTGTTTTAAATGAGTAAAACATCTTACTGACGAATGGGAAAAACCTAGGATAGTGGTACATTTTAAAAATGCAGAATTACAACTAGTTAGCATTTGGAGTGAAAGAAATTTGTCTTTTAATATGTCATAAATTGATTTTTGCTGTAAATATGCCTGACAGGATTGTTACGCTGAATGACATTTTAGTGGCTCTCTTCTGTAAAAAAAAGTTTGTTTGTTTTTTTTTTGGAAAAACAAACAAACGTGTAAACACGTTTTCGTCTTTGACCCATAAACATTTAATCAGTGACTGTATAAATAAATAAATTAAAATATATAATTTTTATTTATTTATTTTTTACTGTATTGCATATTCATTTTATTTTTTATAAAAATATATAAACTTAAACTATAAAATTTAATCAGTGGCTGTTATATAAACTTATTTTCATGACAGATTTATTTAAACATACATTAAATAAATTGAGTACGTCACTAACAGGTTGAGTAAAAACATAATGAAGATGCAATACAGTGAAAAATAAATAAATAAAAAATACAAATTCTGCTCACCAAGCCTGCATTTATTTGATCCAAAGTACAACAAAAACAGTAACATTTTTAATTATTTTTACTATTTAAAATAATTGTTTTCTATTTGAATATATATTTAACATAATTTATTCCTGTGATTTCAAAGCTGATTTTTTAAGCATCATTACTCCAGTCACATGATCCTTCAGAAATAATTCTAATATTCTGATTTGCTGCTCAAAAACATTTGTTATTATTATTATTATGTTGAAAACAGCTGAGTAGAATTTTTTTTCAGGTTTCTTTGATGGATATAAAGTTGAGAAGAACAGCATTTATCTGAAATAGAAATATTTTGTAACATTATAAATGTCTTTATCATCACTTTTGATCAATTTAAAGCATCCTTGCTAAATAAAAGTATTAATTTTATTAATATTAACTTTCTGAAAGAAATTACCCATTTTAAATATATAATAATAATAATAATAATAATAATAATAATAATAAATGTCTAGTGTTCTAGAGCAGTAAATCAGCATATTAGAATGATTTCTGAAGGATCATATGACACTGAAGACTGGAGTAATGATGCTGAAAATTCAGCTGCACATCACAGAAATAAATTACATTTTAACAGATATTCACATAGAAAGCTGTTTTTTCAAATAGTAAACATATTTTAAAAAAATATTTTCACTGATTTTGCTGTAAAAAAATATATATATATTTTTCTAGTCGACTAAAAAAATTCTGGACATTGAATGGTGTTTCAGGTGTAAATATAACATTATGTGACATTGTTTACAAGCTGTTTTATAGAATTTGAAAGCGATTTGACATCAAAAGTGGATGACAGTAGCTACAAATAATATTTGGTTTTATTTTATTAATGCATAAACAGAAAACAGCATAAGTCTTGGAATTTAAGAATCAGTACCAGTTCATCAGTAGAGATCAGTTGAAATCAATTGAAATTAATCAATATTATCAGTCCATCCCTAAAAATAACAAGTCTTTCTGCTGTTTTTGTTTGCTTTCAGCCAGAAGATGTTTGCTGTCGTCGGCGTACACGGATCCTGCAGTGTGGGAGCAGAGACAGAGAGATCCACAGGACCTGGGTAATGATGTGCTGCGGCGTTTGTCCAGGGGGCAGCATTGCTCTAAAACCACATCCGTCTGTCCTTATTTACACACCTCAGTGAATTCTGTTTTAAATGTGCCTGGATTTAAATGCACGTTGGAGCTTACATGTTCGTTTCTTCCCATTTTCTTCTGCAGGTCAGCTGGCCTCTCTGATGGACAGAACGTATGAGAGGAAGTTTCCCGTCAGCTCTTTGGTCATCGCCAGGGTGAGAGATGATTTTGGATTATATTACACTGTAACTTCATTATTGTGCACTATATTTAAAATGCATCCACATGAAGTGCTCTTTTTTTTCTGTATGCATGTGTATATGAATTTAATATATTTTGTAAAACACTGTGAATGAAGTAAATGCTTCAACATTTGCACGTTTTGTTTTTTAGTTCATAGATAATTTATCATCAAAAGAGGAAGTCGATCAAGCACAATATTACCTATATAAGTAAGTATATCTATAGATCTATAAATATGTTACTCTTAGCTCAGCACTGACTCACATCTAATCAGTGCATCTGTTGGATTAGTTCAAGTGTAAAGCTCAAGTGTTGCTCTTCTCAGGTTTCGTCATAGTCCAAACTGCTGGTATCTTCGGGACTGGAGCATTCACAGCTGGATCCGACAGTGTCTTAAATACGGTGCCAGAGATAAAGCCCTTTACACGCTCAAGAACAAGGTTTGGAAGATGCCAAATTATATAATTATAGTTTTTAGTTTTTTTGAAGCCTCTTCTGCTCACCAAGGCTGGATGTTTGATCCAAAACTCAGTAAAATTGTGAAACAATATTACAATTTAAAATAACTGTTTTCCATGTAAATATCTGTTAAAGTGTAATTTATTTCTGTGATGCGCAGCTGAATTTTCAGCATCATTACTCCAGTCTACTCCACATGATCCTTCAGAAATCATTCTAATATGCTGATTTGCTGCTCAATAAACATTTATTATTATTATCAATGTTGAAAACAGTTGTGCTGTCCAGTATTTTTGTGGAAACTGTGATGTATTTTATTTTTTAGGATTCACAGATGAATAGAAAATTCAAAAGAACAGCATTTATTGGAAATAGAAATTTGCATCGTTTTTACTGCCATTTTTGATCAGTTTAATGCATCCTTGATGAGTTTAAGTATTTGTTTGTTTGTTTTTTTGTCTTTTTTTTTTTTTTAATATTGGTAATAGTCAGAAATGTTTCTTGAGCAGCAAATATTTTAATTTACAAAAAAGGCATTCCAATGATATTAAAATATCATTGGTTATTTTATTAATTGTAGTGATTTTTTTTGGTTAAGCAGGTCACTATGAGACTATTATCTCTAACGCTTCCTTTTTATTATACAAATCTGTAATTAAACATTTCTACAAACGTACAAAATAAATTATAAAACAGTTTAAAACTCATTGAGATAAGGTTGTTGTTTTTTTTGTTTGTTTATTTTTTTTTTGTTTTTTATATTTTATATTTGTTCCATTTTCATTCTAGTTAGTTTTAATAATTTTGTTGTGTGTTTTTGTCATTGTTCATATTTTTGTGCATGTCTATACAGTTTTTATTCATTTCTGTAATTAAATTTTAATTTTAGTGTATCAGGTTAAACTGAATTTAAAATGAGAAATGTTGGTTTTAATGTTAATATATAATATATATAATTAGCATTTCTTTCTTTTTTTCTGGATATTATGTACAGGTTTTTAGAATGATTTCTGAAAGATAATGTGACACTAAAGACTGGAGTAATGATGCTGAAGATACAGCTTTGGTCACAGCAATCAATTACATTTTAACAGATATTCAAATAGAAAACAGCTATTTTAAATTGTAATAGGGTTAACAATGAAAAAGCGTTTAAGCATGAAAACAATAAGTGTAATACTGCTTTAAATTGTTGTTGTTTTTCCAAAAAAAAAAAAATTAAAAAGGTTTTCTGTTTAATTTAATTGCATTTTTGTTTTTGTTTTGATGAGCAAAAAATAAATATCATACATTTTCCCCTAATTTACAGAAGACGCAAACACTAAAATGTCATTCAGTGTAACAGTCTTGTCAGGCATAGTTACAACAAAAATCAATATTAAAACATATTAATATTAAAAGATAAATTACTTTCACTCCAAATAATAATTAGTTGTAATTCTACATTTTAAAAATTTGCCACTATCCTAGGTTTTGCCATTTGTCAGTAAGAATTTTTTACTCAATTAAAACACAATAAAATGTAATATGCTCCCTTATTCTTTTACATATTTTAATATGTTCAAGTCAGAATAAGCATGTTTGAATTTTTACATAAATATTGGCTTACAATGAATGACAATGTAACATTATTTCAACCAAATTTTGACGTTTTATTCTCCAAAAACTTATTTGAAACCTTAAAAGCTGACTCTTTACATTTAACGTGCTTTCTATGGACATAAAATCACTTTTGCTTCTTAACGTCTTTGACCCAATAATATTTCACAATTTTACTGTATTTTTGATCAAATAAACGCAGCCTTGGTGAGCAGAAGAGTCTTTGGGAAATGAAGACGTTTATTTTTAGCAGTTTCCTTATTTGACTGTGGTTTCACACAAGCGTGTTGTTGTGTAGGTTCAGTTCGGCATGTTTCCCGACGACTTCACCTTTAATCTTCTGATTGACTCCTTTATAAAGGACAAAGACTTCAAAGGTTTGTAATGCTATTGGTCATCCAGTGGCTGACTAGATGTTTGTATAAGACAAACACGGCCATAAATAGCCTCTCATTTCCCACATGAATCCCCTGTCGCGTGTTCAATCCAGGAGCGTGTTCGGTGGTGGAGGAAGTGATGCTTCAGGAATCATTTGAGCGAATCTCCACACAGATGCTATCGCTTTACGCCCTCAGCAAATATCTGGCAACCACACCTGAACTCAGTGTAAGTCGATCAGTGTGTGGGATCTGAAACCAGATGATGCTGGTGGATGCTGTGTTGTAACTGTGAGTTTGTGTCGTATGTTCAGTGGCAGGAGGAGAGGAGCATGGGAGCGTCTCTGATGCTGGCTGGACTGAAGCAGGAGAACTCCGTCGGCTTCAACGCTCAGCTTCTGGGATTCGCTCTTATCGGTGTGTATGCTTTAGTGAGGGGAGAAACGAAGCTTCTTAAAATATTGAATCAATTAAGCCAGTTTCAGAGCACTCAACACGCCACACGCTGGACAAAATACTGTAAATGCAATAAAAGTTCAGCCCAAATATGCATAAAAACACCTATTAAAAATGTTTTATTGAAAGTGTCATTTGTTTAATGCAATTAATAAATCATCAGTACCCATTAAATATGATTATAAGGGTTTTTATAGTTAACTAAAACTGAAACTTAACTACTAAAATGACAAAAACTCTAATTACTAAAACTTTAACTAAAATTAAAATGGAAAGCAGTGGAACGGAAGATAAACTTAAAAATGAAAAAAAAAAAAAAAATATTTGTTGTAAAATATTAAAAAAAAAGGCATCCTAACATTGGTTATTTTATTAAATTGTAGTGCTTGTTTTGTTTTATGGAGAGCTTGGTTAAGCAGGTCAGTATGAGACTATTAGCTACAACTCTTACTTTTATTATACAAATGTGTAATTAAACGTTTTCTCCAAATGTATAAAACTGAAAAATATATAAAATTGTGTAAAACATGTTATTTTGATAATGATGAAATTCCCATAGACTGTGTGGTTTTAATATCTTTGAGATATTGGTGTATTTTTGTTCATATTTTTTAATTCTTTTTTATATTTTCCATTTTCATTTTAGTTCATTTTTAGTAATTCTTTTGTGTGTTTTTGTCTTTTTTTTTTGTATTTTTGGTGCATGTCTATGACTTTTTTTTTTTTTTTTTTTTATAATTACATAATGTTATAATATATGTGTATAAATATAATCTAAAATATACATTGTAATTTTAGGTATTTTAATGCATCAGGTTAAACTAAATTTAATATGAGAAATATTGTTTTTTTCAAAGCTTTTAAAAATGTTGAATCAGTTAAGCATCGTAAAATGATTCTGTTGAGACTATTATCTACAACTCTTCTTTTTTATTATACAAATGTGTAATTAAAGTTTTTCTCCAAATTTATAAAACTATAACATATATAAAATTTTATGAAACATGTGATTTTAAAAATGATGAAATTCCCATAGACAGTGTGGTTTTAATATCTTTGAGATATTGGTGTATTTTTGTTAATTTTTTTTAAATTCTTTTTTATATTTTCCATTTTCATTTGAGTTAGTTTTTAGTAACTCTGTTGTGTGTTTTTGTCATTTTTTTGTATTTTCGGTGCCTATGACTTTTTATTGATTTTTATAGTTATATAATATTTTATATATATATATATATATAGATAGATATCTCTTACTGACCTGATTAACCAAGCTCTCTATAAAACGAACAAAACAAGCACTACAGTTTAATAAATCAACCAATGTTACTTTAATACCATTGAGATACGATTACAGTTTTTATTAATATTTTGAATCTGTTTTTATATTTATGTGTTCCAATCCAATTTTTTCCATTTTAATTTTAATTACATTTTTTTTGTATCTTTGTGTATTTTTGTCAGTTTATATATCTGTATAGTTTCTGTTCATTTTTATTTCAGTTTTAGTTATTTTAATGCAAGAAATTAAATTAGAATGCTGCCTTGCAGCTAGCTTTATTTTTATTTTATTTCAAGTAGCAAAAAAAAGTTAGGTTTTTTTTTTATATTAAGTTTCAGATTTAGAAATAACCCTGTCCCCCGATATACGCTTCTGATTTGAACCCAAAACCAGTCTAATTACACCTGGCCTCCTTATGACAGATTTGTTAACAAGTTGTTCAGGCAACCCACTGACTGTTTTACAATTAAGTAGTTTTGCACATCCTCAGGTTCTTGAGTTCATCTTTAATTTGCTTTATCTGAATGTTAGATAGTCTCATCTCCCGATCGTGTCTTCAGGTAAAGTCGAGCTGTCCAGAGGAATTCACGCCGTGTTTCACGAGATGCCCCTGATCTGGACCTCCGGTTATCTTGGGCGAGCCCTCGCCGTCATGAACGTTGTGTGTGACTTCAGAGACATCAAGCTATCTGAGGAAGTTGTGAGTATTTATAGAGATAACTAATTGACTATAATGAGGTCGAACCATGGTACATATTTATCTTCTGAGTAAAAAGTTTAAAGAGAAACCACATAAACAATGTTCTTGAAGTAAATCTTTGAGGTCACTGAGTTTTTTTAAAATTTCTAATTAAAACAACAGAATAAGAACAAGTAGAATAAGAAGTTTCAGTATTAGTAAAATTAATTTCAGATGTATTTTGATATGTTTAATGAGGCTCAGGCTCAAATTCATAAGTTCATGTTGAAATTAATATTTTAAATATAACATTTTGAATACAGAAATATTAAATGATTTAAGTAACTGAAAAGATGCTTTAAAAATGAAACTAAAACTGGCAGTCGGTGGCAGGAAGTAACTCGTTTAATTACTGAGTCATTCATTCATTTGATTCGTTCGAACGGCTGATTCATTCAGGAATAAAGCAAGCCACTCTCTTTATGAATGGGAAATTGAATCATTGACTCAATAGATTCGTTTAAAAGTGCACGCTCTGTGTTTGAATGGAGATGCGCAGCGGCAACAAAAATCAAAATCAGGCAATAGTGTTATAGTCAGACAATGCAAGTCACTTAATATTAATTTTTTGTTTATTAAATCAATATCTCATTTACAAACTCCCTTAAAAATCATTAAAAGCTGTCACTCAACTTTATAATCAACGAAGCTGCACAATCAATCTCTTATTTACACTCTCTCTACACTTTGTTTATGAAAGGATTGATGAGATCTGTCTGTGATTCATTACTCAATGTTGCAAAAACACGTAGAAACCTTTGAAGCTCCCCTTCAAACACAAATATGCCGATGCGGTCAGTCGCACTGCTGCTCCTGAATATTTTTTCATAGTCGCACGCTGTAGTTTTCAGTCACAAATGCCACTGAAGTGGTCGAACTGTAGAGCCCTGCACCGATATGGGCTTAAAAAATTATCACGATAATTTCTGGTATTTATTACGATAACGATATCAATGATGATAATTCAGGGAAATCCTGTTTCTTTAGAGAAAAGTATTATCTTTCCTATTTGTAACCAAAGTAGGGTGTTGTGAGCATTACTGAGTACACTGTTTAGTGCAAGTTACAAGTTACTAGCATGTTGGTAGCATGATTAGCATGTTACTAACATGTTGTTATCATGTTTCCGGTATGATTTGCATGTAACTAGCACGTTGCTAGCATGATTACCAACTTACTAGCATGTTGTTAGCATGATTAGCATGTTACTAGCATGTTGCTAGCACGATTAGCATGTTACTAGCATGTTGTTAGCATGTTTCTAACATGATTAGCATGCTAATATGATTAGCAAGTTGCTAGCATGATTAGCATGTTACTAGCATGTTGTTAGCATGTTTCTAGTATGATTAGCATGTAACTAGTACGTTGCTAGCATGATTACCAAGTTGCTATCATGTTGTTAGCATGATTAGCATGTTACTAGCACGCTGCTAGTATGTTTGTAGCATGATTAGCATGTTACTAGCATGTTGTTAACATGATTAGCATGTTACTAACATATTGCTAGCATGATTAACAAGTTACTAGCATGTTAGCATGATTAACATGCTGTTAGCACGATTAGCAAGTTGTTAGCATTATTAACAAATTAATAACATGTTGTTAGCATGTTTCTAACATGATTTGCATATTGTTAGCATGATTAGCATGTTACTAGCATGTTGTTACCATGCTTCTAGTACACTGTAAAAAATAAAAAACACAATTTGTTGAGTCAGCTTAAAATAATTTTTTACCCTGCTGCATTAAAAATTTAAGTTCCGTCAACAAAAATAAGTTTATTCAATTTGAAATGTTAAGTTGTACTAAGTAACAACTTAGATCTTGTGTTTGCTAAACTTAACAGATGGGTAAGTAACCCAGCTGCCTTCAAATTTTAAGTTGATTCAACTCAAATATCTAAGTTGTCACTTAGTATAATTTAACATTTCAAGTTGAACAAACTTTTTTCGAGTTGACTGAAATTAAAATTTTATGGCAGCCCGGGATAAGCCTAGTCTTTACAATGGCACACACTGTGTATAAAGCCCTACATATACTTCCCATAAGTCACAGCAAACTCACACCTGTTTTATTTTTGAATGCATGTATAGTTACATTAATAACAATAAATTATATAAAGAAAAATTGATGATGTGCCATTGAAATAGAAAATCATGCACACCCAAGGTGGTTTTGGACGTATTAAAACTATTGCTGCAAAGATGTTAGAAAAATTATTTTTCTTTGAAGCTAGAAACTGCCACCATGTTTAAAAAATAATAATAATTTTAATACAGCAAAAACTAATCAACTAATGTAAGTAAAACATTCTCAAGCTCACTGAAGGCAAGTAAACACTCCAAGTAGGCCTATTACTTACAAACAAAAGGATAAATAAAAATATTAATCAAAAATACAAATGAAATAATTTTTTTTTTTTAATTGAATCTTTTTAAAAATAGAATTTTTATTATTTATTTTTTTTTTTAGGTAGGTCTATCTAAAGGCTATTACAGAAATAGACTACAGACATTTCTTCAAGTAATAAATGTTAAAATAAAACACTGCAAAATCTTTACTGAATACATTAAATATGATTCTTATTAAAGTTAATAAGTGATTCAGTCAAGAAAAGTGAGTGATTTTCTCTTTTTCTTTTGTTGTTTGATTAATATTTATGACGCGGTCGGCGCCTGCAGGTTTACGTTGCTGTCGCTTTAAGATCTGACGCACAGATCAAATATTTTGACGCATCAGTATTTCTCCCAACTGTTCAGACAAAACCGACTTCATTTAACATGAATAGTCTCTAAGATGAGCCTGTGTGTATCAATTACAGACCCTATTAGAAGCGAAAGAGAATTCTGCATTCTCACACTGACTGAGAGGCGCGTTCTGTGAGCACGCTTTGAGTGTGTGCGCACATAAACCCATCGGCTTTCAAGTAGCCTATTAGACAAGACTTAAAAACACATGCAAATACCGATAATGCATAGTGACATTTTCATCAGCTGTCTCTGGACTCGGATGAACTCTGCATTTTTTCAGAGTAAAAATGCTTCAGAGTCTGTGACAACTCCGAGTCGTCTAAAAATTGTACTCGAGACCGTAATCGAGTCCGAGTACCCCAACTCTAGTGGTTACGTTGCAATATCTAACGCTGCATTCACGGCACATATTCTTTCAGAGACGAATCTACTTCACCGTGTGCTGATAATGGTATATAACTGTCTAATAGTCTTAATAATTTTAATTTCAAGCCTGTAATCCCCCCTGATCCGCAAGAATATTTTCAAACCGTAACCGGTCGGTGGTGTAAAAGAGGTTGGAGACCCCTGCTGTAAGCCTGCTGTAGTTTCTTAAAATTCATGATACAACAGTAGCAGCAGCAGCAAAAATAATAGTTTTATCTACCTTTATATTGTACTTATTAAGTTGGCTTGAGAAAGCCAACTTACTGATCTACTATTTAAGATTATTATTATTATTATTCTTCTGAGCCAAATTTCGGTATCTGTCTCCTCCTAGAGCTTTCAAGCTAGAACCTTCAGACTGGTCTGACTCGGTGTGCTATATCTTTTCAGACTGATCCGGCTTACGGTTTTCATAGACCAGACTATCAAAACCACCAAAAATCCCATAGACTTACATTAACGGAATGTTCAAATGAGCCAACACTCTTCAAACTCCAGCTGACAAAATTCAAATCTAAACTCCCAGAATCCCTTGAGACTAAATCAAGCTTCCCTTCTATGTACTATTTCTAATCCATTTAGACTAATTTATGCTTCCACTCTAATATTTCTAATATTTCTAATCTATCTAGCTCATCTAAATCATGCTAGCAACATGCTAGTAACATGCTAATCATGCTAACAGCATGCTAGTAACTTGCTAATCATGATAGAAAAATGCTAGTAACATGTTAATCATGCTAACAACATGCTAGCAACGTGGTAATCATGCTAGCAACATGCTAGTAATTTGCTAATCATGCTAACAACATTCTAGTAATTTGCAAATTATGTTAATAACATGCTAATCATGCTAACAACATTGTAATCAGCCTATAAAAATACAAGCAACAAGCTAATGCTAAAACATGCAACAAAAAGCTCATGCTAAAACATGTTAAATCATTTAAGCAATGTGTTGAATCATGCTAGCTGCTTTCATACTTTTACAAGTGCTTCAAACTTTCAGGCTAGGCTTTCTCAAGCCAACTTAAAGTTTGTTCTCAAACTTTACTCATCTAGTTTGTCCTGCTGTCATTTGTTTCTTAACAAAATAAACAAACGTCAAACATTTTGTTTGTTCATTGTGTCATTTAAGACTATTTTGAATCAAACATAATAACATCTAACATAAATGTGCTATCACAATTATTAAAAAAAAAAACATAATTTTTGGAAATTACCACCACGAAATCAGACATTTGGATCGCAAAATTCATGAAAAAAATCACGAAATCCTGGAGGGCCTGTGTAGTAGAAATAATAGTACTGACGACGCTTCAGGAATCTCTAATCCAGTTATTGCTGTAGCTGAAAAAAAATGCAGATAGAGGAGTTTTAACTGAGGAAACTTCGAATACGATTGATTCAATATATGGTTTGTCTGTGTTCTTCAAGCAATCTTGTGTATTTCTTTTTTAAGGATATAGTATATCTATAATGCAATGCTAATCGACATAGCCTTTATAATACTATAAAATAGTATGATTTCAGCCTCGTTCTGTGATTATGAAACCACATCTGATCGCAAAATGTTATTTCAAACACTTGACAATGTTATGAAGTTAATTTGGAGAAAAAGCATGTCAATAAATGATATCTTTGTTGGACAACAGGGTTTTTTTTTTTTACCGGTATATCGCAAACGATAAGATTTCGCCCATCCCTACTCTCCAGTGAATGGGTGCCGTCAGAATGAGAGTCCAAACAGCTGATAAAAGCATCAAGTAATCCACACCATTCCAGTCCATCAGTTCACATCTTAAGAAGACAAAAGCTGAAACAAATCCATCATTAAGAGGTTTTTAAATCAAATACAAGTCCATAATCCATAATAACGCTTCCTCCAGAGAAAAAGTGGTCTTGTCTGAATTAGGAGAGAAATCTGCACAGATCAAGCACCGTTTACAAGCCAAAACAGCTCTAAACAAATATGGATTATGCACTTGTATTTGAGTTAAAAACATCTTAACTCTTGTGCATCAATAAAAACATAGGTTACACATAGGTCCATAGTGGACAAAAATGTCCATGTCAAAAAAAGTGTCATAAAAATTTGAAGCGTGGGAGCACAGACTTAAGTTTGGTCTCATTTTAAAGAAGACCCACGGCAGATTATTGATGAAGTAGAAAAAGTTTAAATAAAAAAAAAGTTATAGAGGTTTAAGTTTATGAAAATGCTTTTAGATAAATCATATTTTATATTTTATTTAAAATATATATTTTATGAAACATGTTGAACTCTAAACCTGCTAGAAAATCAAAGCCATAAATCTAAACAAGCTGTGTTCCAAATTTGAGGTTGATATCTTAAAGAAATTTTGTTTGGGCGCAGTGTCAAATTTTCCCCATAAGATGTCAGCAAAACTTGTGATTTGCAATAGAGTTTTTCTCTCTCAGATGTAACAAGAACACACACACAATTACTTTTATGACACACATACAAACCACACTCTAACATCCATACCAACACACCCACACATTTATAACTGCATTATTTATCCAATTGGCTCTATAACATGCAGAAGCAAAAAACAGGAATAAAGCTAGTATTTGCTTTATAGGCCAAACCTGAAAAAATGGCACCATCTAGGAAAAAATAGTAAAAAATTATGTTTTAACGCCTTGCCAACAGAAAGTGGCACTGCGATTCAAAATAGCAGTTTAAATGGGTTTCAATGGGGACAATTTTGTCCAATTTTGTTACACTTTTATTGTATCTAGTGCAAAATAGATTTATTAAAGGAAATGGAGGTGAAATGGTAAAATTCCAATAAAAATACGCACCTGTGCCAAAATGTATGCAGCTGGCAATAACACAGGCAAAATGATCACAAAAAACAAGCAAAAAAAACAAAAAAAGTCCAAAAGGTTGCACAAGGGTTAATGATGGATTTGTTTTTGTCTTCTCAAGATGTTAACTGATGGACTGGAGTGGTGTGGATTACTTGTAGATTATCTTGATGTTTTTATCAGCAGTTTGGACTCTCATTTTGACGGCACCCATTCAGGATCCATTCAGGGCTCTACAGTGCTGTGATTTGCGACTGAAAACGACTGCGTGCGACTATGGAAAAAATATTTAGGAGCAGCAGTGCGACTGACTCGATCAGCATATTTGTGTTTGCGCTGAGGGGAGCTTCAAAGGTTTCTACGTGTTTTTGCAACATTGAGTAATGAATCACAGACAGATCTCATCAATCCTTTCATAAACAAAGTGTAGAGAGAGTGTAAATAAGAGATTGATTGTGCAGTGTAGAGAGCTTTATTGATTATAATGGAACTTTGTGAGATCGCGATGAACTAAGATGAGTGACGGGTTTTAATGATTTTTAAGGGAGTTTGTAAATGAGATATTGATTTAATAGAACAATTAAATAAACAAGTTAATATTAAGTGACTTACATTGTCTGACTATAACACTATTGCCTGATTTTGCTTTATTTTGTCATCAAAAATAGTCTGAAATGAGTCACAACTGAATCACTGCGCATCTCCATTCAAACACAGCGCTGTTTTATGAATGAACGTGCATTTTTAAGCGAATCTAGTGAGACTATTCAGTTTCCCATTCATAAAGACTGTCACTTGCTTTATTCCTGAATGAATCAGCTGTTCGAACGAATCAAATGAATGATTCAGTAATTAAATCATTGACTTGCCGCCACCTACTGACAGATTTAGTTACATTTTTTTAAGTATCTTTTCAGTTATTTCAGTCAGTTAATATTTCTGTATTCAATATTTTATATTTAAAACATTAATCTCAACATGAATTTATGAATTTGATTGCACTCATGCCTCCTCTGAGCCTCATTAAACATGAAAATACACCTACGAGCCACTTTTGTGTTCTGTTCCACCTTTTGTTAATACTGATTTCATTTGATTGGTAACTTATTCTTATTAGGGGCCAAGCACCGAAGGTGCCAAGGCACCTATTGTATCCGTTGACATTCTTATTATTATTTTTCTTCATTCTTCTTCCGTTTCTTCCGTTCTTGAGTCTATGGCAGCCCATAGAACCGTTTGCGGGAAGTTGTGAAATTTGGCACACTGATAGAGGACAGTCTTAACATTAACCATAGCAAATTTGGAGTCTATAACTCAAACTCTCTAGCGCCACCACTTGTCCAAAGTTTCACTCATGTTTATGCTAATAACTTTTGAACCGTAAGGCTCAGAAGGAAAATTTGTAAAAGTGTTCGTAAAACCTACTAGATGGGTTGTCTGATTTTCACCAAAATTGGCTCAGATCATCTTCAGACCATGCTGGCAAAAAGTTATGGAAGTCAAGTTGATTAGTCAAACCAGTTTTGAATAACGGTCGAGCGAAGTCTACAAAAAATGCGCAAAAATGGACGTGAGGTTATATCTCTGCAATGGTTTGCCGTATTGACACCAAACTTGGTGTGTGTTATAACAAGCATGACCTGAGGCTACATGTAGTGTTTTGGGGCAGTGCCACCTAGTGGTCAGGAGATCTGAAAAATTAATATTTTTGCTTATAAAATTGGCTCAGATCATCTTCAGACCATGCTGGCAAAAAGTTATGAATGATTTAGCCGAATGGTTTAGCCAAAAATCACAAATCACCGGTCTCATTAGATTTGGTGCATCATGCCGAGTCAAACCATACCTAATTTTCCCATGTCAGCCATTTTGGGCGTCGGCCATTTAGAATTTTGTCAAAACAAATGCTATATTTTACGAACGCATTGGCTTATTGTTACGAAGCTCAGTATCTTTGGCACCGTGCCCTGACAGAACATTAAAAAATTTGGGGGCAGCGCCACCTTGTGGCCAAAAGTTAATAAATTTCTAAAAATGCTAATAACTTCTGAGGAAAATGGCTTATTGTAATGAAAGTAATCTCAATATATTCCTTGGCTCATGCCAAGAACATCGATACCAATTATGTCAGAATTTTGATTCATTTACAAAACCTACTTTTTCGAACTCCTCCTAGACCGTTGGTCCGATTCTCACCAAATTTGACCCAGATCATCTTCAGACCATGCTGGCAAAAAGTTATGGATTTGGTGTCATTATACAAAACGGTTTTTGTTTAACGCATCAATGAATTTACTGGAAAGATGCCAAACTGCATCCGAGGCTGTTTCTCTGCACAGCTTTGACATATGAAATTTACAAAAATGCTAATAACTTTTGTTTGCATTAGCTTATTGTAAAGAAACCAGTCTCAAAATGTTTCTTGGCTCATGCCGACAAAATACATACCACTTATACCATAGTTGGCTGAACTTCCTGTCCACTATTTTGATTAAAGTACAAAACCTACTTGTTCAAACTCCTCCTAGACCGTCGGTCCGATTTTCACCAAATTTGACTCAAATCATCTTCAGACTGTGCTGACAAAAAGTTATGGATTTCGTGTCGATAGACTAAACCATTTTTCTACAGCGCCACTACAAATTTGAGGCATGATGCCAAAATGACTCTGAGGCTGTATCTCTGTAAAGCTTTGACATAATGACACCAAACTTCATGTGTGTCATTGTCACCTCACACAGAACAGAACACACCACATCGATTTGCTAACAGCGCCACCTGTTGGTCAAAAGTGATAACCCATTAAATAATATTACTAGTTGTTGATTTTAATATTTTTCAATCATTTTTGACTAAAATTGTCTTAAAATGGCTTCAATTACTGATTGCTTCAGTTGCACTGATGTTTGCTGCCTTGCTCGCCTAGTGCTTTGCCCCGTAATTGCTCCTTGCAGCTAGATTTCTACTTTGTATAAACAAAATTTACCTGTAAATAACTTTAAGGACTCAAATATAACCTCGTAATGGGAAGGCAAACTTTGGGTCAGATTTTTTGATAATTGATTAGAAGGTGCTCCTAAAATTTTGACTGTGCTCCTAAATCTTTTAAGTTAAAAGTAAAAAGAAAAGTAAGCGTAGAGCCCTGCCGTTGGTGAGACAGTGATGCAATGACACATTTCTACAAATGTGATGAGGAAACAAACATCTACATTTGGGATGGCCTGAGGCTGAGCACATTTTCAGCACATTTTCATCTCTTAAAATTGCTACAACATGTTGCTACTTGCTATTTATGAGTTCTAATTCTAAGCAAAGCACATGTAGCTACTGATAAATTTATACCCTGAATGCACTGACACTGGCTTTAAGTGCATTTGTACAATGAACACAATTGTAATGCAGGGTAATTGAGTTTTTAATGGTTGAAGCATCTCTGTGGCTTTCAGCTGGATCATGTAGAGAAGATATTGAAGGAGCTGTCAATGATCTCTGATGGACAGAACGACACTGAAACGACGCTGGACGAGGAAGATGAGCTGGAAAGACAGAAACTACCAGAGTACATCAACCGCTTTAACGTTAGTTTTCATCATGCAATAAATGCACTAAACATTTATGCATTTACATACAAGAAGAAAGTCTTTTTTTATGTGTATTATTTCATATGTCAGGCTTTAAAGCTTAATGTGTGAGCTTAATGTTTGATAGGAGCTGAAGGAGCGACTCGTGGCCCAGGATAAGATCGACTCGAGGAGTCTGGAGTCTCTCGTATCGGCTCTGACGCAGCAGACGCTGGCGTCTTGTGAGGACGCAGATATCGCCGAATATCAGAAGAAGGTGCACGACTGGGAGGCCGAACGCCGGCAGCTCGTTCAGAGAGAAAGAGAGACGAAGGAGAAGAACCAGAAGGAGCGTCTGAGCAAACAGTCGGTCAGTGCGGCCCAGTGACAGCCGTCCTCCAGACGGAGAGCATTGTTTGTCATGTTTATTGTCTTTGGTTGGGTCGATTGAGATAAAGGTTTGTGTGTTAATATTATTTGGATTCTTTTTCAACGCCCTGTAAATCTGAACAGTATAAATAAACAGTGAAAATACTCTTATATTTAGTCTCGGTCCTTTCTTACTGTATGTACTGGAATAATAGAATTTACACTATCAGTCAAGACGTCTCTGCTGCTCACCAAGGCTGCTTTTATTTGATCAAAAATACGGTGAAAATAATGAAATATTATTAGAATTCAAAATAGCTGTTTCTATGTGAATATCTGCTAAAATGTAATTTATTTTTGCGATCAAATGCTGAATTTTCAGCATCATTACTCCAGTCTTCAGTGTCACATGATCCTTCAGAAATCATTCTAATATGCTGATTTGCTGCTTAACAAACATTTCTAAAGGAAGAAATTAATACTTTTATTCATCGAGGATGCATTAAATTGATCAAAAGTGCCAGTTAAGACGTATATAATTTTACAAAAGATTTCTGTTTCAAATAAATGCTGTTCTTTTGCTTTCTGAAAAATAAAATGTAGGACAGTTTCCACTAAATTATTGTGCAGCACAACATTGCTAATTAGAAATGTTTTTTTGAGCAGCAAAGCAGCATATCAGAATGATTTCTGAAGGATCATGTAACACTGAAGACTGGAGTAATGATGCTGAAAATTCAGCTGCGCATCACAGAAATAAATTACATTTTAACAGATATTCACACAGAAAACAAGCTATTTTAGATTGTAATATTATTTCACAATTTTTACTTTACTTTATTTTTTAATAAATGTTTTGAATTAATGAAAGAAGTCTCTCCTGCTCACCGAGGCTGGATTTCTTTGATCAAAAATACGGTGAAAATAATGAAATATTATTAGAATTCAAAATAGCTGTTTCTATGTGAATATCTGTTAAAATGTAATTTATTTCTGTGATCAAAGCTAAATTTTCAGCATCATTACTCCAGTCTTCAGTGTCACATGATCCTTCAGAAATCATTCTAATATGCTGATTTGCTGCTCAACAAACATTTCTGATTATTAGCAATAATTAAAACAGTTACGCTGCTTCATATTTATGTGGAAACTGTAGGGTTTGTACAATTTAAAAAGAAAAAAATGAACAAAATTAATAGTTTTATTTATCAAGAATGCATTAAATTTTTCAGAAGTGGCAGTAAAGACATTTATAATGTTACGAAATATTTATATTTCAAATAAAGGCTGTTCTTTTGAATTTTCTATTTATCTGTGAATCATGAAAAATAAAATGTATCTTGGTTTCCACAAAACTATTGTGCAGCACAACTGTTTTCAACATTGATAATAATCAGAAATGTTTGTTGAGCAGCAAATCAGCATATTAGAATGATTTCTGAAGGATCATGTGACACTGAAGACTGGAGTAATGATGCTGAAAATTCAGATTTGATCCCAGAAATTTATTTAATTTTAACAGAATTTCACATTGAAACAGCCATTTTGAATTCTAATAATATTTCACAATTTTACTGTTTTTTGATCAAATAAATGCAGCCTTGTTGAGCATAAGATGTACCATCAAAATGATTAATTATTTTATTTTTATTAAATGAATAAATAAAGTATTTAAATGAATTTATTTATTTAATGCTGCCCACTGAATCCAAGTTTTAAGTGTAGTTTCTCCATCATCATGTCATCTTTTTGTGTGTGTGTGTCTCTTTGTTTCATCTCATGAATTACACAACAGTTATCGATCTGCTTCCAACTCAAACAAATCAGCACGTCTGCTGTCATTATGCACCTTTATGTTGAGCGTTTCTTCACAGCATTGGCGTTTCCTTTCCTCTGCCTGCGGCCACACAATCCCACAATCCCACAGAACAAAGCACATTGTGTGAATGTCGCTGCTTGTCAGGAGATTCTGACACAAAAGGGCCAGAATCAGGCATCTGGAACCGTTGTTAGGAAATCTGTCATTTTCCAGTGAGTTTTGAAGGGTTTTTTGCCCTGCTGGTAATAGGCAGTGAAATGGGTGTGTTTTCAGCAGGTTTTTTCCTGTAAATCAGCATATGGGTAATAATTTGTGTGTGTGTGTATGGCGTTTTAAAGAGGTGTTATACAATCTCCTCCAATCTGCCCCTATTCAGATTCTTCTACGTTCATTCAGAGTTCCTGGGAATCTGGCTGCTGTTCAACCATGAAAACACACAAACATTACTCCGTAAAGACGTTGTGCTTCATGTTTCCCGAACCTTCTTTCTACGTGCCACCTAAATCGGAGTACTTTTTTGATGTACTCTAGCATTCGAAAGTTTAGAAAAAAATAGAATTTTTAAATGTTTTTGAAAAAAAAAAAGTCTCTTCTGCTCACCAAAAGCTGTGTGTATTTAATCAAAAAATACAGTAAAAATTGTCAAATATTTTTAGAATCTAAAATAGTAATTTTCTATCTGAATATCTGTTAAACTCTAATTTATTTCTGTGATGCGCAGCTGAATTTTCAGCATCATTACTCCAGTCTTCAGTGTCACATGATCCTTCAGAAATCATTCTAATATGCTGATTTATTATTAGAATAGCAACTTGTTAATCAGGCTAGAAACATGCTAGCAACATGCTTGTAACATGCTAATCATGGTAGTAACATGTTAATCTTGTTAGAAATATATTTGTGATTAGTGATTTGCAAGTCATGCTAGAAAGATACTAGCAACGTGCTATTAACTTGCCAATCAGGCTAGAAATGTGCTAGCAACTTGCTCATGCTAGAAACATGCTAGTAACTTGTTAAACATGTTAAAAACATCCTAGCAACATGCTAATAACATGTTAATCATGCTAAAAGAATGCTATTAACTTGTTAATCATGCTAGAAACATGCTAGCAACATGCTAATAACATGGTAATCATGCTTGTAACATGTTAATCCTGTTAGAAACATGGTAGGAACATGCTAATAACATGCTAATCATGCTAATAACATGTTAATCACGTTAGAAGAATACTAGTAACTTGTTAGTCATGCCAGAAACATGCTAGCAACATGTTAGTAACTTGTTAATCATGCTAGCAACATGCGAATAAAATTATAATCATGCTAGTAACACGTTAATCTTGTTAGAAACATGGTAGCAACATGCTAGTGATTCGCAAGTTATGTTAGAAACATGCTATCAACATGCTAATAACATGCTAATAATGCTAGAAGCATGCTAGTAATTTGATAGTCATGCCAGAAACATGCTAGCAACATACTATTAGTTTGTTAATCATGCTAGCAATGTGCTAATAACATGTTAAGCATGCTAGTAACACATTAATCTTGTTAGAAACATGGTAGCAACATGCTACTGATTTGCAAGTCACGCTAGAAACATACTATCAACATGCTATTAACTTGCTAATCATCCTAGAAGCATGCAAGCAACATGCTAATAAGATGTTAATCATGCTAGTAACACGTTAATCCTGTTAAAAACATGGTAGCAACATGCTTGTGATTTGCAAGTTACATGCTATCAACATGCTATTAGCTTGCTAATCATGCTAGAAACATGTTAGCAACATGCTAATAACATGCTAATCATGCTAATAACACAATAATAACGCTAGAGGCATGCTAGTAACTTCCTAGTCATGCCAGAAACATGCTAGAAACATGTTAATCATGCTAGAAACAAGCTAGCAACATGCTAGTAACATGCTAATCATGCAAGTAACATGTTAATCATGCTAAAAACATGCTAAACATGCTAGAAAAAGAATGTTAGAAACATGTCAACTACGTTCTAATCATGCTATCAACATGCTATTAGCTTGCTAATCATGTTAGAAACATGTTAGCAACATGCTAATAACATGCTAATCATGCTAATAACACAATAATAACGCTAGAGGCATGCTAGTAACTTCCTAGTCATGCCAGAAACATGCTAGAAACATGTTAATCATGCTAGAAACAAGCTAGCAACATGCTAGTAACATGCTAATCATGCAAGTAACATGTTAATCATGTTAAAAACATGCTAAACATGCTAGAAAAAGAATGTTAGAAGCATGTCAACTACGTTCTAATCATGCTAGCAACATGCTAGTAACTTGTTAATCATGCAAGTAACATGTTAATCATGTTAAAAATATGTTAGAAACATGCCAACTACATTCTAATCATGCTAGCGACATGCTGATCTTCTAATCTATGTAAAGTTATATATTTATAACTTATTATAAAATTACTATATTATTACTATATTATAAAACTTCAAGCTTTCTCAGCTGCTTTAAACTTTTAACCTGAAGTTTTTCTTGACGTGAAACTTTTTTTTATCTAGTTCATATTGCTCTGGTTTGGTCATTTTGATGAAACGGTGTAATGTTAGTCTTTATTTTCATGCATTTTTGTCACTGTGCCCCGAAATGTTCTCGTTTCAAACTAAAATCCCAGGCGGCCGATTTTGGAAATGAGAATGTGAATCATCAATCATATTTGGTGGCCGGAGCTGACGTTAATCAGGAGGTTATTTTTCCACCAAATTTGATTTGTGAAATTTGTGACATGTCAGATTTGATCTCGCACACACACGCCGTAGGAAGCGGTTTCATGTGTCATTTCATAATAAATGTCCCGTCTGTAAGTGACAGCTCCTAAACCAATCAAAAGTATTCTGGGCCTTTTCATGCCGTAATCGCATTATGACGGCGCATTAGACCGAATGTTAATTGAATTGCAGTTGTGGCTATCAAGCGCTGTTTCCTCTCGCTCTGTTTAGGTTTTCATGTAAAAATAATGAATTTGGTTTGGTCTTTTCCGGCACGTAACCCGAAACGCTCACACCGATATGAATCTGACGCTGATTCTAATCATATTTTGATCCTGATTAAAGCTTTTCCTCTCATAAATCAGCTTTTAATAAGACGCGTTGCTGTTTTTTCTGTTTCCGGGACCAAGATTGTGCCTTTAATTTAGAGCTTTTAAAATCTCCATTTCATGTGGCGTTTGCTCTTGAAACTGGATAAATGGTTTCGTTAACACGACAGACTGTAGCTTGAGTTTTGACTATTGGCTTGAGTTTTGGCTGAGATATTGAGTCCGACATCAGCCGCTGCCAATCTAAACAGTTTATTTCTCATCCAGACAATACTGAGATGCTTTTGTTTAAGCACCATCACTGTTATCATGAGCAGAGCAAACAGCCTCAAATCCTGTCCTCAACCCACAGAAAGATCATATAAATCACAGATGAACTTACAGCGTGACCTCACATCACACCAGTAACGTCTGGACAAGCATGGAAGAAACCCTGAGAAACCAGAACTCTATTTTACTCTCTATTTTATACTCTATTTTTTTTTTTTTTTTACTATATCTGTTTTAATTTAATTTCGTTTTTTTTTTTTGTTTTTTTGTTTTTTTTTATAATTGTGTTGTTTTGTCATTTTTATCATTTTCTTTTTTTTAAAAATTAGTTTATTTTTTTTACAATTTTTTATTTCAGTTTTAGTTATTTTAGTACAAGTTAAACTAAATGAAATGAGAAAATGTTGCTTTGGTAACTCACTGAAATTAAATACGCTTAAGGTTTAATTTAAGTTTTATTTTCACTTTAAAGTTTATTTTATTTCAAGTAACAATTTGGGCATCTATTATAGCTTTTGTTAATATTTTAAAATAGTTTTTTGTTTTTATTTTAATTTTGGTAAAATTTTTTAATAGGTACTATTATGATTTTTATTTATATATTTTTTTTTTTTTTGTTTTCATCTTGTTTACATTTTTTATTTTAATTTTAAGTTTTAGTAATGTTGTTGTGTGGTTTTGTCATTTTTATTTGTTTATTTTTAAATGTATGTTTTTATTTATTTATTTTTTCAGTTTTAATTATTTTAGTACATCAAGATAAAAATGAGAAAATGTTGCTTTGACAACTTGCTGAAATTAAATACATTTGAGGTTTAATTTATATTTTATTTAAGTTAAAGTTAATTTTATTTCAAGCAACAAAATTTGAGCATCACTGAGATACTATTATAGGTTTTATTAATATTTTAAAATAGTTTTTTGTTTTCATTTTAATTTTGGTGAAAGTTTTAGAAATTTTGTTGTGTGGTTTTGTCATTTTAATTTATTTTTAAATTTGTTTATATTTTTATTTATTTATTTTTTCAGTTTTAATTATTTTAGTACATCAAGATAAAATGAGAATGTTGCTTTGACAACTTGCTGAAATTAAATACATTTGAGGTTTAATTTATATTTTAAGTTAAAGTCTATTTTATTTCAAACAACAAATTATGAGCATCACTGAGATGATATATTTTTTATTAGTATTTTAAAATAGTTTTTCATTTTAATTTTGGTAAAGGTTTTAGAAATTTTGTTGGGTGGTTTTGTCATTTTGATTTATTTATTTATTTATTATTTTTTCAGTTTGAATTATTTTGGTACATCAAGATAAAAATGAGAAATTGTTGAGAAAAGTACATTTGTGGTTTAATTCATATTTTATTCAAGATTTTTTTTTAATTTCTTTTAAGTAAGAGAATTTGAGCATCACTGAGGTGCTCTTATAGTTTTTATAAATATTTTATTTAATATTTTAATATTTTGCTAAAAGTTTTATCAATTTTTTTTTGTGTGTGGTTTTGACATTTTTATTTATTTATTTGTAAATTTGTTTAAATTTGCATAAATCTTTATTTCAGTTTTAGTTATTTTAGTACATCAAGATAAACTAAATAAAAAATGAGAAATGTTGCTTTGGCAACTGGATAATTTTATATTTTGTTTATAACTTGTTTTAGATAAAAGCTTATTTTTTTTTAGCATTTAGATACTTTTATAGTTTTTATTAATATATTGAATTCGTTTCTATATATTCTGTTTTCATTTTAATTTTAGTTCAAGTTTTAATCATTTTGCTGTGTGTTAGTCATATTTAATTAGTTTTTGTTTTTAATTGTTTACATTATAATTTATTTTTTATTTCAGTTTTATTTAAGTGCATCATTAAACTAAATGAAAATAAGAAAATGTTGTTTTAGTAATTTTGTCTGTGGTTTAGTCATTTTTATTTATTTATTTATTTTAAACTTGTTAATGTTTGTATCAATTTTTATTTTAGTTGTAGTTATTTTAATACATCAAGATAAACTAAATAAAAATAAGAAATGTTGCTTTGGCAGCTAGATAAAATAAAGGTTTATTTTTTGTTTCAATTTTATTTTTAGCATTGAGATACTTTTATAGTTTTTATTAATATATTGAATTAGTTTTCATTTATTCTGTTTTCATTTTAATTTTAGTTCAAGTTTTAATCATTTTGCTGTGTATTAGTTATATTTAATTAGTTTTTGTTTACATTATTATTTATTTATTATTTCAGTTTTATTTAAGTGCATCATTAAACGAAATGAAAATGAGAAAATGTTGCTTTGGCAACTCACTGAAATAAAAATACATTGGAGGTTTTTATTAAGATTTTAATTTAGTTTTTTGTTTTCGTTTTAATTTTGGTAAAAGTTTTAGTAATTTTGTCATGTGGTTTTGTTTTGTTTTTGTTTGATTTATTTATTTTTAAATTTATGTTTGTATCAATTTTTATTTCCATTGTAGTTATTTTGATACATCAAGATAAACAAAATAAAAATAAGAAATGTTGCTTTGGCAACTAGATAAAATAAAGTTTTATTTTTTATTAAATTTTATTTTTAGCATTGAGATACTTTTATATATATATATATATATATATATATATATATATATATATATATATATATATATTTTAGGTAATGTAGTTTAGTTTTAGTCATTTTGTTGTGTGTTTTTGTTTTATTTGTTTATATTTTAATTTAATTTATTTTTACTTATTTTAGTACATCTAATATTGCATTGACAACTATTGCTTTCCGTTAAAGTTTATTTTATTTCAAGTAACAAATGTTTTTTATGCTTTAAGTTAACTAACCCTATTAAAAACAGATGCTTGTCATTTCAGTCCAAGCTGATTTCTAACTTAATTTATACATATAATAAATAAATAATATTTATCTATATCTCTTATGCACAGAAACTGTTTGTAAATATTACAATGCATCACCTGTTTGAAGACATCTATATGCCTGAATGAATCGCATCCAAAGCTTGGAATAAAACAGTAATTTTCCACTCGGTTCACCGGCAAACGCGCGTGTCGGCACACGTCTCTTCTATAAAGGTAATTGTGCTGTTACTGTAGGTAGATGTTGTTTAGAAATAGAAACAAGTAGTGGAGCCAAAACCTCAGCATTACACATTCGTATCTAAACTCTCATAATATCACATAGTTGTGGGGATAATTTATTGATTTGAATAGTATCTTGTAGGTTGCACAAGTATAAACGTGTGCACTAACCACGTGTTTGTGTAAAGCATTCCTGCTCTTCATCCTGACCAAGTAATAGAAGTCAGTCTTCAACAGCTGGTTAAACTGATATCTGTTAGACGTTTAGCGAAAAACAAGTTGTTTTTACTAATTAATGCATGTTTCACTTCAAAGTGTGCATAAGCAAGACAAACAACTAAAACAGCAGTACTGACTCAAAAATCTGGATGCAAATCAGGTTTGAGCGGTTTGCTTTGGAAGCTGTTCAGTTTCTGTGAATGACGTTGACTGGAGGTTATTTTTCAGCGCTTTGTCTCTGAATGATGCAGGAGAAACGCTCAGATGAAGAGTTCGAGCTCTGTGATCCTGCCGTGATGTCAGTCCAGTTTCCGTAAAGAGGTATGATGTCATGTTATTTCCGTCGCGCTGTTTCTTTTTGTTATATCTGTAGCAAGGGAAATTGGTTGCAAATGTCATGAATAAATGTCTAGAGGTATTTTTTTTAAACTGTGCACACCAAAATACATCTGTATTACAAATAGCAGACTTAGGAGCCACATCTGCCGTTAGAAATTAAACCCATGCTGGAAAAAATCATATTCACTCTTAAAAATAAAGGTTCCAAGAGGGTGTTTTTGCAGTGATGCCAGAGAAGAACCAGTTTTGGTTCCTGAAAGAATCTTTTAGTGAAAAGAACCATTTTTTAGATTTTAAAAATCTAAAGACTCTTTTTTGCATTTGAAAGGTTCCAGGGATGTTCACCATTGATGCTAATAAAAAAACATTTATTTTTTTAGTTTCTTTCTCCAGTAGAACACAAAAAATGGAAAATGTCCCGGTGTTCTTTTTTTTTTTTTTTTCGCTCCATATAATGGAAGTGAATGGGGTCCAGTGATGTTTGGTCTCTAACTTTTTTCCATATGTCTTCTTTTGTGCTCCTCAGAAAGAACAAATGTGATTTTGGGGGTGAAATATAGCTTTAAAGCTGACAAAAGCCAAAATGCTTAAAAATTGCTAACTTCGGACCAACTTAGAAAATGAATAATATTAATTCAAATATAATATAATAAAATAATATTAATTTAAAACATTTATTTTCCCACCCTGTAAATAGTTTTCACCAGTTTCAACTTAAACACTTAAATTCAGCAGCTGGCGTAAAAGTACATGTCAATTTAACTCATTTTATGAAATTACCTGTAGTTTAAAGTTGATTTAACTTAAAATTTTAAGGCAGCTGCTGAACTTAAGTTTTCAAGTTGAAACGGGTGAAAACTTTTTACAGTGCATAGACAAAAACATTCATACAAAATTAAAAATTACATTATATTATAAATTAAAAAAGCATTCTTTAGACATAAGTTTAGTGTAGATCAATACATTATTATTATTTTTTTATTTTAATTTATTTTTTGCCTTTTAAAAACCTTATTTTTCATTAAAAAACAAAATTAGCTATAATTATAACTTATAACATAAAAAAAACATGCATTATATTCATGTACTAACAAAAAAACAAAAAGTAGTAATTTTAGTAATTTTGTTGTGTGGTTTTGTCATTTTTATTCATTTATTTTAAAATGTGTTTATATTTGTATTCATTTTTATTTCAGTTTTAGTTATTTTAGTACATCAAGATAAATAGAAAAGAAATGTTGCTTTGGCAACTAGATGAAATAAAATTGTAAAAGTTTAAAGTTTTATTTAAAATTTATTTTAGTTAAAGTTTATTTTATTTCAAGTAAAATTTTAGCATCAAGATTTTTATTCATATTTTGAATTAGTAATTTTCATTTTAATTTTAGTTAAAGTTTTAGTCATTTTGTTGTGTGTTATAGTCATTTTAATTAGTTTTTGTTTATTTTATTCTTTATGTACTAAAATAACTGAAACTGAATATATATATATATATATATATATATATATATAATTTTATTTTTATTTTTTTCAGCTTCAGTTGTAGTTATTTTAGTACATCATTAATCTAAATGAAAATGAGAAATGTTGCCTTGGCAGCTAAATAAAATAAAATCTGTTTAAGGTTAAAACAAAAAACAGAGCATCAGTAAAATTCCTAAAATCCAAAATAATTTCTGCAGGTTTTTTTTTTTTTTTTTTTTTTGGAGGAGTGTAATTTGCTTACAGACAAACTGAACAAAACAGGTTTCAGCATGTTTGATTTTCGATTAGACCGGTATAAAAATGCTCTTTAAATAAATGACATGTTAGTTTCACTTCTTCAGAATACTTTACTGCCTCCTGCTTATATTTACCTTCACTAATTCTTATTTTTCTCCCAGTCAAACTTTTGCATCCTACTTCTTATTGCCTCCTCCTTATGAATCACTTTGTAAAAAAAAATGTTTTAAAAATGTCAGCTAGATTAATAAATGTAACAAATATGCATGGAAATGCGCGCTTCTTGTTTAAAGCAGATGTTCATTAATTATGAATACATTGTGTGGGTCAAAGTGATGGATTTTGCTTTTATGCCAAAAAATCATTAGGATATTAAGATCATGTTTCATGAAGCTATTTTGTCAATTTCCTACCGTAAATATATCAAAACTTAATTTTTGATTAGTAATATGCATTGCTAAGAACTTCATCTGAACAACTTTAAAGGCGATCTCTCTCCCCCACCCTTAGATTCCAGATTTTGTCAGATTTTGTCCTGCGAAAAAAACTTATTTATTCAGCTTGGGGATTATGTATGAATCTCAGTTTCAAAAAACTGACCCGACTGGTTTTGTGTTCCAGGGTCACATTTTACAGTATAGCATCGGTATTTGCCGGGACGCTTTGGTTCCCAGTGTGACATTTTCGGTATAAGGGCGTCCCGTTATGAGTGTGTGATATGAGGCAAGAGGGGCGGATCAGTCATGACTTTATTCACTTCCACAGCAGGATTCACTCCGCGCAGCGCGAGCAACTCCTGCAAAATGACACTTGGAGACGTTTAACGCAGCCGGAGATGGACAACAGCACCGCGACGCGCAGGATGGAGCCCACCATCCCGGCCATCATGTTCATTTTTGGAGTCATCAGCAACCTGATCGCCATCGTGGTGCTCTGCAAGTCCAGAAGGGAGCAGAAGGAGACCACCTTCTACACGCTGGTCTGCGGTTTAGCCGTCACGGATCTCCTGGGAACCGTCCTGGCGAGTCCGGTGACCATCGCCACTTATGTGAAGGGCGCATGGCCGGATGGAGACCCCCTGTGCCAGTACTTCGGATTCGTCCTGCTCTTTTTCTCCCTCGCCGGACTCAGCATCATCTGCGCCATGTCCATCGAGAGGTACATCGCCATCAATCACGCGTATTTCTACAACGACTACGTGGATAAGAGGCTCGCCGGCGTCACCCTGCTCGCCATTTACGCATCCAACATCCTGTTCTGTGCGCTCCCGAGCGTGGGTTTCGGAGAGGTCAAGATGCAGTACCCTCAAACCTGGTGCTTCATCGACTGGCGGACCAATGTAAGCACGCACGCCGCGTTCTCCTACATGTACGCGGGCTGCAGCTCGCTGCTGATCCTGGTGACGGTGATCTGTAACGTGCTGGTGTGCGGCGCGCTCATCCGGATGCACCGGAGGTTCGTCAGGCGCACGTCGCTCGGCACCGACCCGACCAGAGCGTCCGATCCCGGCAGGAGCCGCAGCGTCGGCCGCCTGGCTGGCGCGGAGATCCAGATGGTGATTCTGCTCATCGCCACCTCCGCCGTCGTGCTCATTTGCTCCATTCCGCTCGTTGTAAGTTCTTGTGATATTGTTGTGCCAACTTTATCTGTCCGATCGCTCTGCCGCTTTAGATAGGACTGTCAAATGTGCAAAACAAGAACTTTCTCACGGGCAGCGCGGTCAGATCCGCTTCGCGATTTTCCTTTTTTGTTCTCTACATTGTGCGGCATGTTTGGAATGATTTAGGGAGGATGATGAGGACGATAAAAGTTTTTAAAGAGACAAACATGCTGAAATATCCCTGGGTCGCCCTGTCACCTCGCAGTAATACTATAGTAAAATACTACAGTAATGGTGAAGTGACCACAAACCGGAAAATAAGGGGGAAAAAACAATAATCAAAATATATTTTGTCAGATTTTATAAATGGTAACTATTTTTTATTTATTTATCATATTAAATTTAAAAAAAAAATCGAATCTACTCTACTAGATCTACTAGATTTACTAGATTTGTAATGTTTTTTTAAAGAAGTCTCTTCTGCTTAAAGACTCTATTTATTTGATATAAAGTACAGCAAAAACAGTAAAATCCTGAAATATTTTTACTATTCAAAATAGCTTTTGTCTATTTGAAAATGTTTTAAAATTTAATTTATTCCTGTGACTTCAAAGCTGAATTTTTAGCATCATTACTCCAGTCACATGATCTTTCAGAGATCATTCTAATATTCCGATTTGCTACTCAAAAAACATTTTTTATTATGTTGAAAACAGCTGAGTAAAAAATGTTTAGGTTTCTTTGATGAATAGAAAGTTCAGACGAACAGCATTTATCTGAAATAGAAATCTTTTGTAACATTGTAAATGTCTTTATCATCACTTTTGATTAATTTAAAGCATCCTTGCTAAATAAAAGTATTCATTTCTGTCATTTATTCCCCCCCCCCCCCCCCCCCCCCAAAAAAAAATACATAAATAAATTATACTGACTCCAGGCTTTTGAATGGTATAGTGTATAATGTTACAAAAGCTTTTTATTTCAGATAAATGCTGATCTTTGGATCTTTCTATTCATCAAAGAATCCTGAAAAAAAAAGTACTACTACTACTACTAATAAAAATGTTCTTGAGCAGTAAATCAGCATATTAGAATGATTTCTGAAGGATCATGTGACACTGAAGACTGGAGTAATGATGCTGAAAATTCAGCTTTGATCACAGAAATAAATTACATTTTAAATTATAATCAAATAGAAAACAGCTGTTTTAAATAGTAAATATATTTCAAAATTTTACTGGTTTGTTGTACTGGATCAAATTAAATGCAGGCTTGGTGAGCAGTCAGTTCTAATCATGATGTTTTATGCATGTCAGGAATAATGGACAAAATTATTTTTCAGAAGAGACCAGCGGAATATTTAAAACATTTGATTAAAAAGAAAGAAAGAAAGAAAGTACGGTTTCATTAAAAAGTTTTAAGAATTTCACCGAGAAACAATCTGGTGTTTGAAACTTTATTTTATTTAGAAATTGCTAGTAAATTTCACAGATATTTACAAATATTCTGAAACCGGAAGATTGAAATAGTATTTTCTTGTAAAACATACTCCAATAGTTTTTGTTTTATGTACAAATTTGTAAAATAATTTTAATATAGCATCCTAAACTGTATGATAACATTCTCATGAATGACTTCAGAGCATCTCTCAGTGTCACTCATTTGCTTTTATTTGTTTATTATGTTTATGTAACATATGTGACCCTGGACCACAAATCAAGTCATAAGGGTTTTGAAATTGAGATTTGTACATCACCTAAATAAATAAGCTTTCCATGATGTATGGTTTGTTAGGATAGGATAATATTTGGCTGAGATACAACTATTTGAAAATCTGGAATCTGAGGGTGCAAACAAAATCAAAATATTGAGAAAATCACCTTTAAAGTTGTCCAAATGAAGTTCTTAGCAATGCATTTTACTAATCTAAAATTAAGTTTTGATATATTTATGGTACGAAATTTACAAAACATGATTTTTACTTAATTTCCTAATGATATTTGGCATAAAAGAACCCATACAATGCAATACTTATGACTGGTTCTGTGGTTACATATTCACTTGAAATCTGTGTTTTAATGTTATTTTGCATGAAAATTTGATAACTAAACTGTGTCGTTTTTTTTTTTTTTTAAGGTCCAGGTGTTTCTCAACCAGCTTTATAAGACCCCGGTGGAGAAACGTCTGGATAAAAATCCAGATCTGCTGGCGATCCGCTTTGCCTCGACCAACCCCATTCTTGATCCCTGGATCTACATCCTGCTGCGTAAGACGGTTCTCTCCAAGGTAATCGAGAACATCAAGTGTCTTTTCTGCAAGATTGACTCTCAGAGACAGCAAGGACAGAACAACTTCCACTGCATGGACGGAGCGCAGGCGTCCTCCATCATCTCCAGAGACTCTCCGTCCGCCATGTCTCGAGAACTCAAGGAGGTGACGAACACCTCACAGACGTTTCTCTATCCACCTGAGAGCCTGGGCACCTGTCAATCAAACCAGTGTGGGCGGTGCTTATCTGACGCTTCTTCGGAATCCTCCAATCGGAACAGTTTAGACAGTGGGTCAAAAGATCAACCGTTACAAGTGACGATTACCAGTGAGACGTTTCAAGAGAAGAGCATTTAACTCCTCTCGTATGTTGATTTTAGATCAGTGAAGTGAAATGTAAATGTGTAAATGTCATTAAAGGAACAGTTCGGCCAAAAATGAAAATCTGCTGAAGATGTGCTCACCGTCAGGTGATGTAGATGAGTTTGTTTGGTCATCAGATTTGTAGAAATGTGCCATTCCATCACTTGCTCCCCAGTGGGTGTGAATGGGTGCCGTCAGAATGAGAGTCCAAACAGCTGATAAAAACATCACAATAATCCACAAGTAATCCACACCACTCCAGTCCATCCGTTAACATCTTGAGAAGACAAAAACTGAAACAAATCCATCATTAAGGCATTTTTAACTCCAATACGAGTCCGTAATCCATAATAACGCTTTCTCCAGTGAAAAAGTCCATCTCCTGTTGTCTCTCACATCAAAATCCAGCCACATATTTGTTTAGAGCTGTTAACGGTGCTTGATCTATGCAGATTTCTCTCCTGATTCAGACCAGACCACTTCTTCACCGGAGGAAGTGAAATTATAATGAATAATGGACTCGAATTTAGGTAAAATGTCTTGATGGATTTGTTAAGATGTTTACTGATGGACTGGAGTGGTGTGAATTACTTGTGGATTATTGTGATGTTTTTATCAGCTGTTATTCTGACGACACCCATTCACTTCCATTGGTGAGCAAGTGATGGAATGACACATTTCCACAAATCTGATTAAAAAAAAAAAAAAAAAAACTCATCTTACTGTGTGCTTCAAAAACACATTCCACTCTTATAATGCAAAGTGCTTTTAGTCTTGGAAGGTTTGTCTCACCAATGGATCCTGAATGGGTGCCGTCAGAATGAGAGTCCAAACAGCTGATAAAATCTAGCCACATCTTTGTTTAGAGCTGTTTTGGACTGTTTTGGCTTGCAAACGGTGCTTTATCTGTGCAGATTTTTCTCCTGATTCAGACCAGACCACTTTTTGACTGGAGGAAGCGTTATTATGGCTTATGGACTCAAATTTAGGTATGTCTTAATGATGGATTTGTTAAGATGTTAACTGATGGACTGGAGTGGTGTGGATTACTTGTGGATTATTGTGATGTTTTTCTCAGTTGTTTGGACTCTCACTCTGGCGGCACCCATTCACTTCCATTGGTGAGCAAGTGATGGAATGACACATTTCTGTGTGCTTCAGTAACACATTCCACTCTCATAATGCAAAGCACTTTTAGTCTTGGAGGGTTGTGCATTTTGTAAACGCAAGTTTATTTACCGTCTCACCAATGGATCGTGAATGGGTGCCGTCAGAATGAGAGTCCAAACAGCTGATAAAATCCAGCCACATCTTTATTTAGAGCTGTTTTGGACTGTTTTGGCTTGTAAACAGTGCTTGATCTGTGCAGATTTCTCTCCTGATTCAGACCAGACCACTTTTTCACTAGAGGAAGTGAAATTATAATGGATTATGGACTCAAATTTAGGTAAAATGTCTTCATGATGGATTTGTTAAGATGTTTACTGATGGACTGGAGTGGTGTGGATTTCTTGTGGATTATTGTGATGTTTTTATCAGCTGTTTGGACTCTCATTCTGACGGCACCCATTCACATCCATTGGTGAGCAAGTGATGGAATGACACATTTATACAAATTTGATAAAGAAACCAACTCATCTTACTGTGTGCTTCAATAACACACTCCACTCTCATAATGCAAAGCACTTTTGTAAACGCAAGTTTCCTGTCTCACCAATGGATCCTGAATGGGTGCCGTCAGAATGAGAGTCCAGACAGCTGATAAAAACATTGTTTCAGCTTTTGTCTTCTCGAGATGTTAACTGATGGACTGGAGTGGTGTGGATTAGTTGTGGATTATTGTGATGTTTTTATCAGCTGTTTGGACTCTCATTCTGACGGCACCCATTTACGTCCATTGGTGAGCAACTGATGGAATGACGCATTTCTGTGTGCTTAAATAACATAGTCCACTCTCATAATGCAAAGCACTTTTAGTCTTGGAGGGTTGTACATTTTGTAAACGCAAGTTTATTTACCGTCTCACCAATGGATCGTGAATGGGTGCCGTCAGCATGAGAGTCCAAACAGCTGATAAAATCCAGCCACATCTTTGTTTAGAGCTGTTTTGGACTGTTTTGGCTTGTAAACAGTGCTTGATCTGTGCAGATTTCTCTCCTGATTCAGACCAGACCACTTTTTCACTAGAGGAAGTGAAATTATAATGGATTATGGACTCAAATTTAGGTAAAATGTCTTCATGATGGATTTGTTAAGATGTTAACTGATGGACTGGAGTGGTGTGGATTTCTTGTGGATTATTGTGATGTTTTTATCAGCTGTTTGGACTCTCATTCTGACGGCACCCATTCACGTCCATAGGTGAGCAAGTGATGGAATGACACATTTCTACAAATCTGATGAAGAAACAAACTCATCTGAGGGTCAGCACATTTTCCAAATATTTTTTGGATGAACCGTTCCTTTAAATCAGATTATTTATTGGAGTGAAGCATTGGTTTTTCAGCCACAAAGTCTGTAAGGATTGTTTCAGTTTGGTAGTTTGGTAGTATGTTCTCTATCTGCCGGCGTACTGTACACATGCGTGTTTGTTTTTCCAGAAGAGTTCAAATCAGGCGCATTAACATCAACAAAAACAAGCCATACAGGAAATAACCTAGCTGAGATGTTTGCTTAAAAAAAAACCTTTCCAGTTTCTCAGTGTGTCCCGCTTCCCAAACAGGAGATAAATAAATACTCGGTGCAGTTTGGCTCTCGTAATGAGAGAAACACTTAATCACCTGATAACATACAGTCAGAATCCTTGTAAAAAAAAAAGAGTTTTGATAAAAAACAGAAGCAGGTTTAATGTATAATGAAATATATTCAGAATCACCACTGAATGTCAAGACTCTTCTGAGAAGGTTGCAGGGTTTTTTAATCTATAAATCTGCAGTGATTTGTTGTTTTTGGTCATTAGAGTCGATGAGACTCCTGGGGCCGTTTTTCCACTCGGCGCTGCGGTTGTTTTAGGCACAGATTAAGATAACAGAAGACTTCTAATCGAATGTGATTGTGTTTAATATGAGAATCAGCGGACGTCTGTCTCACACACACACGATTGAACCCGGAGCTTCAGGCGAGGAATCCGCCAACCTTCTAATGCTTTAGTAAACAGCATTTTATGTTCAGGATACAGATGCGTTTACAGGCTTCATAAGCCGTGAGATAAAACCGTTCCCATGAAATGTTTGCTAATTATGCTTAATCTTTGTTTACGATCACAGACCAAAGCAAATATGACTGCTGCTCTCCCACCTTCATTAAAATACTGTAGATACAGTATTGATTACATAAAATATTTAGCCAAGATCAGCTGTTTCATTTCTTCAGAACTTCACTCCTTCAGAAAAAAAACGTACTGCAAAAAATGACGTTCTTCCTGCAAGATCAAATATCTAAACATCCTGCAATCAAGATACATTTACATGAGAAGAAAAGTGACGTAAAATAAGAAATCCTGTTTCTGTGGAAAATGTATAAAAATTAATCAAATTAACTATAAGATATTTTTTCTTAAGTATAAATTTGCTTAATTTTTTAATCCATTTTTTAACAAGATTTAATATCTCCAGTTATTTTCCTTTTCAAGTAAGTGTTTCTTTATTTAAGAATGTTTCGATATTTGTACCGGAAAACAAGACAAAAATAGAAAAGAAAAATATATATATATTTTTTGCTGTGTATTTTTGTCTGATTTTATAATGGTACTTTTTCTTTTTTTTAGGTTATTACAAATTGCTCTTATAATGCATCTGTGTTTATGTTGATGTTCATATTTTCATTTCTAAGTCGGGTTTTTGCAATAGAACTACAAAAATACAATGTAGAAAAAACTTACCTTTTAAAAATTAACTCTAAATATCAATTGATTAATTCCTTGAAGCATATGTGAAATGGACAAAATTAGTTCTGTGTCCAGAACAAACACAAAAAACATCCAGAACATTATTTATTTTATTTTATCCTTGAAGCATATGTGAAATGAACAAAATTATTTTTACATCTACAACTTTTTTATTTTATTTTATTTTATTTTATCCTTGAAACATATGTGAAATAGACAAAATTATTTTTACATGTAGAACAGTTTTATTTTATTTTGTTTTATTTTATTTTATCCCTGAAGCATATGTGAAATAGACAAAATTATTTTTGACATTTACAACTTTTTTATTTTATTTTATTTTATTTTATTTTATTTTAGTATCCTTGAAGCATATGTGAAATAGGCCAAATTATTTTAGATCTAGAACATTTTTTATTTTATTTTATTTTATTTTATTTTATTTTATTTTATTTTATTTTATTTTATTTTATTTTATTTTATTTTATCCTTGAAGCATATGTGAAATGAACAAAATTATTTTTACATCTACAACTTTTTTTATTTTATTTTATTTTATTTTATTATTTTATTTTATTTTATTTTATCCTTGAAACATATGTGAAATAGACAAAATTATTTAATTAATTAATTAATTTTACATCTAGAACAGTTTTATTTTATTTTATTTTATTTTATTTTCCAGTTAGTTATGCAAACCTTTCACAACATAGTTATATTGATATTTATCAAAAGATGGAATGAGGTTGGTCTCAGTAATTCTGCTAAGATGTTTGTAAATGAGCAAATAAATGTCTGTATAAATGTAATTCAGAGACCTTCGTGTAAAATCTTGGTGCTAAAAACAGATAAAGTAATAGTACAGCTTGCTCTTATAATGCATCTGTGTTCATGTTGATGTTCATATTCTCATTTCTAAGTCAGGTTTTTAAAATAGAACTACAAAAATACAATGTAGGAAAAAACGTTTAAAAACTAATAAATATCCAGATGTTATATTCCGTAAAATAGACGAACAAAAAGAACAACATTTTTTTTAATTTAATTAAATTTAATTTTAGATATTTTTTTCCACTAGCATAGTTTTTTTTTTTTTTTTTTTTTTTATTTATTTATCAAAAGATGGAATGAGGTTGATCTCAGTAATTCTGCTTAGATGTGTGTAAATGAGCAAATAAATGTCTATATAAATGTAATTCAGAGACCTTTGTGTACAATTTTGGTGCTAAAAACAGATAAAGCAATCTTCATTTAATGACAGTAAAAGCCTTAAAGCCTGTTTTCTAAAGTTTCAGTCTATTCAGATAATAAACCATAATTTTATGCCATGGATGGAGCATTAAAAGCCACACCGTTTTTTTTCTTCAGATGATTAAAATGTTCATTTTAATGCCTGTTTTCTATTTTTCAGTTTGTAAATGTGCAATCGTCCTGTTAGTGAAAGCTCTCCATCATTTGCTCATAATGATCCTGATGTGTGGTGTTTGTTTGTAAAGTCTTTTCATCGTCAGCTCTGTTTATATGATCATCCTCATGGATTAATATCATAAATAATCATGAGTATCGACGGACAAAATGTTCCCATCAGATGCAGAGCGTTTGAAGATGCTGTTGTTTATCATCACGTTTATTTGATGTTCTTGTCCTTCACATGTTGCCTGATTTACCAGAGAAAACAAAGACAAACTTTATCTATGAGTTCTGGAAATCTAAACAAACCCTCTGGACTCCTGTGGATCTTACCTGTACGAGTGTCTCCATCATCTGGCGGCAAACAAGAACTGCTAGAATACAATAAATAATTAACACATGAGGATTTTCTGCTTTGAACTTGTATTTGGATTATTTGTGCTAGTTTCATTCCCACATGATATGTGATTATATTCCTTGAAGCATATGTGAAATGGACAAACCCAAGGAAGATCTAGAACTATTTTATTTTTTATTTTATTTTATTTTATTTTATTTTATTTTATTTTATTTTATTTTATTTTATTTTATTTTATTTTATTTTATTTTATTTTATTTTATTTTATTTTATCCTTGAAGCATATGTGAAATGGACAAACCCAAAGAGCTTCTAGAACATTTTATTTTATTTTATTTTATTTTATTTTATTTTATTTTATTTTATTTTATTTTATTTTATTTTATTTTATCCTTGAAGCATATGTGAAATGGACAAACCCAAGGAACATCTAGAACATTTTATTTTATTTTATTTTATTTTATTTTATTTTATCCTTGAAGCATATGTGAAATGGACAAACCCAAGGAACATCTAGAACATTTTATTTTATTTTATTTTATTTTATTTTATTTTATTTTATCCTTGAAGCATATGTGAAATGGACAAACCCAAAGAGCTTCTAGAACATTTTATTTTATTTTATTTTATTTTATTTTATTTTATTTTATTTTATTTTATTTTATTTTATTTTATTTTATCCTTAAAGCATATGTGAAATGGACAAACCCAAAGAGCTTCTAGAACATTTTATTTTATTTTATTTTATTTTATTTTATCCTTGAAGCATATGTGAAATGGACAAACCCAAGGAACATCTAGAACATTTTATTTTATTTTATTTTATTTTATTTTATTTTATTTTATTTTATTTTATTTTATTTTATTTTATTTTATTTTATTTTATTTTATTTTATTTAATTTTATTTTTATTTTATTTTATTTTATTTTATTTTATTTTATTTTATTCTTGAAGCATATGCAAAATGTACAAACCCAAAGAACATCTAGAACATTTTAATTTAATTTAATTTTATTTTATTTTATTTTATTTTATTTTATCCTTGAAGCATATGCGAAATGGACAAACCCAAAAAGCATCTAGAACATTTTTATTTTATTTATTTATTTATTTTTCTATTTTTTTTTTTTTTTTCCTTGAAGCATATGCAAAATGGACAAACCCAAGAAACATCTAGAACATTTTAATTTAATTTAATTTAATTTTAATTTATTTTAGTTTACTTTATTTTTTTTTTTTATCCTTGAAGCATATGTGAAATGGACAAAACTATTTTTACATCTTCAACTTTTTTATTTTGTTTTATTTTATTTTATTTTATTTTATCCTTGAAGCATATGCAAAATGGACAAACCCAAGAAACATCTAGAACATTTTATTTTATTTTATTTTATTTTATTTTACTTTACTTTACTTTACTTTACTTTACTTTACTTTACTTTACTTTACTTTACTTTATTTTATTTTATTTTATCCTTGAGGCATATGCGAAATGGACAAACCCAAAAAACATCCAGAATATATTTTTTTTCAATTTTATTTTTTTTCTATTTTATTTTATTTTATTTTATTTTATTTTATTTTATTTTATTTTATTTTATTTTATTTTATCCTTGAAGCATATGTGAAATTGACAAAATTAGTTTTACATCTAGAATTTTTTTTTATTTTATTTTACTGCTTTAAACTTGTATTTGGATTATTTGCACTAGTTTCATTCCCACATCATAATATAAATATTAAAATCAGAATTTCTAAAGATAGATCACGTCATGTACGCTTTTTTCTTCCTCAGGGTGATTTTTACGTTTTTGTCAGGTGCTGCACGCATAACATGACATTTCATTTATTCAGAAATTGCTGTTTCCTCATTTCTAAGTGACATGATTGAAACTAAACATGTTTCTTGGGAATTTTAATTGATAATGAATTTATAGGTTTCTGGTGTGCTGCTTTTCATCCTATTTGTGTTTAATATCTCTTTAACCTACAGACAGACATCGTCCTTCAGGAAGTGACATCATCATTACTGGAGGGAAATCAGCAGGTAGTATCATCAGTGTTATTTGGTTTGTGTCTCTCTAAAACTTGCACAAATCAGTTTGATAAGACAGTGGACCCCAGCTGACGTCCTCAGGTAAGAAAACGTCACTTTTTTTTAATTCTATCCTGCTCACTTTCTTGTCATTGTGCTGAAGGAAACGTGAATGCAGTCTGTACAGCAGAACGAAGGGGAAGAAAATGCAACACTCTTCAGCAATTAAAAAACAAACAAAAATGAAGCACAAATGTTAGTTTAAAATATTAGTTTAATGTTAAACACATTTTGTGTATATTTAGTGTTAGTAGAATTTTTAAGTGTCTAAGACTGAGTGTTATTTTAGGATTGTATTATGGTATTTATTAGTTTTTATTTTTTATATTTTGTTTTCATTAAAATTTCATTAATTTTAGTTTGAGATTTAATGTTTTTTTTTTTTTTGTAGTTTTATTAGAGTTTTTAATATGTCTTTTTAGGGTGTTTTTTTTTTTTTTTTACTGTAAAAATTATTTAAAGATCTTTGTTTTATTTAGCATTCATTTTTTAACATTATTAACCTAATTATGTAATATTTTTTAGTGTTGAGTATCAATATATTATTAAAATATATTATTAAAATGTTGCTCTCTTCTGCTCACCAAGCCTGCATTTATTTGATCTAAAGTAGAGCAAAAACAGTAAAATCATGAAATATTTTTACTATTTAAAATACATGTTTTCTATTTGAATATATTTTGAAATATAATTTATTCCTTTAAATTCAAAGCTGATTTTTTTAGCATTACTCCAGTCACATGATCCTTCAGAAATCATTCTAATATTTTGCTCAAAAGCATTTATTATTATTATGATGTTGAAAACAGCTGAGTAGAATTTTTTCAGGTTTCTTTGATGAATAGAAAGTTGAGAAGAGCAACATTTATCTGAAATAGAAATATTTTGTAACATTATAAATGTCTTTATCATCACTTTTGATCAATTTAAAGCATCCTTGCTAAATAAAAGTATTAATTCCTTTTTTATTTTATTTGATTTTATTTAATCCTTGAAGCATATGCGAAATGGACAAAATTAGTTTTACATCTAGAACATATTTTATTTTTATTTTATTTTATTTTATTTTATTTTATTTTATTTTATTTTATTTTTATTTTATGTTATTTTATTTTATTTTATTTTATTTTACTTTAAACTTGTATTTGGATTATTTGCGCTAGTTTCATTCCCACATCATAATATAGTGTTGAGTATCAATAATATAACAAAGTTTTGAGTTATTAACATTTTATTGATTAATATATTGATATTTATTAAAATTTAGAATTAAAAAATATTTTCTTTATTTTAATTTAAGTCTGTCATTTAGTTGTTTTTTTCTTCATTTTTTAAAATAATGTTTTAATTATTTTTAAATGTAGTTTTAGATTAATTTCAGCTTTTTTAGTAATTCAGTTAACACTCAGACTAAACAGAAATGTCACTGTCAAAATAACAAAATTAAATTGAATAAATAAATAAATTGTTTTTATATTTTATTTTATCAATTTAATGATTATCAATATTTATATTTATATACTCTACCAGTCAAAAGTTTTAAACAGTAAGATTTCTAATATTCTGCTCAAAAACATTTATTATTATTATTGTGCTGAAAACAGCTAAGTAGAATTTAAATAGAAATAGAAAGTTGAGAAGAACAGCATTTATCTGAAATAGAAATCTTTTGTAACATTATAAATGTCTTTATCATCACTTTTGATCAATTTAAAGCATCCTTGCTAAATAATAATATTAATTCCTTTTATTTTATTTTATTTTATTTTATTTTATTATTTTACTGCTTTAAACTTGTATTTGGATTATTTGCGCTAGTTTCATTCCCACATCATAATATAGTGTTGAATTTCATTAATATAATATAACAAAGTTTTGAGTTATTAACATTTTTTTTATTAATATATTGATATTTATTACAATTTAGAATTAAAAAAAATAAATATTTAAGTTTAAGTCTGTCATTTAGTTGTTTTTTTCTATTTTCTATTACAATTATGTTTTAATTGTTTTTAAACTTTTAGGTTATTTTCAGCTTTTTTAGTAATTCAGTTAACACTCAAACTAAACAGAAATGTCACTGTCAAAATAACAAAATTAAATTAAATAAATTGTTTTTATATTTTATTTTATTTTATTTTATTAATTTAATGATTATCAATATTTATATTTATATACTCTACCAGTCAAAAGTTTTAAACAGTAAGATTTTGCTCTCTTTTGCTCACCAAGCCTGCATTTATTTGATCTAAAGTAGAGCAAAAACAGTAAAATTATGAAATATTTTTACTATTTAAAATATCTGTTTTCTATTTGAATATATTTTAAAATATAATTTATTCCTTTAAACTCAAAGCTGATTTTTTAGCATTACTCCAGTCACATGATCCTTCAGAAATCATTCTAATATTCTGCTCAAAAACATTTATTATTATTAAGTAGAATTTAAATAGAAACAGAAAGTTGAGAAGAACAGCATTTATCTGAAATAGAAATCTTTTGTAACATTATAAATGTCTTTATCATCACTTTTGATCAATTTAAAGCATCCTTGCTAAATAATAGTATTAATTCCTTTTTTCTTTTCTTTTCTTTTCTTTTCTTTTTTCTTTTCTTTTCTTTTCTTTTCTTTTATTTTATTTTATTTTATTTTATTATTTTACTGCTTTAAACTTGTATTTGGATTATTTGCGCTAGTTTCATTCCCACATCATAATATAGTGTTGAGTTTCATTAATATAATATAACAAAGTTTTGAGTTATTAACATTTTATTGATTAATATATTGATATTTATTAAAACTTAGAACTAAAAAAATATTTTCTTTATTTTAATTTAAGTTTAAGTCTGTCATTTAGTTGTTTTTTTTCCCTTTTCTATTAAAATTATCTTTTAATTGTTTTTAAACTTTTAGGTTATTTTCAGCTTTTTTAGTAATTCAGTAAACAAAATAACAAAATTAAATTAAATCAATTGTTTTTATATTTTATTTTATTAATTTAAATGCTCTCTTTTGCTCACCAAGCCTGCATTTATTTGATCTAAAGTAGAGCAAAAACAGTAAAATTATGAAATATTTTTACTATTTAAAATATCTGTTTTCTATTTGAATATATTTTAAAATATAATTTATTCCTTTAAATTCAAAGCTGATTTTTTAGCATTACTCCAGTCACATGATCCTTCAGAAATCATTCTAATATTCTGCTCAAAAACATTTATTATTGTTAAGTAGAATTTAAATAGAAACAGAAAGTTGAGAAGAACAGCATTTATCTGAAATAGAAATCTTTTGTAACATTATAAATGTCTTTATCATCACTTTTGATCAATTTAAAGCATCCTTGCTAAATAATAGTATTAATTCCTTTTTTCTTTTCTTTTCTTTTCTTTTCTTTTTTCTTTTCTTTTCTTTTCATTTTATTTTATTATTTTACTGCTTTAAACTTGTATTTGGATTATTTGCGCTAGTTTCATTCCCACATCATAATATAGTGTTGAGTTTCATTAATATAATATAACAAAGTTTTGAGTTATTAACATTTTATTGATTAATATATTGATATTTATTACAATTTAGAACTAAAAAAATATTTTCTTTATTTTAATTTAAGTTTAAGTCTGTCATTTAGTTGTTTTTTTCCCTTTTCTATTAAAATTATCTTTTAATTGTTTTTAAACTTTTAGGTTATTTTCAGCTTTTTTAGTAATTCAGTAAACAAAATAACAAAATTAAATTAAATAAATTGTTTTTATATTTTATTTTATTAATTTAAATGCTCTCTTTTGCTCACCAAGCCTGCATTTATTTGATCTAAAGTACAGCAAAAACAGTAAAATCATGAAATATTTTTACTATTTAAAATATCTGTTTTCTATTTGAATATATTTTAAAATATAATTTATTCCTTTAAATTCAAAGCTGATTTTTTAGCATTACTCCAGTCACATGATCCTTCAGAAATCATTCTAATATTCTGCTCAAAAGCATTTATTATTATTAAGTAGAATTTAAATAGAAACAGAAAGTTGAGAAGAACAGCATTTATCTGAAATAGAAATCTTTTGTAACATTATAAATGTCTTTATCATCACTTTTGATCAATTTAAAGCATCCTTGCTAAATAATAGTATTAATTCCTTTTTTCTTTTCTTTTCTTTTCTTTTCTTTTTTCTTTTCTTTTCTTTTATTTTATTATTTTACTGCTTTAAACTTGTATTTGGATTATTTGCGCTAGTTTCATTCCCACATCATAATATAGTGTTGAGTTTCATTAATATAATATAACAAAGTTTTGAGTTATTAACATTTTATTGATTAATATATTGATATTTATTAAAACTTAGAACTAAAAAAATATTTTCTTTATTTTAATTTAAGTTTAAGTCTGTCATTTAGTTGTTTTTTTCCCTTTTCTATTAAAATTATCTTTTAATTGTTTTTAAACTTTTAGGTTATTTTCAGCTTTTTTAGTAATTCAGTAAACAAAATAACAAAATTAAATTAAATAAATTGTTTTTATATTTTATTTTATTAATTTAAATGCTCTCTTTTGCTCACCAAGCCTGCATTTATTTGATCTAAAGTAGAGCAAAAACAGTAAAATCATGAAATATTTTTACTATTTAAAATATCTGTTTTCTATTTGAATATATTTTAAAATATAATTTATTCCTTTAAATTCAAAGCTGATTTTTTAGCATTACTCCAGTCACATGATCCTTCAGAAATCATTCTAATATTCTGCTCAAAAACATTTATTATTGTTAAGTAGAATTTAAATAGAAACAGAAAGTTGAGAAGAACAGCATTTATCTGAAATAGAAATCTTTTGTAACATTATAAATGTCTTTATCATCACTTTTGATCAATTTAAAGCATCCTTGCTAAAAAATAGTATTAATTCCTTTTTTCTTTTCTTTTCTTTTCTTTTCTTTTCTTTTCTTTTCTTTTCTTTTCTTTTTTATTTTATTTTATTTTATTTTATTTTATTTTATTATTTTACTGCTTTAAACTTGTATTTGGATTATTTGCGCTAGTTTCATTCCCACATCATAATATAGTGTTGAGTTTCATTAATATAATATAACAAAGTTTTGAGTTATTAACATTTTATTGATTAATATATTGATATTTATTACAATTTAGAACTAAAAAAATATTTTCTTTATTTTAATTTAAGTTTAAGTCTGTCATTTAGTTGTTTCTTTTCTATTTTCTATTAAAATTATGCTTTAATTGATTTTATTTTTATTTATTTATTTATTTCTGCATTTATTTATTGCCTCCACATTTCTTTTTGAGGTTTGCGGTTGTCGGCACGTCACTCAACAATAGTGGGCGTCACCTTTCCAGCTCGATTACTTTGGTCTTTCTAGTTCAGGCGCCTTTTTCATTAAAATTGTGTTTTAGGTTATTTTCAGCTTTTTTCGTAATTCAGTAAACACTCAAACTAAACAAAAATGTCACTGTCAAAATAACAAAATTAAATTAAATAAATTGTTATTTTATTTTATTAATTTAAATGCTCTCTTTTGCTCACCAAGCCTGCATTTATTTGATCTAAAGTAGAGCAAAAACAGTAAAATCATGAAATATTTTTACTATTTAAAATATCTGTTTTCTATTTGAATATATTTTAAAATATAATTTATTCCTTTAAATTCAAAGCTGATTTTTTAGCATTACTCCAGTCACATGATCCTTCAGAAATCATTCTAATATTCTGCTCAAAAACATTTATTATTGTTAAGTAGAATTTAAATAGAAACAGAAAGTTGAGAAGAACAGCATTTATCTGAAATAGAAATCTTTTGTAACATTATAAATGTCTTTATCATCACTTTTGATCAATTTAAAGCATCCTTGCTAAATAATAGTATGAATTCCTTTTTTCTTTTCTTTTCTTTTCTTTTCTTTTTTCTTTTCTTTTCTTTTCTTTTATTTTATTTTATTTTATTTTATTTTATTATTTTACTGCTTTAAACTTGTATTTGGATTATTTGCGCTAGTTTCATTCCCACATCATAATATAGTGTTGAGTTTCATTAATATAATATAACAAAGTTTTGAGTTATTAACATTTTATTGATTAATATATTGATATTTATTAAAACTTAGAACTAAAAAAATATTTTCTTTATTTTAATTTAAGTTTAAGTCTGTCATTTAGTTGTTTTTTTCCCTTTTCTATTAAAATTATCTTTTAATTGTTTTTAAACTTTTAGGTTATTTTCAGCTTTTTTAGTAATTCAGTAAACAAAATAACAAAATTAAATTAAATAAATTGTTTTTATATTTTATTTTATTAATTTAAATGCTCTCTTTTGCTCACCAAGCCTGCATTTATTTGATCTAAAGTAGAGCAAAAACAGTAAAATCATGAAATATTTTTACTATTTAAAATATCTGTTTTCTATTTGAATATATTTTAAAATATAATTTATTCCTTTAAATTCAAAGCTGATTTTTTAGCATTACTCCAGTCACATGATCCTTCAGAAATCATTCTAATATTCTGCTCAAAAACATTTATTATTGTTAAGTAGAATTTAAATAGAAACAGAAAGTTGAGAAGAACAGCATTTATCTGAAATAGAAATCTTTTGTAACATTATAAATGTCTTTATCATCACTTTTGATCAATTTAAAGCATCCTTGCTAAAAAATAGTATTAATTCCTTTTTTTAAAATACTTTTATTTAATTAAAGCAGATGTTTTAAAGTATAGTCATGTTCTGGTTTGTAATCAGAGAGTTGAAGCGCTTCAGGTTCTTACTCCAGTGTGTGTGTGTGTGTGTGTGTGTGTTTGACTGGCAGCTCTTGTTTACTCTGCTATCAGTCACATGATCACTGAGTGTGTCATGTTTAATGAGGCGGCTGTCATCAGGAAGGGAAACCCTGCGACTCCTGCGCTTCACCCGCGGCCGGCTCTTCCTGGCAGGTCTGGCGAGCATCACAGGTCAGCCTCGTCGTCTTTCACCTGGACACTCGCAGTCAACAGTTAAAGTTACACCGTAGTAAATAAATTAAAGATGCCCTCGAAGGAGAAAAAAACACGGCAGTCGCAGGAAACCGAAGAGGAGGACGATGACGGAGAGGAGAAGAAATCAAAGTCGAGAAGGAAAGGTAAGATCAGCACTTCAGATTGTCCCGCAAAGAAGAAACACAAACACGCCGAGGACACGGAATCGGTCAGCGATGCATCCGAGGTGAAGAAGAAGAAGAAGAAAAAGAAGAAGACCTCGAAACAGGAGGACGAGGAGGTGAGGAGCAGCGAAGATGAACGTCAAAACCTTCCAGATGTGGTTCAAGTGAGCAAAAAGAGCACCGAGAAGAATCCAAACCCTGCCGAGAGCATCATGGGATCCAAAGACAAGAAGTCCAAGGACGAGGGGAAGAAGAAGAAGAAAGCTGAGAAGGAAGAATCCGAGGAGGAGGACGACGACTCCCAGAAGAAGAAGAAGAAGAAGTCCAAGAAAGGAGCCGACGACAGTGATGACGAGGGCAAGAAGGGAAAAGGCAAGAAGAAGAAATCCAAAAACGTCGATTATGTGGAGATCTACGAGAACGAACTGAGAAACTACGAGCCTGATAAAGTGGAAAACTATGAGGATGAGTATCACAAGAAAAAAGGTAGAGCAACTCAAACATGATTAAGCATTAGCTGTGTTTTCTGTTCTTGAAGGATGTTCAACACTCTTAGAAATAAAGCTTCTTTATTGAGGGTTTCATGAAGAAGTTTTAACATCCATGAAACCGCTGAAGGTCCTTTATAGTGGAAAAGAAGTTCTTTAGATGATTCAGACTACAGGGGGAAAAAAATGGTTTTTTTAAGAACTGATCACTGAAATGTTCTTTAGGGAACCAAAAATGTGTCATTAGACCCTTTGAAATTGTGAGTTTGAGACTGTTTTTTGACTGATTTATTACAGTGAATCAGGTAAAGAGTTATTTTCATGAGTCAGACTCCACTGTTCGCACTGTAGACCAGTTCAAAATGTGAGTTTGAGACTGTTTGCGAGTCTTTTTGACTGATTCATTACAGTGAATCAGTTAGAAAGTCATTTGTTCATGCTTCAGACTCCACTGTTCACACTGTTGTCATTAGACTGATTCAAATTGTGAGTTTGAGACTGTGAGTCTTTTTACCTGATTTAATACAAGGAATCAGTTGGAGAGTCATTTGTTGTTGAGTCTGACTCAACTGTTCACACTGTAGTCATTAGACTGATTCAAATTCTGAGTTTGAAACTGTGAGTCTTTTTGACTGATTCATTACAAGGAATTGTTTAAAGAGTCATTTGTTAATGAATCAGACGTCACTGTTCACAGTCATTAGACCGATTCAAATTATGAGTTTGAGATTGTTAACAAGTCTTTTTTTAAGTTATATTCTTGGGCTTTTGTTCCTTTATTATTCACACTGTAGTCGTTAGACTGATTCAAATTGTGAGTTTGAAACAGTTTGTGAGTCTTTTTGACTGATTCAATGCAAGGAATTAGTTAGAGAGTCATTTCTTTATGAGTCAGACTCCACTGTTCACACTGTAGATCGATTCAAATTGTGAGTTTGTGAAATTGTGATTCAGATTGTGAGTTTGAGAGTCTTTGTGAGTCTTTTTTACTAATTCAATACAAGGAATCAGTTAAAGTGTCAGTTGTTCATGAGTCAAACTCCACTGTTCACACTGTAGTCATTAGACTGATTCAAATTGTGGGTTTGAGAGTCTTTCTGAATCTTTTTGACTGATTCATTACAAGGAATTGTTTAAAGAGTCATTTGTTAATGAATCAGACTCCACTGTTCACAGTCATTAGACCAATTCAAATTGTGAGTTTGAGACTGTTTGTGAGTCTTTTTGACTGATTCATTACAAAGGATCAGTTAGAGAGTCATTTGTTCATGAGTCAAACTCCACTGTTCACACTGCAGTCATTAGACTGATTGAAATTGTGGGTTTGAGAGTCTCTCTGAATCTTTTTGACTAATTCATTACAAGGAATTGGTTACAGAGTCATTTGTTCAGGAATCAGACTCCACTGTTCACAGTCATTAGACCGATTCAAATTGTGAGTTTTGAGACTGTTAACAAGTCTTTCTGACTGATTCATTACAAGTAATTGTTTAGAGAGTCATTTGTTCAGAAATCAGACTCCAGTGTTCACACTATATTCATTGGACTAATTCAAATTGTGAGTTTGAGACTGAAAGTCTTTTTCATTGAATGATTCATTACAGTTAATCAGTTAGAGAGTCATTTGTTCATGACTCAGATTCCATGTTTCGAACTCAAGTTATTAGATTGTTTCAAACTGTGAGTTTGAGACTGTTTTGTGAGTCTGTTTGACTGATTTATTACAAGGAATTGGTTTGAGAGTCATTTGTTCATGAATCAAATTCAACTGTTCACACCGTAGTCATTAGATCGATTCATATTGAGAGTTCGTGACTGTTTGTGAGTCTTTTTGACTGATTCATTAAGGAGTCAGTTAGAGTCATTTTGCAAACCTTATGGGAATGTTACTTTTAAATGTTCCCTAAACATTCTGAAACAAGTAGTAACATTTATCAAAGTTTAGGCAGGCTAAAAATGTTTCAGAAAAATGTTCCACAAAAGATGTATAAATAACACTTTTAGAATATTATAGAATGAATGTTTTATTTTTGTTACTGGAAGAATGTTCGTTCGTAACTTTGTTTGAATGGGCTTTAATGATCCGCATTCTGATTTCGGAGTCGATTATCTTGACTGTGTCACGTCATGATGAGTTTTTCCTCACATTTGTGTCATTTGGAGCGTAGTCATTGTTCAGCGGGCCGTTTCAGGCTCTTCTGCTATGGAATCTCCTCATTAATAATGCAAATGATCTCATGTATTCTGTGCTCAATCAAATCAAGCATGTTTCTCCCAGTCTATGAGGTGGTGACCATCACCGGAGACGTCAACGGAGCCGGAACGGATGCCAACGTCTTCATCACGCTCTTCGGCGACTATGGCATCACTCCCAAACTGCATCTGGCCAGCAAGTGAGTCCGTATGAAGCTGCACTGACCTGAAACTTGATTCATAATCATCCGTGTAAATAATAAATGAATTGCTGTTCGGCCTGGTCGCTGCTCGTCTCATTGTTTACAGTTGCTCGTGAATATGTTATTTCTGCTGATGACATTTAACACCATCATTCTGTCTTTTTTCCGAATCTACAGCACAGACAAGAGGTATTTGAGTCTGTTCCTCTCTGATGGAGGGGAATCTAGATCTCGCTGATGTTGTGCATTTACATGCGCACATGATATTCTAGAACCTTTCATCAAGGAGCAACATTTAATTTGCGTGATAATCAAATCTGATTCAGAGAGGTTTATTGCTCCTCATAATGAAAGGCTACAATATGCATGTGCTGTACATCGCTATGATGGACTGGTGTGAATCATGTGGAAATGTATAGCATTGTGCTGTAGATCTGCAGCGCTTTACTATTCTGTTTCCAGACACGCATCATTCAGACTATCATCAAAGCTCATTTACAGAATATGTGTGTTTGTCAGCAAATGCATGGTATATTGGGTGCTAGTTATCATGCATTTTCTGAAATGTATTGTGTATGTTTTTCACGTATGTTTTACTAAGGGCATACAATGAATATATGATGAAGCATTTACAATGACTAGTTGTACACTGTAAATTAGTGCATTAAAGCAGTAGAGATGCAATGCACAGCCATTGTGCACATAAATTGCATTTATTCACCAAGATTTGACTCTTTATGCTTATATATAATAAAGGATCTATCATTTAGATTTACAACATTGCATTGCATTTATACCTCTCAGTAATATATGGACTGAATTGGATGATTGGGTTCAGGGTTTGATTTTGTCTTTAGCATTTGAATAAAGTTAGAGGATTCTGTGTTTGCAGAAATTTTTTTTTTGTTTTAATTATTTATTGCAGAAATCGAAGTGCTTTTGAAAAAAACAAAACCGATGTCTTCCGGATAAAAACACACAATGTCGGCCCTTTGAAAAAAGTTAGGTAAGTTTGCCAACTTTACTGTGATTTAGGGTCAGTGATAACTGAATTCACAACTGGAAATAAATATAAATACAATAAATAATTAAATTAAATAATTAAAAATAAATATTAGTTAAATATAATATTTCCTAATATTTATTTTCAATTATAACTTCAGTTTATAATATGTTAGTAAATTATAAAATATTAGTAGATTATATTATTTTTCAAGAATGCAAAAAAAAAAAAAAAAAAAAAAAAAAATTATATATATATATATATATATATATATATATATATATATATTTTTTTTTTTTTTTTTTTTTTTTTTTTTTAAGTAGTAAATACAAAGATTATTAGAGTATGTCTTACAAGAGAATACTATTTCAGGTTTTCTACTTCAGAATTACATGTTACTAATCAATTCTTTGTAATTAACTTTATTAATTACATTTACTATCCATTTAAATTTTACAATGCAATGCATTTTTAAGGTCAGACATATTTACAGACATTCTGTAAAATATACAGCATGTTACTGTTTTATAAAAATACATTATAATACTGTTAGAAAACACCTGTAAATTTACAGTAAAGTGTTACAGTAAATGTAATATTTATTATCAATTTTAAGTATATTATAAAATAAATAAATAAACATGCATTGTGCCTATATATACATTTCTGTACAAAACTAAAAGAATGACTAGTTTTCAGTATTATTCTGGAGCAGTGTAAAATAATGCATTTACAGAAGCAGTTGTGTGTAACTTTTAACTAGTAGTGCAGTGAATCTGAGCAGAGTGTCGGTCCGCTCTGTGTTTTTTGTCAGGATTGAGCATGATAACACGGGTCTGAACGCCAGCTGGTTTCTGGACCGGGTCGTGGTCACAGACATGAACCGACCGCATTTACGCTTCTACTTCGCCTGCAACAACTGGCTGAGCATGACCGAGGGTGACAGCCTGTTCGTCCGAGACCTGCTGGGCAGCCTGGACCCCATGGACATGCCCAAATGTGAGCCTTTATCTCTTATATCAACTTTAAGAGTCCTGGACTATGGAGAAAAGTTGTGAAATTCCTTTGATTCCTTGAGTCGTGTCAAGTTGTGTCCATTTCATGATGGGATCTTGTCCAAAGTGTCTGTGCTAATATAATCCATGCAGGTTTCTGATAACAATTCGACGATGTCATGCAGCTGTATGTTTTTCTCTATGAGCCTGTTGATCAAAACAAATAATTTGCTTTAAACATGCCAAAATTATATTTTAGATATTTTAAATATATGCTAAATATATTTCGTATTCAGTGCTCAATGTACAGAAAATGTATCAAAAATAAAAAATTAAAATTAAAAAAGTACTGTTAGCAAATGTATATTTACATAAATATATTTCAAAAATAAATATATTAAAAATCTTTTTTTTTTTTTCGTCATATGGGAGTTTAAACATATCTGACCTCCAGAATTGCTGCTTTCAGCTAATAAACGGTTTGCTTTTGTATTGCATCCTACAATGTATTTATTGTGTTTTTTGTTTTTTTGGCAGATAATAAATATGTTGTAAGCGTGTTCACGGCTGATGTGAAAGGCAGCGGGACAGATGCTGATGTCTTCCTCAACATTTTTGGGGAAAATGGTGATACAGGTAATAAAGATGTGTTACTATATAAGAGATGTTACTATATAAAATAATAAAATATATTAAAATATATAAAATATGTAATGTATAATGTATATACATTTTTTAATGTTTACAAAATGAAGCTATATCCACATGGTGTTCCCTTGTGAAAAAGAATTGTGCTTAATATGATCTATGCTAAGCTATTAGCAAAAAAAGTGGAGTGTTCCTTTAACAACATGCTAGTAACATGCTAATCATGTTAGAAACATGCTAACAAAATGCTAGTAACATGCTAATCATGTTAGAAACACGTTAACAACATGTTATTAATATGCTAATCATGCTAACAACTTACTAATAACTTGCTAATCATGTTAACAGCATGGTAATCATGCTAACAACATGCTAGTAACATGCTAATCATGTTAGAAACATGTAAACAACATGTTATTAATATGCTAATCATGCTAACAACTTACTAATAACTTGCTAATCATGTTAGCAGCATGGTAATCATGCTAACAACATGCTAGTAACATGCTAATCATGCTAGCAACATGTTAGTAACATGCTAATCATGATATAAAAATGCTAGCAACGTGCTAGTAACATGCTAATCATGCTAACAACATGCTAGTAAATTGGTAATCATGCTAGCAACGTGCTAATCATGTTAGAAACATGCTAACAACATGTTAGTAACATGCTAATCGTGCTAGCAACATGTTAGTAACAAGTTAATCATGTTAGAAACATGCTAGCAACATGCTAATCATGCTAGTAACATGTTAATCGTGTAAGCAACATGCTACTAACATGCCAATCATGTTAGAAACGTGCTAATAACATACTAATCATGTTAGCAACATGCTAGTAACTTGTTAATCATGCTAGCAACATGCTAGTAACATGCTAATCATGCCAGCAACATGCCAATCATGTTAACAACATGCTAGTAATATGTTAATCATGATAGAAACATGTTAACAAGAAGTTAGTAACATGTTAGCCATATTAGAAACATGTTGGTAACATGCTAATCATGCGCAAAACATGCTATCAACATGCTAATCGGGTTAGAAACATGCTAGTAACTTGCTAATCATACTAACAACATTCTAGTAACTTGCAAATTATGTTAACATGTTAAGCAATGTGTTGAATTATGCTAGCTGCTTTCATACTTTTACAACTGCTTCTAACTTTCAGGCTAGGGTTTCTCAAGCCAACTTAAAATTTGTTCTCAAACTTTACTCATCTAGTTAGCTCTTGATGTTTAGTGTATGATGTGGCTCCTGATGAATTGGCTGGTTTAAAGTGTTCATAGTCGTGTCCTCAGCAACACACAGAACCTGATATCACACGTGGGATTACGGCCACTGGGTTTCTGACCCCAAACACCATCACTTCATCTTTGAAGTATTTTAGATTTAATATCAAGTTACATTAATATATGTTATTTTTATTTCCCAAAGGAGAGAGACGACTAGACAATGATAAAAACAACTTTGAGAGGGGAACTGAAGACAAGTTCACCATAGAGGCTCCAAACCTGGGCAGAGTGAGGAAAATCACCATCGGACACAACAACAAGGGCTCCTCTGCTGGATGGTTTGTGGAAAAGGTACAATCTCGGACACAACTCAATAAAGATTTTTACAGACTCTTAAGAATATAATACAGACTCAGAGAGCGTTTGCTGTAATCATCTCACACAAACACACGCCTCAGTACTTTTGTCTTGTTTTCCAGTACAAACAGCTGTTCCCCCCAATGTCAAAATCAAATCCGCCCTAGCTGTTTTGTGTTCATCTGCTTCTCCCATTTATTCTTTTTAAAATTGTCTAACACTCTATATAGACTAATACAAACAGATACAACAATTTCTCAGATATTTATTACAAAATATACTGATAAATGTAAGATTGACTTCAATGGTGTTAGATGCTTTCAACTGATTTCCTATTGAACTGTCAGCAAATATATTTTAAATATAGTGAAGATACAAACTCCATCGTAATGCACAATGTTTCCATCCAACATGTATTTTAAGCTGCAGTTTCTCATATTAAAGGAGTGTTTAGTTAGAGGTAAATCAGTTACCTCACCTCAATATGTTCGTAGATTCGTGTAGGATCTTTGCAATGGAATATATATATATATATTATTCGTTAACATCATACCTTTTTCGTTTATTTTAATGAATTTCATAGAACTAGCGAGCTAAGCCAGTAGTAGTACTGACAGTGTCGTGTAAACATGGCTGAAGATGCGAAAAGCGGAGGAACAGACAAACCGATTCAATTGAGTGAGTCATTTACTCTGGAACCGCTCCGGTTGATTCAAACTCAAACTCGATTCACTAGCAAAAATAAATAAATAAAATAAACAAATCAAAAGAGCCATTCATTTTCGAATTTCGAATATTTGCACGTGGTGATGGTTAAAACGGAGCTTTCCGACACTCCGAATCAGCTAAACCATTATGATGCAAAATGATTCAATGTTTTGATACGGTTCAATCGGATCGCTTTTTTTTTTTTTTTTTTTTAAATTAAACATTACAGATATCCAAAACATCACAACAGTAAAATTACAGACAAAAAAAAAAGAAAAAAAAAAAACACAAATTTGTTGCCAGGGTAACAAACAAAGAAAAAAACAGGGTAATAAAATTACATCTTAAGATGACACAAAGGATGAATACAGAGATACAGTTTTCATAGCTTTCAAATTAGCAGAACTTTGGATAGTTTCCACATACTTATCCAAGTCCACTTTGAACAAAGAAAAAAGAGGTTTAGAGCCAGTAAACTTTTGTTTATGAATGTGAAATTTAGCTAACAGAAAACACAAATTAATTATGTAATATTTTCCTGTATTCTCTTTAGAATATTCAAATAATCCAAACAAAACATCTTTAAAACAAAATGAGAAGTCACTTACAAAATATGATTGGATAAACACCAAAAGATCCGACCGAAATTTCTCTGTGTGGGTGCATTGCCAAAACAAATGAATGAGTCTTCTTCAGAAGAATGACAAAAACTGCAGTTCACTTCAATGTCAGGCTTATATTTCCTAAGAAAGACTTTAGTCGGGTAACATTTGCGAATCAGTTTAAATGTCAGTTCTTTTACTATATTGGTAAGCTGATACTTATAAGGCAAGGTCCATACTTTTTCCCAAGGTATATTCTCCACAGTATTATTCCAATGTGGTATTACGTAGGGAATTGTTGTTATCTCAGCCTGGAAGAGAGCTCTGATTTTATAGTTATTTTTCTGACGATCTGCAGAAAAGCAAACACCTCCAATCATTGTGTCAGTTACATTCAGAGAGTAAGAACACGGCCATGGAAATGTAGTACCTTGCAACAGAAAAGACACACCAGAGGGAATGACATTGAAAACAATCGCATATTCATCAGCAGATACAGGAATATTATATTTCTGTAAAAAATCTGAATAATTATAAAGTCTGCCTTGTGAGTTAAAAAGCTGTCCAACTAAAAGAAGGTTGTTTTCAAACCAATCCTTGAGGAAAAGTAGTTTATTCTTGTAAAGAATATCCTTATTGTTCCATAAGTAGTATTTGTGCGGAGAGAAGTTGTGTTTGTGTATGAGGGATCAGGCCAAGAACATCTGCTTATGGAAATTAGAAAGTCTGATATGGAGTAAAAGAAAATTCAGGCCACCAACTTTAGAGAAGATATTGGGGATAATATTCCAAAGGGAAGAGAGATTTTTAAGAAAATTCTTAAGCCAGTTAATTTTGAAAGTGTTGTTTAAGGTAGCAACATCTAAAAAATCCACCCCCCCCCCCCCCCCCCCCCCCGTTTTACTGAATTCATTATTACTGATTTCCTGATATAATGAGCTTTATTTTTTCCAAACAGGTTCAATCGGATCGCGTAAAGCGAATCATTTGATTTAGATAGAAACTTCAGAGCGGGTTCGTGAATCTTTTGATTCAGATCCGAACTTTGGAACGGGTTCGCGAATCAATCATCCACGCTCCGAAGTCTCGATATGAAATGATGGTTTACGAATCTTTATTTAAATCAGTGTTTCGGAGGCGGATCGCGAATCATTTAGGTTAGATACCTCGGAACTTTAGAGCGGGTTCGTGAATCATTTCGCGAATTGAATGGTTCGCGATCCGCGCTCCGAAGTCCCTATTTGAAATGATGGTTCGCGAATCATTTGATTTGATGCTAGGCTTTCTCAAGCCAACACCACCGTTTTTCTTAAACTTTTTCATCCTGTTGGAGAGCCGCACTCCACCTCACATCACATCTCTCAGGATGAGGTCATCCTCGTCACCTTATCCACGCTGAAAGGAAACACCGCACTACTCTACAGGATTGGTTTTCCTGCTGATGAGAGCCGCCGCTTCAGATAGATATGCACATAGATTGTTCACACGGACACCAACATGAAACCCAGCGTTCACCTCTGGCTGTCTGCTTTTATTTCAGGTCATAGTGGATGATTTGGGAAACAAGGCCGTGTACGAGTTTCCCATCAGCCGCTGGTTTGCCATTGATGAGGATGATGGGAAGATACAGAGAGATGTTCTGGTTGGAGGCAGTCAACCCACCGGTAAACATTGCAGAAGCATTGCTTAAATAAACATACAGACAAGATCTTCCCATAAAAAAACATCAGAATCATGCATTAAACTGATCAAAAGTGACAGTCAAGACTAGGGATGTTCATTTCGGTTATTTTTCCTAACCGACAGCCGACGCTCGTTAACCGATTATTAACCGTTAACAGACAAGATCATTTCAAACTAGAATTTAATTATTTTAGAAAGGATAAGTGTCTGTGACCCGTTAAAAATACCACAATTTGTTTTCCAGGGATTAATTTTACATGCGCCAAAAGCAGCAAACAACAGAACATGAGGATTTACCATGGGATTTACATGGACATATCACATCACACACCTGCAGCGCTTCTGCATGCGAACGGAGAAAAACATAACAAAGCTAGGCTATGCTATATATAATGAATGAATAGGCCTATACGATAAACATTTTTACTTAATTAACAAAGCGAAAGAAAAAACTGTGCAACAAGCTAGGATGCAGAGTTTTGGTTTCGCTGCGCGAAAGGAAGAAAAACGGCATCCTATTTTTTTTTATTTTTACAAAAGCACAAAGATTTGTTTTTATTGTGAATGTACACAAATAAAAACAAACCGTTTACAGTTTCGATTATCTGTATGACTAGAAGGAGTCGTTTCCACTGTTAGAAGGAAAAAAATAATCAAGTGATCGCACCGGCGCCGCACACACACACACACACACACACACACACACACACACAGTTAAGCATTGCTAACTTGACAATGCAACTTTTCCATTATCATAATAAAATACAGTCAGCCAAATATATGGAAAAATCACACTGCCTAATCGTTATCATCGTACTGCCGTAATATTATGCCAAACAATTTGTTTTATGTGGATATTGGAATGCAAGTGAAGCACAAAACCAGGTTTACATAATAAATAATATCTTGGCATTCAAATACATCTCGAATACGGAAACATTTGGATTTGTGTCGTATGAGAGACCCAACGTTAGTTTCAGTTTCGCTTTAGCCTAAATAAATTCGTTTTGGCTTGTCGTTAATATAGCCTAGCTTCTTATATTTTTCATTCTTGTTTCTTTTTTGAATACTGTTAAATTGAAAGTATTCAGATTGGTTTAATTTATTTAGAATTGAAAAAAAAAATAAAAATGATTTTTTGTGGAGTGAGGGAAACTAAAATAGCCCAGCCTATGTTTATAGTGTTTGTAAACATTTGGCGTCGGCATCGGGTCTGTTTCTGAATGTAATAATAATATGCGACTTAATGTTGTAGGCCTATGTGATTTATCTTTTTTTTCTCTCAAAAATGCAATTTTATTTTATTTTAACCCTTCAGCAAACGTTTTAAAATATTTTGATAAATTACTGAAAAAAATTAAATGGCCTTTTAAACCGTTTAACTGATGGTATTAACCGGTTAAAATTCTTTTAACAGGTTAAAATGAGCATCCCTAGTCAAGACATATTTAATGTTACAAAAGATTTCTATTTCAAATAAATGCTGTTCTTTTTAACTTTCTATTCATCTGTGAATTATAAAAAATAAAATGAATGTCAGTTTTCACAAAAATATTATGCAGCACAACTGTTTTCAACATTGCTAATAATCAGAAATGTTTCTAGAGCAGCAAATCAGCATATTAGAATGATTTCTGAAGGATCATGTGACACTGAAGACTGGAGTAATGATGCTGAAAATTCAGCTGTGCGTCACAGAAATAAATTAAATTTTAACAGAGATTCACACAGAAAACAGCTATTCTAAATTCTAAAAATATTTAACATTTTTACTGTATTTTTGATCACATAAAAGCAGCTTTGATGAACAAAAGAGACTTTTTTTCAAAAACACTAAAAGTTATTATTTTTAAAATCAGTCTGGATTTATTATAACTGTGTTTTATAGGCATCGTGTACAACGTTCAGGTGGTGACGGGCAACATCAGAGGTGCGGGTACCAACTCCAAAATCCACATGATCATGCACGGCTCCAAAGGCCTGAAGAACAGCGGCAAGATCTTCCTGGAGGGAGGGAAGTTCGAGCGCGGCCTGACCGACATCTTTAACGTGGAGATCGCGGCGCTGCTCAGTCCGCTCAGCCGAGTCACCATCGGTCACGATAACGGAGGCGTCAGTCCCGGCTGGTACTGCGACAAGGTCAAGTCTCTGTCCTGCATTCGGTTCATTTCATGCGTCACCTTTGGTTAAACTTCACTGTTATCATAGAAAATAATTTGTCATTTAGTTTAAAACCAAAACCAGTGTTTTCATGCACTGGTTTATTTTGAGATTATGTCTGTTCTTTCAGAATAGTGGAAAGAAAACATAATACACATTTAAGTGTTTATTTTATTGCACTTTATTTGCATCTGTAGATTTAAAAATTTAAATCGTTTTCTTTACAGAGTTTTATATTTTCTGAAGATTTGTTCATATATCATTCACACTCATTTATAAAGCATTTTATTCCTAAAAAAATGTATTAGTTTTCTGTCTCTTGACAGTATTTCCTACGGAAGCTTTTTTCTGCCACAGGATCAAAATAAAAATAAGTAATTGCGACTTTATCTCATAATTGAGACTTTCCTCCCTACAATTCTGAGTTTATATTTACATTTACATTTAGACATTTAGCAGACGCTTTTATCTAAAGCGACTTACAAAAGAGGACAATGGAACCAAACAAAATCAACAAAAGAGCAATACCTTGCAAGTGATATTACAAGTCTGTTAGCCCAACACAGTTTTTTTTATTATTATAATTATATATTAAATAAAAATAAAACAGAATATAAAAGAAAAAGCAAGCTAGTGTTAAAGGCCTTTTTTGGTTAATTGTACAATAAATAAGTAGAAAAAAAAGCTATTTTGTTAAGTAAGTATATGAATAGAGTAATAGAGTTTTTTTGTACAGAATAGAATTAGAATAGAGAGTGCTAGAGTCAGAGGGTCAAATAAAATTATATCTCATATATCTCACAGTTATATCTTATTTTTCTTGCAATTCTGAGAAAAACAAAATTGTGAGATATACAGTCATGTGAAAAAGTTAAGACATCCTATTGAATTCCATGGTTTTCTGTATCAGGACATAAATTATCTGGTCCTTGGCAGGTCTTCAAATTTTGCAAATAAATCCTCAGATAAACATCATCACATGACATATTGCACAGTGTCATTATTTATTTAACAAAAATAAAGCCAAGATGGAAAAGCCATGTGTGACACCCTATGAGTCAACTGCCTGTAGATCCACTTTTAGCAGCAATAACTTGAAGCATTCATTTATTGTGTGACTCTATCAGTCTCTCACATCATTCTGGAGGAATTTGGCCCACTCTTCTTTTCAACGTTGCTCCAGTTTATTGAGGTTTGTGGGCATTTGCTGATGCACAGCTCTCACCACAGCATTTGAGTCAGGATGAGCTCTGGACTTGGACTGGTCTATTGCAACACCTTGATTCTTTTCTTTTCAGCCATTCTGTTGTAGATTTGCTGGTGTGCTTGGCATCATTGTCCTGTTGCATGACCCAGTTTTGGCCCAACTTTAGATGTCGGACAGCCCTCGTATTTGGCTCCAGAGTACTTTGATATCCAGAGGAGTTCATGGCCAACTCAATGACTGTGAGGTGCCCACGTCCTGTCCCACAAGCCCACAAGCCCAAAATGATCAGCATGCTTGTGTTTTGGTATGAGGTGTTTGTGCTGATATGCTCTTCAGGTTTTCACCAGACTTGGTGCTGTGATTTATGGCCAAACATCTCCACTTTGGTCTCGTCTGTTTAAAGGACATTATTCTAGAAGACTTGTGTTTTGTTCAGATGCAACTTTGCAGACCTAAACTGTGCTGCAATGTTTTTTTTTTTTTTTTTTTCAGATAGAAGAGGCTTTCTTCTGCCAAGCCTTCCAAACAAGTCATTTCTGTCCCATATTTTTCTAATGGTATTGTCATGAACTTTATCATTTAACATGTTAACTGAGGCCTGTAGAGTCTGAGGTGTAGTTCTTGGCTTTGTCTGCCATTTCTCTGAGCTTTACACGATCTGATGTTGGGGTAATATTTCTGGGACGTCCAGGTGTCTGTTTTAAACGTCTTACACTTGTGAATAAACTTCAAATTGTTTGGAAATGGCCCTATTACTTTTCTCAGATGGATGGCAGCAACAGTTGCTTCTCTAAGATGATTGCTGATGTCTTACCTCCTTGGCATTGTGTTAACACACACCTGAAGTCTCCAGACCAGCGAACTGCCAAAGCTTATGCTTTCATAGAGGCGCTCAGACTTGTTTTTTGGTTAGCAGCGCTTGACTGTTATTTACCCTCTTAATTCCAATGTTAACAGTAAGGGTGTCCTAACTTTGTCACACATGGCTTTTCCATTTTTGGTTTATTTTTGTTCAGTAAATAATGATGTGTTATTGTTCATCTGAGGTTTTATTGTCAAATTTTAAGACCAGCCAAGGACCAGTTTTTTTTAATGATATCCTGATACAGAAAACCATGAAATTCAAAAGGGTGTCCTAACTTTTTCACATGACTGTATATACACTCACAACTGCAAGAAAAAGCCATAATTGCAAAATATAAAGATGGCAGCTATAAACTGAGAATTACAATAAAAACTCTGTGAATTGTGAGGAAAAAGTCAGAATTGCAAGAGAAAAACAGAATTGCATGATGTAAAGTCGCAATTGCAAGAAAAAGTCAGAACTGCAAGTATATATCAAGGTTATTTTCGTAAACGAAAACTAAAATTAACACGGAAACGATTGGTCAAAAAACATTTTTGTGAACTGAAATAAAATAAAAATAACAAAATAAATGAAAAAATAAAACAAAACTAACAACAGTTACTGAAAAACGAACTGAAATAAAATAATAATTATCAAAAATAAATAATTGTTTTCGTAATAATTAAGTTGTGGTCCAGTGGTGGAAAAATGTAGGAGCTGTGTGGCGGTTTAGGGAAACAGTCTACCTGTAAACGGCGCATCATAGACGTGAGTTTATCTGACAGATAGATGAAAACAGTTGTAAAACAAGGTCCTAGACGGGTGCTGTTTGGTAAACGCGCACCGACAGTAGGCTGCTTAACTGCACTCTGGAAGTTTTTTTTTTTTTTTTTTTGTGAAACTTAAACTGAAACTGAAACTAAACTATATAAAAACGAAATAGAAATGTGCTCACAAAATAAAAACTAAACTAAAACTAACAAAATTATTAATGAAATTAATGAAAACGAAACTAAATTTCATTGCAAATTTCAAAACGATATTAAAATAAAACTAATTTACAAAAGCAAAACTATAATAACCTTGGTATGTATCAGGCAATTCTGAGTTTATATCTTGCAATTCTGATTTCTGAAGGCAAAAAAGAGTTAAAATTTGCCTTTTTAACTTTTTTAATCCTGTGGCAGAAACAAGCTTCAATAATTTTACTGATTTATGCAGTGATAAAAAGAGAAATCCAAAATCTCTTATGGAAGAACTTTTAACTTTTAACTAATATGTTAACAATATTCAGATTTATGTTATGGAAATGTATGCAAATGAGCGTTTATTTAATATTTAATTAGACACATCTCATTTGCATATTTAAACAACATTTCAGACAACTCGTAATAGAAAATGTACTTAATGTACTGAGATTAATCAGGTGAGAGACTATGATCATATATATTAGTTAAAATATTTTCCCTTGATCAGCTGTGCTGTGGTAACCTGACAATGCTTAATTTGTCTTTATTTTTTAATTGTTGTAGGTGGTCATTTTCTGTCCGTTCACTGGCATCGAGCAGACGTTCCCCTGCTCTAAGTGGCTGGATGAGAACGAGGGCGACGGGCTCATCGAGAGGGAATTGTATGAAATGGTGTCGCTCAGACAGAAGAGGCAAAAAAGTGAGTATTGCTCATAATGTGAGACAGAAACAGTGTGTATGTTTTTTGAGGTTAAACAGATCTCCTGCTCTTCAGAGCATCCGTGGTCTCTCTGGATCTGGACGTCAGATCTTCCAGGAGCAGGAACAGACGCGGCCGTCTTACTCCAGATATACGGCGAGAAGGGCAAGTCGGACGAGATGAGACTCGACAACAAAACCGATAACTTTGAGCAGGGCCAGCTGGACAAGTTCATGGTAAATCTGACGTTTTAAGATTATAAACAGGTGATTTGGGGAGAAGTTACCAAATGGCAGGTCAATTTTTAATGTTTTAAAATAAATAAAAATGGCTATATACAATTTTTAATGATTAGTTTTACATTTTAACATTTCGTTTGATGTTCTAAATAGCAGTTTTCACTATTAAAGGTAGATACATTTAATTAAAAAGTGTTAAATTGAGTTCATTTTCATACCACAAAAATTTGTATTTAAATCTAAAATGCATTTTGTGATTGAAAATATTTTCTTATACCAGTGTTATTTTAGTATCTCTAAGATATTATTATATTTAAAAGAAAAAATATATATTGAGTTCATTTTTGCTTTTATATTTTATGTTTACATTTTAAGTTTTAGTTTAGTTTGTTTTTGTCTTTTATATTCTTATATTTTAACGTCTATTATGTTTTTTTATGGTTTTAGTTTTAGTTAACTGTAATAACCTTGCAAAAGAACATTAAAGTATATAAAAATGATTTTTATTATTGTATTTTTATTTCATTTTAAATTATTTCAATTGTACATCTTTATTTTTTAATACATTAAGGAGTGTTTTATTTTGATTTGTTCTAATTTTAAGACTATAAATTTTTATTTTACATTTGTATTTAATTTTAATAAGTGTTTTATTTTAATTGTTTTTAAAATAATTTTCATTTTACTTTTTTATGATTTCACTAATTTTATATTAATTTTAATTCAGTTTTTCTATTTATTTATTTGATTCAACTAAATTTACTTTGAAAAATAAGATTCTTGTAAGTTTGTTTTAGTTAACTTTGCAAAAGGTCTTGAAAAAGAACATAAAAGTATATAAAAATACTTTTTATTATTGTATTTTTATTTTATTTTAAATTGCTTATTTCAATCGTACATTTTTATGATTTTAATAGATTTTTAAGAAGTGTTTTATTTTGATTTCTAATTTTAAGACTATTCATTTTTATTTTACATTTGTATTTTTTAAGTGTTTTATTTTAATTGCTTTGATTTTAAAATTATACATATTTTTTCTGTTTTGTGATTTATTTTTAATAGTGTTTTAATGTTCTTATTTTAAAATTATTTTCATTTAACTTTTTTTATAATTTCACTAATTTTATATATTAATTTTAATTAATTAAGTTTTTTTTAAATTTGTTTCAACTAAATTCACTTTGAAAACTAAATTTGTAACAGTGTTTTAGTTTTAGTTAATTATAATAACCTTGCAAAAGGTCTTGCAAAAGAACATTAAGGTATATAAAAATAATGTTTATTATTGTATTTTTATTTCATTTTAGTGTTTTGCAGTTGTACATTTTTATGATTTTAATAGATTTTTTAGGAAGTGTTTTATTTTGATTTGTTCTAATTTTAAGACTATTAATTTTTATTTTACATTTGTATTTTTAAGTGTTTTATTTTAATTGTTTTGATTTTAAAATTATACATTTTTTTTCTATTTTGTGATTTTTAATTTTAATAGTGTTTTGTTTTCATGTTTTTATTTTTTAATTATTTCCATTTTTATGATTTCACTAATTTTATATATTAATTTTAATTAATTACATTTTGTATTTGTTTGTTTCAACTAAATTCACTTTTAAAAAAATTAATTTCTTGTTACAATGTTTTAGTTTTAGTTAACTATAATAACCTTGCAAAAAGTCTTGCAAAAGAACATTACAGTGTGTATAAATATTTTTTATTATTGATTTTTTTTTATTTCATATATATATATATATATATATATATATATATATATATATATATATTTCAATTTTTGTGATTTAAATTTTTTTATAATTTTTTATTTTTATGTTTTTATTTTAAAATTATTTTCATTTGGCATTTTTATGATTTAAGTTATTTTAAATTAGTTTCAACTAACTTCACTTTGAAAAGTAAAAGTTTTGTAACAAGTGTTTTTTCCCAACATTTACAACAGCAAATTTCAAACCCAAAGAATCTGTTCCTGTACGGATTGTTATTGTTTTTGCATTTCAGCAGTTCAAACCATCAATCTGCATTGAAAATGATTAATTTGTCTTCCGTTTTGTCAGATTGAACTACCGGATCTCGGAAAGCTGACTAAACTGAGAATCTGGCATGAGAGGAGAAATCCCTTCGCCGGCTGGCATTTAAGTCGAGTAAGATCTTGAGATGCTGCTGCGTTTAATGTTTCACACTTGATATCTCATTAACAATCTTCTTTATGTCTCCTAAGATGTCCATAATGAAAACTTTAACAAAGGAAACGTTTAAATTTCCATGTGAGCGCTGGCTGGACGCTAACGAGGACGATAACGAGGTGGTGCGAGAGCTTCCAGCCACCGGAGATCTCATCCCTGAACCTCTGCCACGTACATCATTACGCGTTGCTATTATCGTTAACGTTATTCTACAAGATCATTTCGCTCTCTAATGGATATTTGTGTTCTCCAGTTATCAAATATCGCATCACAGTCTACACAGGGAACGTGAGCGGCGGAGGAACAGACGCCCATGTGTTTCTGTGTCTGATCGGAGATCAGGGCGACACGGGCGACCGCGGTTTGATCAACTGCAAGAACAACGTCAACAAGTTTGAGAAGGGCAACGTTAGTGGCGTTTCTGTGGAGCTTCTATGATGAGCTTGTGTCGTTTTTAAGAAAACTGTCCTGGCTAACCAAAAACCTTGAAATAGAACCACAAATGGTTATCTGGGTGTTCTGTGTGTTTCTCACAGGCGGACGAGTTCATCGTCGAGGCCGTGTCCATCGGGCGGGTGCGCAGGGTGCGAATCGGTCACGACGGCCGCGGCGGAGGCTGCGGATGGTTCGTGGATAAAGTGGTCATCCGAGAGGAAGGCCAGGCCGAATCACAGGCTGTCGAGTTCCCATGCAACAGGTTGTCATTAATCCATTAACTTAAATCAAAAGCATCGGTTTAATGCGCAGAATAGGTCATTCTTGAGTGACGTTTGGGTTTTTCTTCATATCATGCTTCGTCTGTTCAGATGGTTCGACCGCAATGAAGACGACGGGCAGATTGTTCGTGAGTTGGTGCCATTTGCAGACGGACAAAGACTTTATAGTGAGTTTTCTCCTTATTTTTTCTCCTTTCTCTTTATAGTGAGGTTTCATAATATAGTTTTTATGTGCTGAATGTTAAGACACACGTGTAATCATATATAATCTAATTAAGCCAACAGAGTGAGGATTCTCAAACTTTTGTAATAAATTTATATATATTTTTATGATTTCATTCACTTTTAATATTTTATTTTGATCTTCTTTATTTTAAAGTAGTTAATTTAAATTCAAAATTTTTACGATTTAAGTCATTTAGTATTTTATTATGATGGCTTGCTATTTTAAAATAATTCATTTTAATTTTACACTTATTTCTTTATTCAATTACTATAGGGTTTGATCATTTTTATTTTTAATTATTTATCTTAATTTTACCTTTTTATGATTTCACAATTTTTGTTTTATTTTTCTTTTTTCTTTTTAAAGTATTTATTATATTTTAATTTTTTATGATTTAATAAATTTTTTAGGCATTTATTTTGATAGTTTTAATTTTAAAATGCTTTTAATTCTACATTTTTATGATTTAACTAATTTTACTAAGTGTTTATTTTTATAGCTTTATTTAAAAAGAAATTCTGTACTGTTTTTCTAGTCTTATTTTAAGTGAGTGTTTTATTTTGATTTTTATTTTATTTTTTATTTTTTTATTTAATTTAGTTTAATTATATGAATAATATAAATCTAAAAATAAATATAAAATATAATATAAAATATAATATTTTATAATATACACTACCGTGCAAAAGTTTGGGGTCAGTACATTTTTATTGTTTTTTTTTTTTTTTTTTTTTGTTTTTTGTTTTTTTAAGAAATTAATACTTTTACTCACCAAGGATGCATTAAGTTAATAATTAAAAGTTTATTAAAAGTTAATAATAAATAATTTACATTGTTATAAAATATTTATATTTTGAATAAACACTGTACTTTTTAAACTTGTTATTCATGAAAGAATCCTGAAAAAAAAAATTACAGGTTCCAAAAAATATTTGGCAGCACAACTGTTGATATTATCCAACATTGATCATTCTAATAATAAATCAGCATATTAGAATGATTTCTGAAGGATCATGTGACACTTAAGACTGGAGTAACAGCTGATAAAAATTCAGCTTTTCATCACAGGAATAAATTCTATTTTAAAGTATGTTAAAATAAAAAACATTATTTTATATTGTAAAAACATTTTGCAATATTACTGTTTTTTTTCTATATTTTTAATCAAATAAATGCAGCCTTGATGAGCATAAGAGACTACTTTAAAGACTATTACAAGTCTTACTGACCCCAAACTTTTGAACGGTAGTGTAAATATAAAGTATTTGATTTTGCAAATTATTTTATTTTTTATTAATTTATTTTTTTGTGAAATCTGTTCAGTCAAATCTGCAGACTGGCTTTGACTTTCAGCAACTTTTATTAACATCATTTTGATTTAAATGATTTATTTAAATTCTACAATTTTTTGCTTATTATTATTTCATTTTTATTTTAGTTGTTATTTACATTTTATTTATATAAATTCATCATACACAATTTTTTTTTTTGTGATGTAATGAATGTTTAGTAAGTGTTTTATTTTTATTTGTTTTATTTCAGTTTAACATTTTTTATAAATTATTAGCTTTTCTCATAAGCCCCCTCACAGTTCAGGGGAACCCCAGTTTCACTAAAACCCTGCATTAGAGTGTAAAACCTGATTTCAGAATTCAGCACAAAGGTCAAATTAAAATTTGAATATGGGAAATATATATTTTCAGACGTCAGCTATCACATTGCAGTGAAGACGGGTAACGTCAGCGGAGGAAGTTCAGACTCTAAAGTGTTTGTGAAGTTCTACGGTGAGAAGGGAGACACCAGCAGAATGATGCTCGCCGTCTCCGACAACAACCTGCGCAATTACTTCGAGGTGGGACGGGTGGATGTTTTCACCGTCGACACCGCTGACATTGGACAGGTATGTGCGCTTTCCTGCCAATACTGTATTCTTCTTAACAGACATGTATTAAAACCTTTTTTAAAACTCATGAAGATGTTTTTCTCAACCTTAGATCAACCGACTCCTGATCGGCCACAATAACGAAGGGATGCGCGCCGGCTGGTTTTTGGACAGCGTTCAGATCATGGTGCCGAATCATGGCAAACATTACATGTTCCCCAGTCACCGCTGGCTGTGCAGAGACGAGGCTGATGGGAAGACGGAGGTGGAGATTTACCCAAGTGAAATACTGGAAGTTGAACAATGTAAACGCTCATGCCAAAATATTATATAGCAAATACCTGCTGAAAATACACTGAAAAAAATCTATTTCTTCCTCAGTATTTTTGCATTGTTTTCCAATACATTCTCAAATCAAGCTACATGTACTTGAGAAGCGAAATGACTTAAGATATTAAGACCACATAGCAACACTTTAAAAGCTCTCATAACAAATGTAATTTATTTTTCTAATCCCACTATCTTTTTGTTTCTAGTTTTAAGTAAAAATTCTATTAATTTTTCAGAAAACAAGACTTAATATGCTTTTGAAGTGTCTTGATTTAAGAATGTATGTTATATTATATTATTATATTATAATTTTGTATAGTAATGGAATAATTTTTTGCATGCATCACTCAGAACAACCCAGCAACCACATAGCAACGCTCTAAAACCCGTCAGAACAACCCAGCAACTGCATAGCAACACTCAGAACAACCCAGCAACTGCATAGCAACACTCTAAAACCCGTCAGAACAACCCAGCAACCGCATAGCAACACTCTAAAACCCGTCAGAACAACCCAGCAACCGCATAGCAACGCTCTAAAACCCGTCAGAACAACCCAGCAACTGCATAGCAACACTCAGAACAACCCAGCAACCGCATAGCAACGCTCTAAAACCCGTCAGAACAACCCAGCAACTGCATAGCAACACTCAGAACAACCCAGCAACTGCATAGCAACACTCTAAAACCCGTCAGAACAACCCAGCAACCGCATAGCAACACTCTAAAACCCGTCAGAACAACCCAGCAACCGCATAGCAACGCTCTAAAACCCGTCAGAACAACCCAGCAACTGCATAGCAACACTCAGAACAACCCAGCAACCGCATAGCAACGCTCTAAAACCCATCAGAACAACCCAGCAACTGCATAGCAACACTCAGAACAACCCAGCAACCGCATAGCAACACTCTAAAACCCGTCAGAACAACCCAGCAACCGCATAGCAACACTCTAAAACCCGTCAGAACAACCCAGCACCTGCATAGCAACACTCAGAACAACCCAGCAACCGCATAGCAACACTCTAAAACCTGTCAGAATAACCCAGCAACTCCATAGCAACACTCTAAAACTCTCAGAACAACCCAGCAACCGCATAGCAACACTCTAAAACCCATCAGAATAATCCAGCATCTGCATAGTAACATTCTAAAACCCTTCAAAACAACCCAGCAACCACATTGCAACACTCTAAAACCCTCAGAACAACCCATCAACCGCATAGCAACGTTAAAACACTCATAATAGCCCAACAACTGCATGGCAACAATCTAAAACCCCTTAGAACAACCCAGAAACCACAACCACATATATATATGTGTGTGTGTGTGTTATAATTTTGTATAGTATTGCAATATTTTTTGCATGTTCTTGTTTTTAGAAGCGTGAAGTGTTCTTGTGTCACTGTCCTATAGTGATAAACTATGAGATCACGGTGGTGACGGGGGACGTCTTTGCTGGTGGCACAAATGCCAATGTTTTTATCCAAATGTATGGAGATCAAGGAAAGACGGAGGTGCTCCAACTCTGCAGCAGGTCGAATAACTTTGAAAGAGGAGCAACAGATATATTCAAGGTAATGTCAGTGTGTAACCATCATCATCATACTCAAGTCAGCGCTGAACTGATCTGTGACGTCTGTGCAACAGATTGAGGCTAAAGATGTGGGGAAGATCTTCAAGATCCGCATTAGCAATGATGACTCGGGCATAGGAGCCGGATGGTACCTGGACCGGGTGGAGATCAAGCGTCTGGTGATGGCCATGGTTCCCAAAGAGAAGAAGGAAGATAAAAAGAAGAAGAAGAATAAGAAAAAGAAGAGCGAGGAGGATGAGGATGAGGAAGGAGGTGAGGAGGAGATGCGTGAGGTGCCCATGACGTACTTATTTCCTTGCGATCGCTGGCTGGCTGTTGATGAGGAGGACGGAGAGATGGTGGTGGAACTTCTGCCAGAGGACAACGAGGAGCTGGAGGGTACGGACACCTACCAATGTTTAATCATGTTATGTTAACTATGTTTAATTATGTCAATCAGTGTGACATCAATACTTGTGAATCACAGTGCACAAATCACAGAAGATTACAGCTGCAGTATCCTTGATCAAATCATGGTAAATCCTTTCTTGTTTTAATAATTCATAATATGTTCTGTCTCAGAAAACACATATGAGCTCCACGTCTTCACGGGAAACATGATGGGGGCTGGATCTGATGCCAACGTGTTCATCAACATCTACGGAGAGAATGGAGACACTGGAGAGCGACCCTTGAGAAAGTCCAATCATCTGAACAAATTTGAACGTGGACAGGTGAGATGAATGTGCTTTAATTGTCCAGTCATGGACGGCAAGCAATCTGACACTATCCCTCATGTTATTCACAGTAGATGTAGTCGTATAGTCTTACTCATCTGTTAATGTGAGCCAATCAATTATTTACCACACACATCGAATGTGCTCCTCTGAATCGAGGCCACCTTGACAGACCCAAGCATGTCATTGTTTTCATCATGTTTGTGGAAGTAGATTCAGGGTTACGTGTTCAACTTACAGGAGGACATGTTCTCCATCACAGCTGTGGAACTGGGGCCTTTGAAGAAACTGAGGATCCGTCACGATAACAGCCATCAGTCAGCCTGGTACCTGGACAGGGTAGAGATCGTGGACACTAAAGATGACACCACGTGAGTTCACACAGACTGATTCCTTAGATTCTGGCCTGACAGATACCAGAATCTGGAAAACAAATAGTTACTCTAAAACAAATAGTTAACCCCTCAGAACAGCCCAGCAACCGCATGGCAACACTCTGAAACCCCTCAGAACAATCCAGCGATCACAGCAACACTCCAAAACCCATCAGAACAACCCAGGAACCACATAGTAACATTCTAAAACCCCTCACAACAATTTAACGATCGCATAACAACACTCTAAAATACTCAGAAAACCCAGCAACCACATAGCAACTCTCTAAAGCCCTTAAGAACAGCCCAGAAACCACATGGCAACACTCTAAAACACTTCAGAACAACCCAGCAACCGCATGGCAACACTCTAAAACTCCTCAGAACAACCCAGCAACCACATGGCAACACTCTAAAACACTTCAGAACAACCCAGCAACCGCATGGCAACACTCTAAAACACTTCAGAACAACCCAGCAACCGCATGGCAACACTCTAAAACACTTCAGAACAACCCAGCAACTGCATGGCAACACTCTAAAACCCCTCAGAACAGCCCAGCAACCGCATGGCAACACTCTAAAACTCCTCAGAACAGCCCAGCAACCGCATGGCAACACTCTAAAACCCCCCAGAACAGCCCAGCAACTGCATGGCAACACTTTAAAACCCCTCAAAACAGCCCAGCAACCGCATGCCAACACTCTGAAACCCCTCAGAACAATCCAGCGATCACAGCAACACTCCAAAACCCATCAGAACAACCCAGGAATCGCATAGTAACATTCTAAAACCCCTCACAACAATTTAGCGATCGCATAACAGCACTCTAAAATACTCAGAAAACCCAGCAACCACATAGCAACTCTCTAAAGCCCTTAAGAACAGCCCAGAAACCACATGGCAACACTCTAAAACACTTCAGAACAGCCCAGCAACCGCATGGCAACACTCTAAAACTCCTCAGAACAGCCCAGCAACCGCATGACAACACTCTAAAACACTTCAGAACAGCCCAGCAACCGCATGGCAACACTCTAAAACCCCTCAGAACAGCCCAGCAACCGCATGACAACACTCTGAAACCCCTCAGAACAATCCAGCGATCACAGCAACACTCCAAAACCCATCAGAACAACCCAGGAACCGCATAGTAACATTCTAAAACCCCTCACAACAATTTAGCGATCGCATAACAACACTCTAAAATACTCAGAAAACCCAGCAACCACATAGCAACTCTCTAAAGCCCTTAAGAACAGCCCAGAAACCACATGGCAACACTCTAAAACACTTCAGAACAACCCAGCAACTGCATGGCAACACTCTAAAACCCCTCAGAACAGCCCAGCAACCGCATGGCAACACTCTAAAACTCCTCAGAACAGCCCAGCAACCGCATGGCAACACTCTAAAACCCCTCAAAACAGCCCAGCAACCGCATGGCAACACTCTAAAACTCCTCAGAACAGCCCAGCAACCGCATGGCAACACTCTAAAACCCCCCAGAACAGCCCAGCAACCGCATGGCAACACTCTAAAACCCCCCAGATCAGCCCAGCAACCACATGGCAACACTCTAAAACTCCTCAGAACAGCCCAGCAACCACATGGCAACACTCTAAAACCCCCCAGATCAGCCCAGCAACCACATGGCAACACTCTAAAACCCCTCAAAACAGCCCAGCAACCGCATGGCAACACTCTAAAACCAGAACAGCCCAGAACAGCCCAGCAACCGCATGACAACACTCTAAAACCAGAACAGCCCAGAACAGCCCAGCAACTGCATGACAACACTCTAAAACCAGAACAGCCCAGAACAGCCCAGCAACCGCATGACAACACTCTAAAACCAGAACAGCCCAGAACAGCCCAGCAACTGCATGGCAACACTTTAAAACCCCCCAGAACAGCCCAGCAACCGCATGGCAACACTCTAAAACCCCTCAGAACAGCCCAGCAACCGTATGACAACACTCTAAAACTCCTCAGAACAGCCCAGCAACTGCATGGCAACACTTTAAAACCCCCCAGAACAGCCCAGCAACCGCATGGCAACACTCTAAAACTCCTCAGAACAGCCCAGCAACTGCATGGCAACACTTTAAAACCCCCCAGAACAGCCCAGCAACCGCATGGCAACACTCTAAAACTCCTCAGAACAGCCCAGCAACTGCATGGCAACACTTTAAAACCCCCCAGAATAGCCCAGCAACCGCATGGCAGCACTCTAAAACCCCTCAGAACAGCCCAGCAACCGCATGACAATACTCTAAAATCCCTCAGAACAACCTAGCAACTGCATAGCAACACCCACAAACCACATAGCAACAATCTAAAACCTCAGGATAAGCCAGCAACCACATAGCAACGATCTGAAACCCCTTAGAACAACCCAGCAACCACATTAAAAGACACAGGTATCACCTGAGGAAAACGGATCACATAAAGATCTGCATGTGTCGATTTATTTATGAGTCTATTGTGTTGAAGCGCTTAGACACATTGTCACATAGAAAAGCAATGAGCACGTCTCATGTCTAGCTCTTCATATCGGCTTACGCTCAGGTATTACTTCCCCTGTAATCGGTGGCTGGCGGTTGATGAAGATGATGGTCAAATTGCGCGAGAGCTCGTTCCTGTGGATGAGGCCTTCATGAGGAAGGACGAGGATGAGGAGGACTCTGGGGCCACGCTGGGTTTAGAGCAGAAAGGTGAAGAAAACACACTGTCAGTGCCAACTAAAATTAGTTCTTTGTCAAAGCAGATCTAAAAATATATATCATAGACTTGAATTAATAAATGTTGCCTTTATATGAACTTGAAATATAAATTTGAGCAATATTCATTTTATTTTGTACTTTTATTGAAAAGAAAATTGACTGAAAATTGAATAAAATGTTAGTCTGCCCGACAACGTACTTGTTTAAAATTTCTTCTTTTTTTTTTTTTGGTTTGTAGCGATGTCGACAACATACACATTGAGGATCAAGACCGGAGAAAAGAAACACGCTGGAACAGACGCCAATATCTTTGCGATTCTATATGGAGAGAATGACGACACAGGTGAAAATAAACGCAATCATCACTTCAATAAAATATGGAGTGTTCTTCACACTATCAACACTAACTGTTTAAATGGCTTTTCTTGGTTTCTTTTCATCCATCCTCATGAACTGAACAGGAATCATCAACCTGAAAGCCTCTAAATCACACAAAAACAAGTTTGAGAAAGGAATGATCGATGAGTTTATCGTGGAAGCCGTTGATCTCGGAGAACTCCAGAAACTGAGAATTGGCCATGATGACTCAGGTGAGCATGACGGTCATTAAATGTCACCCAAAGCACGTCTGAATGTGATCGCAGGGCTGAGTGACAGCTGGGTTTGAATCAGGCTTTGTCTGGACAGGATTCGCTCGACTGCCTCTAAAAGCTGTTTGCAAACTTGTCTGGTATTAAGTTGCTTGGCAACAGTACAGAAACGCTCCAATCACGTCATTCTTAATTGGTTCTGTTGTTCTCGAGTCATTGATCAACACACAAATCACGAACGGACCTCTTACGTTCCTGGACAGCACTGGTTGATTTGGGATCGAACTTTGTGTCTTCTAGATCTCAATCTAGAATTTCAGAAGAGATCTCGGTATTATCTGAAGCTGTGCTCAGATATGTCTTAGGGATATACCGGTAAAATTTAATGATAAAAAAAACGATAAAGTCTAGTTGTTGACATATTTCTGAGTGCAACCGTACGGAGTGACATGCTGAAGGCAGACGTTAAACTAGTATATCGCTAAATGAGGAGCTCCAATCTAGAACTGGTTTGTTCAAAACTGTGCAGTGCGACAAAAATCAGTCTGAGCCCTGAATAACGTTAAATGTACTAGTAGCACGTGTGCGATACAGTTTTGCATGTTGTCCAACAAGCATATCATTTATTGACATGCTTTTTCTCCAAATTAACTTCACAACATAGTCGAGTGTTTGAAATAACATTTTGTGAACATTTTGAAATCATACTATTTTAAAGTATTATAAAGGCTATGTTGATTGGCCTTGCATTATAAAAATACTTCATCCTTATAAAAATACCCAAGATTGCTTCAAAAAGACAGACAAACTATATATTGTAGCCATCGTATGTTTATTGTCTTCAAGTTTCCTCAGTTAAAATTTCTGTATCTGTGTTTTATTCAGCTACAGCGATAACTGGATTAGAGATTTCTTCAGTACTGTTACTTCTGCTATAAAGCGTATGTGAAGTTTCTGCGCAAGGGCGCCCTCTGGCTTCCGAATCAGAATTTTATTGCCAGGTGTGTTCACACACAAGGAATTCTTCTTGGTGTTAGGAGCTTCCAGTGAATTAAACAGTCATTACATTACGTGTGTACTCAGTAATGCTCACAACACCCTATTTTGGGTTAAAAAAAAAAAGAAAAGATAATTCTTTCCTCTAAAAAAACAGGGCCTGTATGTATAAAACCTCTCAGAAATGCTCTTAAGAATAGTCTTAATCTTTGACTTAAGTGTCAAAAAATTCTTAGTAAAATATAGTACTTTTCTAAGAGTAGGAGACTTTTATAAAGAAGCTAAAAGCAACTTTCAGTAAGTCTTAAGTGTTGACTGAGAGGACACTTAAGTGTTGTGAACTAAGAACTGCAATGATGTCAACCCAAAAATAGCTGCCCTTGACCTCTGAATCAGCCAATAGTGAGCCACAGCAGCACAACACCGATCGTTTGATGTAACTACAATAAAATCATTTAATTAAGACACTATTTAATATTTAAATGTATTTTTTAAAAATGCTTTGCGCTGTGCAAAATAATCACAAATTATTACTAATGCTTTGAAATCCTTTTCTAGTAGTATGTCTGGAGCAATGATGTGAACACGAGTTTCATCAACAGCTCCAATAATACCAAGAAAGCCCACAATCCTCATAAAAGTGGCTTGTTTTTGCAGCATGGTTTGACCTTCAGTTGGAAAGTCAATGGTTGGCATATAGTAGTGGCTAAGAGTGATGTCCAGACTGGGAAATTTAACATCTTCAACCTTAATTAAAAAAAAAAAAAATTGTGTTAAAGATTTTGTAAACATATTGCATATTTGTTTAGAGTCAGTTGTTTTATTTTTGACAATAGCAATGAAACATGCCAAATTGTGCGGTCATAATTTTTGGCTGTGCTGTCATACAAAGAAATTATGAAGACATGTAAAAACAAGAGAGGACCAACGAAATATTAATAACTGATTTTGTTGTTCTCAGTGTGACAGTGTTGCCAATTTAGTGATTTTGTCACTAGATTTAGTGACTTCCTCACACCTATTGAGATTTTTTTTCAAAAGCCTAGCAACAAAATTAATTTTTTGCCACTGTTGTGTTTGGTGGGGTTAGTGCCACAATATTTAACACCGTACTGTCATCAACGGTGCATTGATGCATTTTGCCAATTTTCCAGCCCAAAAATGTAATTACTACTTTCATTTCTACAGTTAAGAGCATTGATTTGTAGAGTGGATAAAGTGAAGATTTTTACTTGATCAGTTACAAAAAAAATAAATAAATAAAAAATGTATCTTCACGATCAAGTTTGTATCATTTTATCAACTCCATATCATCATATAACTCCAATACATCATATCTTCATTGTAAAGTGTTTGTCTCCTCCTCTTTGCTGCCATCCTGTTACTCCTAACCAGTGTTGGGGAAAGTTACTTTTAAAAGTAACGCATTACAATTTTGCGTTACTCCCTGTAAAAGTAACTGATTACGTTACTTAGTTACTTTTTATGGAAAGTAATGTGTTACGTTACTTTTGCGTTACTTTTTAAATCTGGGCAGGGCTTGCTTCTTTGTTTTTAATATAAAACAATTCTAATATAAAAGCCCTTTTACACCAAAAGTGAAATGAATTCACCTCAGGCTGAAAGAAGAGAGTACATTTATGCAGGAGATCACTCTTCAGCTATAAAAAAAAATGAAGCACAAATGTTAGTTTATCTCAAGTAATTTTTGCTTATTAGTATGGCTGACTTGCATCATCGAAGGTCAGCAGCAAAGACACTGGTTAATAAAACAGGATTAAATACATAAAGGATATTTGTTTTATTTAACATATTTAATTATTGTGGGGTTGTGTCATATTCTGAGTTTGCATTTCACTGTTTTTATTCATTTTTAGGAATACTGAATCTGTTTTTTGTGAGTGAGATGAATTAACACATGTTCACATTTAGTCTAGAATACAGTAACATCATGTTTACTATCAATTTCCCAACAGGTGACTTGTCAATCAATAAATGGGGGAAAAAAGTAACTGGCGTTACTTATTTGAAAAAGTAACTCAGATATTTTCTTAGAAATTTAAAAGTAATGTGTTACTTTACTAGTTACTTGAAAAAAGTAATATTATTACGTAACTTGCATTACTTGTAATTAGGGCTGTCAAATGATTAATCGTGATTAATCGTCTACAAAATAAAAATTTGTGTTTGCCAAATAAATGTTGGGGAGTGTGCGTGATTATTATGTATATAAAAATACACACAAATTAATGTATCAATTTAAGAGAAATGTTATTTATGTACAAAATATTTTTATTTATATATAATAGACATTATAAAAAATGATAATAAATACATACTTGTAAATATTTCTTAAATATATACATGAATGTGTTTGTATTTATATATACATAATAATAACACAAAGTACACACACATATATTAGGCAAACGCAAACTTTTATTTTGTATGCAATTAATCGTTAATCGTAAACTAGGTTAGGAGACCTCTCCATCTCTCTTAAATAATTTAGGAGCTGAGACCTAGTCTTAACACTTGGGAACCTTTATGAATCACTTTTATTCTTAAGTCTAGGAATAAGAATAAAATGGCGTCATTCTTAGAATTTTGACGTACTTAAGACTAATATTTTACTCTGAGCGGCTTTATACATACGGCCCCAGGATTCCCTGAATTATCGTCATTGATATCGTTATTACAGTAGATACCAGAAATGATCGTGATAAATTTTTAAGCCCATATCGCTCATCCCTAATACGTCTAGATCAAAGTCTGATTTTGCAGTTAAAAGTCTCAATGTGAACTCAAGGATTTGTCATCAGATCATCTTAATGTTAAAGCTTTATACTCTTAGTGCAAGGCTATTGGCTCGTTTGGGTGTTTTTTATCTCTCCTAGGGAATTTTAAGAGAAACATCTGTAAGAAAGTTCATCCTTCAGTTCTCCCATTTTTTTTTCTGGAGGACTTGAGCCATAAATGAGCAATCAAATAGTCACCTTGGATAGTTTCCTCTCTAAGGAAACTATTACTGGAAATGACTGGGTCTGTGTGGCTTTTTTAGGAGGGTCAGCTGGTTGGTTTCTGGACTGGGTGGAGATTGATGCTCCTTCTCAAGGACAGAGGCTTCGTTTCCCATGTGGCCGCTGGCTGGACACAGGAGAAGATGACGGAGCCGTTGTCAGAGATCTGTATCCAGCGGAGCTACAGACTGAACTTTACACACCATGTAAGAGACACTGTTTATTTATTGTTTGCTTCTGCTTTTTAGCTTTTTCCTACAAAACAGTAATAAATATAAAAGACATTGAAGGAGAAGTCCACTTCCAGAGCAAAAACTGACAGATAATGTGCTCACCCCTTGTTATCCACGATGTTCATGTCTTTCTTTCTACAGTTGTAAAGAAATTATGTTTTTTGAGAAAAACATTTCAGGATTTTTCTCCATATAATGGACTGATATGGTGCCCCGAGTTTGAACTTCCAAAATGCAGTTTAAATGCGACTTCAAACGATCCCAGCCGAGGAAGAAGGGTCTTATCTAGCGAAACGATCGGTTATTTTCATAAAAATAATACAATTTATATACTTTTTAATGTCAAACGCTCGTCTTGTCTTACTCTGCTTGAACTCTGTTTTTGTTCCGGTTCATGTCAGTTAGTGTGCGTCTAAAAACTCCCATCTCATGTTCTCCCTCAACTTCAAAATCATCCTATATCACTGTTTTACCTTTTTTGTTAAGGGTGTTTGATCTTCTTTACATGTTCACTTTGCAAACACTGTGTCGGTGCTTCTGCAGTGATGTAGGATGATTTTGAAATGATTTTTGAAGTTGAGGGAGAAAATACGATTGGAGTTTTCCAACATACCCTAACTGTCTTGAGCCAGAATACACAGAGTTCAGGGAGAGAAAGACAAGACACATTTAAACTGCATTTTGGAAGTTCAAAATCAAGGCACCATATCAGTCCATTATATGGAGAAAAATCCTGAAATGTTTTCCTCAAAAAACATAATTTCTTTACGAGTGAAGAAAGAAAGACACAAACATCTTGGATGACAAGGGGGTGAGTACATTATCTGTAAAATGTTGTCCTGGAAGTGGACTTCTCCTTTAAGTTCTGATTTTTTAATTCAAACATTATTAAATCAAGGTATTTAATTAAAAAAAGAAAGTTTTGAGATATTAAGTGGGGAAAAAATGGATCAAAATTAAGTTATAAAAGGAAGAACAAATACACTACCAGTCAAAATTTTTTAACAGGAAGATTTTATAATGTTTTTTTTTTAAAGAAGTCTCTTCTGCTCACCAAGCCTGCATTTATTTGATCCAAAGTACAGCAAAACAGTAAAATTTTTACTATTTAAAATAACTTGTTTCTATGTGAATGTCTGTGAAAATGTAATTTATTTCTGTGATGCGCAGCTGAATTTTCAGCATCATTACTCCAGTCTTCAATGTCACATGATCCTTCAGAAATCATTCTAATATGATTTGCTGTTCAAGAAACATTTTTTATTATTATTGTTATCAATATGTAAAACAGTTGAGTAATTTTTTTATACAGTATACCATTCAAATTTATAATGTTACAAATGATTTCTATTTCGGATAAATCCTGTTCTTCTGAACTTTCTATTCATCAAAGAAACCTGAAAAAATTCTACTCAGCTGTTTTCAACAATGATAATATTAATTTTTTTTTTGAGCAGCAAATCAGAATATTTAAATGATTTCTGAAGGATCACGTGACACTGAAGACTGGAGTAATGATGCTGAAAATTCAGCTGCGCATCACAGAAATAAATTACATTTTTAATTTTTATTCAAAGAGAAAACAGCTATTTTAAATAGTAAAAATATTTCCAAATTTTACTGTCTCCACTGTAATTTAGGCTTAGTGAACAGAAGAGGAAAAAAAAAAACAACATTAAAAAACTTTTGACTGGTAGTGTGTCAATGGGGTCAGAAAAAATAATTTAAAGGAAAAAGAAGATTTTTCTGACCCTACTGGCAGATATTTTCTTGTTTTAAGCACAAACTTGATTTTGATATAAACAAAACTTAATATTTTATTTCATTTTTCTTCAAATAAATGTATTCAAACAAAATCAGTTGGGTCAGTGTTATTTTACTACATACTGTTATAGTTTTTTTTATTAATTTCATATTTAAATTTTTATGTTTAATTTTAGTTCAGATTTTTCAGTTTTGCTGTGTTTTTGTCATTTTTGTGTTATTATTTTTAAAATGTCTTTATATTTATATTTGATATATTATTAATATATTTTATAAACTGATCTGGTTTTAATTATTTTAGTACTGCAAGTTCAACTAAATGAAAATGAGATGTCTTTGCAACTAGCTTAAATATAAGTTTTTAAAAACAAGTTTTTGTATACTTTATTTTTCTTTTTGTTGGTTTAATCGCTTCTATTGTCCTCTTTTGTAAGTAGACTTGGATGAAAGCATCTGCTAAATGATTAAATGTAAATGAAAATGTATTTCAGTTGACTTTTTTTTTTTTTTTTTGGTTTGATTTTTTTTTTTTTTTTTGTTAACTGTAATAATAACTGGCGTTGTGGAGTGCAGCACGACACCACAGATGAAAAAACTACTCCTAAACTTCTCTAACATAGCTTTATACGAATATAAAACACAACGAGAGAAGTTTATGTGGGTGAACGATCCCTAAAAATGGATTTGAATAAATGCTTTTGTCTTTTCCTGCAGTCGTTCCCTATGAGATCACCACCTTCACAAGTGACGTGTTCGCTGCGGGGACGGATGCGGATGTTTTCATCGTTCTGTACGGTCAGAAGGGTCTGTGTACGCAGCAGAAGTACCTGTGCGTGAACAAGAGAGAAAGACGCATGTACTTCGAGAGATCAGCGGAAGACATGTTCATTGTAGAGGTGAGCGTCACTCCGTCATCATCATACAGCACACAAACGCTCTCAGTCACTCAACGCTGTGCTTTCATTTCTCTCTGACAAGCTGGAAGACGTAGGGGACGTCTTAGAGAAGATCCGCATCGGACACGACAACCAAGGGACGAATCCAGGCTGGCATCTGGACAGAGTGGAAATCAGACGACTATTAAGGAAAGGAAAGGTAACAGCGTTCATCAGGAAGTCATTTAGATGATATTAGAAAAGACTGACGTAGTGAACCGAACGTTCTCAGGGTTCGGAGACGACCATTTTTCCCTGTGAGCGCTGGCTGGCCAAGTCTGAGGACGACGGCGAGATGGTGAGGGAGCTGGTGCCGTCGGAGATCATCACGGAGAAGCTGCTGAGAGACGGGACGCTCAAACACAGCGAGATCGAGGTGGAAGATGCTCTGGAGAGTATGTGACTGTATCATACTGTACAGAATAAGGATTTCAGTCCATTTATTGATTTATAAAGCACAAATACAAAAATGTACCCTTTCCCCATGATGCAAATTATGGAAATAACTTCTGTTAAACTGTAAACAGTCACTGAAAGGTTCGCTCTAATAAGTATGTTCAAAAACTAGGTACAATGAGGTGACGGTATTAAGTTGGCTTGAGAAAGCCAACTTACTGAAATGCTATTTAAACTTTTTTCTATTCTTCTTTTTCTTCTGAGACTAAAATTTTCAACTCTAACTCCTCCTAGAGCTTTAACTCTACAAAATCCAAACTTAGCCCAGATCTTCAGACTGATCTGACTTAGTGTGCTATAACTGATCGGACTTATGGTTTTCCTAAAAATGACTATTAAAACTGGGAAAAATCCCGTAGACTTACATTGACGGAATGTTCAAATGAGCCAAGACTATTCAAACTCCAACTGTCAAAACTCCCAGAATCCCTTGAGACTCAATCAAACTTCCCTTCTATGTACTGTATTTCTAATGCATTCAAACTCATTCAAACTCATCTATCTATCTATCTATCTATCTATCTCACCAGCAAGTAGAATCATGCTTGTAATTTGGTAATCATACTAGAAACACACCAGCAACAGGCTAATCAGGCTAGAAACATGCTAACAACATGCTAATCATGCTAGTAACTTGTTAATCATTCTAGAAATATGCTAACAGCATGCTAATAATACTAACACCATTCTAATCATGCTAGCAACATGCTAATCATGCTAGAAGCATGTTAGCAACATAATAATAATGTTAGCTAATAATGTTAACAACATGCTAGCAACATGTTTGTTAATTAAACTAATAACATGGTAACAAGCATGTTAAAAATGCATTGGAAACATGCTATCAACATGCTAGTAACTTGCTAATCATGCTAGAGTCATGTTAGCAACATGCTAATAATGCTAACAACATGCTAGCAACATGTTAATCATGCTAACAACATGCTAGTAACTTGTTAGTCATGCTAGAAACATGCTAGCAACATGCTAATCATGCTAGACACAGACTAGCAACATGTTAGTAACTTGCTAATCATGTTAATCATGTTAGAAACATGCTAGCAACATGCTAGTAACTTGTTAATGCTAGAAACATGCTAGCAACATGGTAACAAGGTAACATGCTAACAACATGGTAATCATGTTAATCATGCTAGAAACATGCTAGCAACATGCTAATAATGCTAACAACATGCTAGTGACATGTTAATCATGCTAATAACATGGTAATCATGCTAGAACAATGTTAGCAACAAGCCAATCAAGCTAGAAACAGACTAGCAACATGCTAGTAACTTGCTAATCATGTTAAAAACATGCTAGCAACATGCTAGTAACTTGTTAATCATGCTATCAACATGGTAACAAGGTAACATGCTAATCATGTTAAAATCATGCTAGCAGCATGCTAATAACGTGCTAATCATGGTGATAACATGCTAACGGCATGTTAATCATGCTAGAAGCATGCTAGCAACATGCTAGTAACTTGTTAATCATCCTGTTAACATGCTAGCAATATGCTAATCATGCTTATGTTAAAACGTGCTAAAACATTCTAATCATGCTAAAAACATTCTAGCAACATGCTGACTATGCTAGCAACAAACAAGTAACATGCTAATCATGCTAGCAACACCCTAGTAACCACTCCTATCTATCTATCTATCTAACACATTCAAACTCTAACCTATTAAAACTACTTTAAACTTCAAACTATTTCAGATTGAAAACCATCAAACTTAAAACTTTTTAAAACTTTCTGGTCTGGCTTTCTCAAGCCAACTTAAAGTTTGTCTTGACAAACTTTTTTATCTAGTTCTACGTACCCTTCAACCATCCAACATTAAAAGAAAATTTAGAAAAGAAAAGTAATCTGATTACATAACTCACATTACTTGTAATGCATTACTCCGAACACTGTATAGAAATAAATGTAAAGAACAGTTTTATTTAACAGTAACAAAACTGGCTCAAATAAATGCATTTCAATTGAAAATACATGTCAGAACTCATGTCATGGTTTGTTTTCCATTATAACAGAACATTCTTGAAAGGATGAAGTGTTGCATCACGTATGTTGTTGATCTCTGCTATCATTAACACATGCTGATGTTTCTCCAGCTCACACGTATAAGGTGTCGGTGAGGACGGGTGACATGTACGGAGCCGGTACCGATGCCAACGTGTTCCTGACCATCTACGGAGATCTGGGAGACACGGGAGAACGCAAGCTCAGCAAATCTGAGAGCAGCAGCAACAAGTTTGAGAGAGGAGCTGTAAGTCCTAAAACCGGTATCACAATCACACTGAATTATTAGCAGAAGGGAAGTCTGTTTATTGTGTAGTGGTTTAAAGATTGCTTTAAAACAGCTTTATAGATAAGCTGAAAAGACACTCCACTAGCCATTAAACTTCATTGTTTCAAGAGAAAAAAACGAATCTGCACAGCAATGAAAGCAGCAATGTTAACCAGCTCCCAATTCATAGCAGCTGTTTGTGTGCAGGTTGATAAGTTCAGCATTGAAGCGGTGGATCTGGGTCAGGTCTATAAGATCAAAATCCGGCATGATAATTCTCTGGCTGGAGCCGACTGGTATCTGGATCAGGTAGAGGTGGTGGATGTGGAGACGGAAGAGGTGTACATGTTCCTGTGTGAACGCTGGCTCTCCACTAAGAAAGAGGACAAGCGCATTGAGAGGACCTTCTTTGTCAAGGTGATCTGTCAAATCTCACTTAATAAAACATAGGGCTGTCGATTGAAGTCTATGAGAATGCAGTTATATGGCCAACAATACATTGTATGGGTCAAAATTATAGATTTTTCTTTTATGCCAAAAATCATTAGGATATTAAGTAAAGATCATGTTCCATGAAGATATTTTGAAAATTTCCTACCATAAATATATTAAAACTTAATTTTTGATTAGTAATGCGCATAGAACTTCATTTGGACAAATTTAAAGGTGATTTTCTCAATATTTAGATTTTTTTGCACCCTCAGATTCCTATCAACATGCTAGTAACATGGTAACAACATGCTAATCATGCTAGCAACAGATTAATCATACTAGAAACAGACTAGCAACATGCTAGTAATTTGCTAATCATGCTAATAACATGCTAGCATCATGCTAATAATGTTAAAAATGCATTGAAACATGCTATCAACATGCTAGTAACTTGCTAATCATGCTGGAAACATGTGAGCAACATGCTAATAATGCTAACAATATGCTAGCAACATGTTAATCATGCTAGCAACATGGTAGTAACTTGTTAATCATGCTGTTAACATGGTAACAACATGCTAATCATGTTAGAAACAGACTAGCAACATGTTAGTAATTTGCTAATCATGCTAATAACATGCTAGCATCATGCTAATAATCTTAAAAATGCATTGGAAACATGCTATGAACAAGCTAGTAATTTGCTAATCATGCTGGAAACATGTTAGCAACATCCTAATAATGCTAACAACATGCTAGCAACATGGTAACAACATGGTAATCATGCTAGAAACAGACTAGCAACATGCTAGTAACGTGCTAATCATGCTAGAAACATCTTAACAACATGCTAATAATGCTAACAACATGCTAGCATCATGGTAACAACATGCTAATCATGCTAGAAACAAACTAGCAACATGCTAGTAACTTGCTAATCATGCTAATAATGTGCTAACAACATGCAAATCATGTGTTTTAGATTCAGTATTCTCTGTTTTTGCTCAGTTTCACAAATTAAAATTAGAGCTGTCAAACGATTAATTGCATACAAAATTTTGTGTTTGCCTAATATATGTGTGTGTGTACTGTGTGTAGTTATGTGTATATAAATACACACAAATGAATGCATATATTTAAGAGAAATATGTTATTTATATACAAAATATTTGTATTTATATATATATATATATATATATATATATATATATATATATATATATATATATATATATATATATATATATATATATATGTATATAATATAAATTCTATAAAAATTAAAATAAATACATGTAAACATTTCTTCAGTATATACATAGGTTTGTATTTATATATGCGTAGTAATTACACACAGTACACACTCAAAGCAGCAGTGATTCATTACTGAATGAATCTACGGTTTTGAATGAATCAAGTGAGTGAATGATTCAGTGACTCATTCATAAAGACAGTCACTTGCTTCATTTCTGAATTAATCAGTTTGGTAGGTACTTTTTGCCAGTGGTGGACGAAGTACACAAGTCAAGTACTTGAGTAAAAGTACAGATAGACCCCTGAGCCAAATTCCCCAGAGGGCATCACTTCCCACTTTGATCATTACTGTAGTTACCATCTTCTGAACATCACATCCTTCTCTTTCCCTCAGAGGTAATCTATCTAGGCGGTTGAATAAAAATATTTGGACTTTTGTATCTAAAAATTACATCAAGTTAGCAGCAGCAAGCTTGTTATTTAGCATCAGCTAACAAATATTTACTTATTCTCAGTATGGTTATGAATAAACATTCATATCTGTCTACTCCGCTAGTTATATAATAGTTATATTTATACCGTTTATAAACAATATAAAAACAGACGTCACATAGCGCTAAATGCGTAGCATTTACAGCTTTACAACGTTACAGGAGCGGGGAATATGAACATGCATGAGTTATTTTGTTTAATCTGTGTTATTTTAATTTTTCGTTTTTTGACCTAAAACATAGAGACATTGATGTTGATGTGTCTGAATTCAAGCATTTCAGTGGGCTTAAACAGATCAGCCTTTACAGCAGATTTAATTCACAAACAACGGACAATTCTGACCTAAATGTGTTTTCAGTTACAATAATTAATCCTAAAATTCGACATTTTAACTTACAAGATCTCCCGGTTCTTGTGAATTCAGTTCACTGGAGAGTCGCTCTAAACGGATCATTTGAATCAATGAGTTGTCGACTCGAGAACAGCTGCAATCAGATCATTCCAGTTCATGAATGAATCGTTTGGTGCGATTCACGAATCGATTTAACTGGTTCGTTGAAAAGAATCAGTTTGTTCATGAATCAGACACCGCTTCTGCGTCTCAGAGCACGTGATATATTATATATATATATATATATATATATATATATATATATATATATATATATATATATATATATATATATATATATATATATATATATATATAAATGATATGTTTTATGAAATGTAGTGAAGTAAAAAGTCCGATCTTACGCTTTTGAATGTAAAAGTGAAAGTTACTCAAAATAAAACTACTCCAGTAAAGTACAAATACTTGAAAAATGTACTTAAGTACAGTGATGAAGTAAAACTACTTTGTTACTGTCCACCAATGCTTTTGCCAACTCTTTTATGAGTACTGTGAATTTGGACACACTTATTTTGTCACATACTTTTTTTCGCCTACTATATAGTAGGGAAGTGTACTTGATTTGTTTCTGAATAAATCTGCTGTTTGAATGAATCGAGTGAGCCAATGATTCAGTGAATCATTCATAAAGACAGTCACTTGCTTCATTTCTAAATAAGCCAGTTTGAATGAATGAGTGTTAAACTCAACAAGACATTAAGACCTCCTGGTGGTTTTAGTTTGATATTTAGAATGTCATTAAATAAAATATCAAAATATTAGTCGAATCAAAATATTTCTCTCTAAAGCTCCTTTTGTGTATTATCTATTCAATGCTTTTCTCAATTAACGTAATAATGACATTAAATAATCTCTTGAGGTTAATTTCTCAGCCAAAATTAATGTGCGATTAATTAATTGGCACTTCATGTAATTTATTAGATTAAAAATTGTAATCGCTTGACAGCCCTAATAGAGACTTAATAATAAAAGTGTTTTTCTTTTAGGGATACGAGGGCGAGAGGAACCCTCAGAACGCAAAGAAGAGCATGCAGAACTCTAAAGCGGGTCTGGACAGCAACATGAACAAGAAGAAGAAGAAGAAAAAGGCTGTTATTATAGAAGAGGGTCCGAGTAAGATGATGCTTTATTCTATGATCTGTAGCTGTCATACAAATAGAAACGAGTTGTCTAATGCCTTTATTTTGGCAGTGATCCCGTACCACTTCACCGTGTCCACCGGAGACGATCGTGACGCCAGCACCACCAGTCGGGTTTACGTTATCATCATGGGGCCCAACGATTTAGAAACGGAGCGACTCTGGCTGGATCTCACTGACGGGAAGACGTGCTTCGTTGCGGGAGGAATGGAGCACTTCATGTGTTACGGACTAGATGTGGGAGAGATCAAGAGAGTTGAGGTGAGACTCTTGTGTTGTTTGTTTTAAAAACGTCAAATGGATGAACTTTACACTACCGTTCAAAAGTTTGAGGTTGGTAGAATTTTTTTTTATGTTTTTGAAAGAAAAGTAAAAAGTAAAAATGTGAAATATTATAGCAATCTTAAATACAGTCATGCAGGGCTCTAGAGTGCGACCTAATTTCTCAATGGTGCGACTAAAAAAAATCTGAGGTCGCACCGGTGCAACCAGCCGTTCGAGGGCAAAAAAAGTCTCCGCGACTGTGGTTCAACAGACCCATATCGTGGTCTAAACCAATCAGAGACAGTGAAGGGCAATGGTATTTTAAACGTTTAACTTAGATAAATGCACGCTATTATTCGCATACAATGGTTTGTTGGAGAGTGGAAGCTAAATGTGCTTTGCAGGACATGGAGGCGCCAGTGCAATCACTTGCAAAAAAGAATTAAAATACGCCATAATCTTTGCTCATAAAGGTAAGCGTAATATATCATCCGGAACTGTAAAGGGTCTGATTTTATTTGCGTGCACTCACAATATCAACAAAATGTTGTGCTTTTGTAAAAGATAAAGAAAACAAACAAGATGCGCTTTCTGATTATCTCGGTGTTGAACAGAAGTGCTGCACAAAAATGAAACGAAACTCAGTGAATACTTGCCTTACAGTCAGGATAAATATATCTATAGAAAGCTTTAAATTATTACTTTACTGCTTTAAAGCTAAAAAATTAACATTGAAAACAAAAACTCTTTCATTATAAAATCCGTAGAGATGCATTTCTCTCTAAAGGCGCATCCAGTGAGCAGATGGCGAGTAAGGATCGTCATCTTTGCGATGCTGGCTCAGAAAACACTAGTTTATTAATAATTCATTCAAGTATCTTCTTATTTCCCCCGACACATTCATGGTAATTACTTTTCCCGGAGCTTTGCAAGCTTTAGTCTATTGCAGGGGTGGCGAACTCCAGTCCTGGAGAGCCGCAGCCCTGCAGAGTTCAGCTCCAACACTAACAAAAACTCACCTGCTTGTAGCTTCCTAGTAACCCTTCAGACCTTGATTAGCTTGTTCAGGTGCGTTTGATTAGGGCTGAAGCAAAACTCTGCAGGGCTGCAGCTCTCCAGGACCGACGTTCGCCACCACTGGTCTATTGTGTGCGTTTGAACACGGATCTCTTCCAGCAGATGCGAAGGCACTTGTGCTCGCCGCTGCTGCCGGCGGGGACACTAAACATGGCCACGGCAGAATAGTTGTTGCAGAAACACTGTATTTTATGCTTTTTATAGATTGTGTGACGTCACGTGCAATACTGCCGGTGGCAACCGACCACCGTGGTGGCAAACAACGACTGCAGTGGCGCGGTTGTCAGTGCGACCGTCACACCCAAGTCAATAAAATTACAAGTCAATATTGCCTATATGGACAGTGATTTTTTAAAAAAAAAGTGAACCTGTAAAACTGCGGTGTTAAATGCAATGCGGTCGAAAATTTGGGTGCACCTAACTTTTTTAGGCGCAACCAGTGCAAAAAGTTATTCTAGAGCCCTGTCATGGCCAAAAATATCGGCGCCCTTGCAATTCTGTCAGAAAAAGCACCAATTCTCTCAGAAAATTGTTCCAATTGCAAATGTTTTGGTATTCACGTGCTTATTGTTTTTGTTTGCACTGCAACAACACAAAAAAACTGAGAAGAAAAGTCAAACTTGATCAAATTTGACGCAGAACTCAAAAATGGACTGGACAAAATTATTGGCACCTTGTCAAAATGGTAAGAAATAATTGCTTTTCAAGCATGTGATGCTCCTGTAATTTGTATTTAGACACACCTGTGGTAATATAGTAATCACACTTACAACCAGTTCAAATGGAGAAAAGTTGACTCAACCTTTGTGTTGTGTGTCAGAATGAGCATTGAGAAAAAACATGTGGGAAAAAAATGTGGAAACACATGGACAATCTCAAGGCTACAAGACCATCTCCAGAGATCTTAATGTTCCTGTGTCCACACTGTGCGCAATATCATCAAGAGGTTTACAGCCCATGGCTCTGTAGTTAACCTCCTTGGACGTGGACAGAAGAGCAAAATTAATGAAAAATGACAACGATATTGTTTGAATGGTGGATAAAGAACCCCGATTAACTTCCAAACAAATTCAAGCTGATCTGCAGACACAGATACAACAGTGTCAGCTCACACTATCCGTCACCATCTGAATGAAAAGGGACGCTATGGTAGGAGACGCAGAAGGAGACCACTGCTGACACAAAGGCATAAAAAAGCAAGACTGGAGTTTGTCAAAACTTATGTGACAAAACACAATCCTTCTGGGAGAACGTACTGTGGACAGATGAGACAAAAGTAGAGCTTTGTGGTAAAGGACATCATGGGACTGTTTACAGAAAAAGAAATGAGGCCTGCAAAGAAAAGAACACAGTCCCTACAGTCAAACATGGTGGAGATTCAAAGATATTTTGGGATTCCTTGCTGCTTCTGGCACTGGATGCCAGAGAATATTTTGCCCAATTTTTTTCAGGATTCACAGATGAATGGATTCAAAATAACAGCATTTATTTGAAATAGAAAGCTTTTGTAACATTATAAATGTCTTCACTGTTACCTTTAATCAATTTAATGCATCCTTAAAACAACAAAAAATTGTTATTTGAAATAAACATTAACTGACACACACACACACAAAAAAAAAAACTTATTTGTGAAGTAAAAAAAAAAAATTAAAACTGGCATAAAAATGAATACATTTTCAGGTTTGTAAAAGGTTAACAACAAAAAAAAAAGTTATAAACATTAACTGAAATAAAATTAAATAGTGAAAACAGAAAATATCAAAATAAATTTAACTCAAAATATTAACAAAAACTGTAATAGTTTATCAATTAAACTAAAATAACACAGATTGTTTGTTTGTAAGTAGGGCTGTGACGGTCACAATGTCAACCGCACCACCGCGGTCGTCGATTGCCACCGGCAGTACTGCACGTGACGTCACACAATCTATAACAAGCGTAAAATACAGTTTCTTTAACAATTTCTCTGCCGGGGCCATGGTGTCTCTGCCGGCAGCAGCAGCGAGAGCAAGTGCCTTCACAGCTGCTGGAAGAGATCCGTGTTCAAACGCACACAATAGACTAAAGCTTGCAAAGCTCCAGGAAAAGTAATTACCATGAATATGTCGGGGGAAATAAGAAGATACTTGAATGAATTATTAATAAACTAGTGTTTTCTGAGCCAGTGTCGCAAAGATGACGATCCTTACTCGCCATCTGCTCACTGGATGCGCCTTTAGAGAGAAATGCATCTCTGCGGATTTTATAATGAAAGAATTTTTGTTTTCAATTTTAATTTTTTAGCTTTAAAGCAGTAAAGTAATAATTTAAAGCTTTCTATAGATATATTTATCCTGACTGTAAGGCAAGTATTCACTGAGTTTCGTTTCAGTTTTGTGCAGCACTTCTGTTCAACACTGAGACACCAGAAAGCGCATCTTGTTTGTTTTCTTTATCTTTTACAAAAGCACAACATTTTGTTGATATTGTGAGTGCACGCAAATAAAATCAGACCCTTTACAGTTCCAGATGATATATTGCGCTTACCTTTATGAGCAAAGATTATGGCGTGTTTTAATTTTTTTGCAAGTGATTGCGCTGGCGCCTCCATGTCCTGCAAAGCGCATTTAGCTTCCACTCTCCAACAAACCATTGTATGCGCAAAATAGCGTGCATTTATCTAAGTTAAACGATTAAAATAACATTGTGATATGCTGGAAGATTTTATTTTAGGCAAGTCGTGATGATTTGAGAAGGCAAAATTGATCAAACACAGGCTGTGATCAACTCACTCCCTGCCTCCGGCCGCGTGGTCGTTACTTTAAAAAAGCAAAAACCTTAATTTAACAAACAAAAAACGTTCCAAACATATTTCTAAATGAACTTTATAAAGAAACGAAAAGAAATATAACTACGTTCCTATTAAAAACTAAACTGAGTTATTTTAATGAATGCAACAGTATAATGAGAAAGAGAGAGAAAAGACTCGTGACGGTAATTTTGATGAGCTGTCGGACAAGGGTTGGGCGAGGCTGTTACGAATTTATGCAACAAATGTTTGTTTAATATTTACTGTTCTTATTTTGGCTACTTTCTTATTTAACTGTATAATTTCTTTGATATTTACTTTAGTGTTTTGTAGGCTGAAATAAACATGCACGTTTGTTAATCATGTTTGAGCCTCATTTTTTAAATATATATATATATATTTATTTTATTTATTTTTTTTTTTTCCCAACACAGCGCCACCGACAGTAGTTGGTCCATTACCACCACAAAATATATATATATAGGAAAATATTTTGAATTAGTTTTTTATTCACATTTTCATTTTAATTTTAAAAAGTTACATTTATAGTAATTTTTGGGGGGGGTTTGTCATGTTTTGTCATGTTTATTAGTTTATATATATATATATATATATATATAAATAATAGTTTTTATTCATTTTTATTAGATTTTTTTTAGACATGACAAATGTTGCCTTGACAACTAGCTAAAATAAAAATGAATTAAATTTTTATTTTATTTTATTTCAGTTAACATTTATTTCATGTAGCAATTTTTATTGTTACATTTCATTATTTTAAATTTGTTCTTCGTTTAATTTTCCATTTTAATTTTAAAGTTACATTTATAGTAATTTTGTTAGGTTTTTGTCATATTTATTAGTTTTTTTTAAATATATGCCTATAGTTTAGCCTTGACATAATAAAAATGAATTAAATTTTTTATTTTATTTTTTATTTTATAAAATCTGCCACTGTCACAACCCTATTTATAAGTATTAATTTCCTTTCTTCATCTTATAAGTGAATTTTTCAGTGAATTCACCCTCCAGTCGTGATGTTTTGTCCTCAGTTGGGTCATAACGGAGCGACTCCCGAGAGCTGCTGGCTGGTGGATGCGCTGTCGGTGGCCGTTCCCACTAAAGGCATTCAGTACAACTTCCTGTGCAAGTGCTGGCTGGCCAAAGACAGAGGAGACGGTCTGACGGCCCGAGTCTTCAACATACTGGACGCCACCACCATCAGCATCATTCGGAAGGTCCAGACGCTCATTCAGTGCAAGACTCCTGGTTTGTGTGTGTGGATTGTAGGTCTCATGTTCTGTTGTTCTGTTGTTCAGGTGGTTTATGAGGTGACGGTGGTCACGGGTGACACTCAGAACGCAGGAACAGACACCAACATCTTCATCACCGTGTTTGGGGCCAACGGGAGCATGGAGGAGATGCTCCTCGCTAAACATGAGGACAGGTACACGTTCACCAGAACACACATCAGTGATATATACAGGAAAAACACAAGGATATTTATGGTTTTTGTTCAAAAATGTGAATTAGATTTTATTTTTATATTTTCTGTTTTAATTTTAATGAAATTTTTTGTAATTTTGTCTGCTATTTTTAATGTTTAATGCCTATATAATTTGTATTTTATTTAGTTTTAGATTCATTGAGTACATCAGATGTGAAATGTTGACTTGGCTAAAATAAAATAATTTTTTTTTTAATTTCAGTTAACATTTATTTTATTTCAAATAATCATTTTTTATTGTTTAATTTTTTTTAAATATTTTGAATTAGTTTTTTATTTATATTTTCCATTTTAATTTTAATTTTAAAAGGTTACATTTATAGCAATTTTGTTAGGTTTTTGTCATGTTTATACTTTTTTTAATATATCTATATAGTTTTTATTCAGTTTTATTTGCTCATTTTTTGTTTTATTATTTTTTAATGAAAATGTGAAATGTTGCCTTGACCACTAGCTGTAATAAAAATTAATTTAATTTTTTTTAATTTTATTTTATTTCAGTTAACATTTATTTTATTTCAAGTAACACAATTTTTGATGGTTTAATTTTTTAAATATTTTGAATTGGTTTTGTATTCATGTTTTCCATTTTTGTTTTAAAGTTACAATTATAGTAATTTTGTTGGGTTTTTTAAATCTATATAGTTTTTATTCATTTTTAATTGATGATTTTTTTTTTTAATGTGATATGCTGCATTGACAGCAGGCTGAAATAAAAATTAATTATTTTTTTTATTTTAGTTAACTTTTTTTATTTCAGGTAACACAATTTTTTATTATTCAATTTTTAAAATATTTTGAATTAGTTTTTTATTTACATTTTCCATTTTCATTTTAAAGTTACATTTATAGTAATTTTGTTAGGTTTTTGTCATGTTTATTAGTTTTTTTAATACATCCATATAGTTTAGCCTTGACAAATAGCTGAAATAAAAACGAATTAAATTTATTTTTTAATTTCAGTTAACATTTATTCCAAGTAACAATTTTTTATCGTTTAACTTTTTAATATTTTGAATCAGTTTTTTATTCATATTTTCCATTTTTATTTTAATTTTTTTTTTTCATTTTATTTCAGTTAACATTTATTTTATTTCAAGTAACAAAAATAGTTTACGTTTATTTTATTGCACTTAACGGTTATTTTAATTTCAAGACTTTTTAATAGTTTGTTTATATTTTAAAGTAGCTTTCATTTTTGTATTTTCCTTTTTTGCTTTAACTTTAATTTTAGTAGTTTTAGTAATTTTATTGATTTTTTTTGAGAAATGAGAAATAAAATTAAATTTTACTAAAAATAAAAGTTATTTATTTTACTGTTTATTTTATTTCAAGTAATGAAAATCTTATTTTTATGATTTTTTTTAATATATATATACACATACATTTTAGTTGTTTATGTTTATTAGTTTGCACTTTTTAAAATCTTTTAAATATAACTACATAGTTTTTATTTTTTATTTAAGTTTTAGTTATTTGACATCAAGACATTAGACATGTACATTAAGTTAAACTAAATAAAAATGAGAAAAGTTGCTTTGGCAGCTAGCTTTATGGTTTCAGTTTTAGTTAATGCTAGTAACCCTGGTTTGTGGTAGGTTTGAAAGAGGACAGGAAGACACGTTTAACCTGGAGATCGATGACATCGCGCCCCTGAAAAAGCTCCGCGTTCGCATCGACGGCACAGGAAGTCGCCCCGATTGGTTCCTCGACAAGGTCAGTCTGCGATACGAGCGTCCAGTGAAACCCGAGCAGCTCACGTCCTGTTCGGACTCAAATCTGTCTCGGTCTTTTAATCAGGTTATCAGGTTAATCACAACACAGTGAATTAAACTCATTAAGGACACGACTATAAACACGCCGCTCGTTCCTGTCACGTGACCCAGATCATCATGAGAAACCTGAGCACGGAGGAGGTGTACGTTTTCACCTACGAGGAGTGGCTCTCCAAAACCAAAGGACCCAAGAGGACGAAGGTCTGTGAACTTCCTGCGGTGGTGGACGACGAGGAGATGGTGGAGAAAACCACATACACCATCCAGGTTAAAACCAGTGACGTCGCTGGTAGGTGTGCGAATGATTGAACATCATGACTAATATTTACAGTGTTTTACGCTGACATTAATGTGTAAGAGAGACATTTAATGATCTTGAAGAGATGTTTTATTGCTCTTTCAGAGCTCAAAAGATTTATTTTCTCAGTTATGCGTCATTAATTCATCAACTTTGTTCCAAATGTTTCTTCTAGAACTCTTAATCTTAAGCTCAGATCATTTGATGAGAAATGATTGAGCTCATATTTCATTTAGTTTAACTTGATGCATTAAAATGATTAAAAATAAAAATAAAATTAATAAAAACTATATAGATTTACTTATAAAAAAATTTACAAAAACACATCAGAATTACTATAACCCAAATTAAAATGAAAACAGAAAATAGAAAAATTAAACCTAGTTTAAAATGTAAAAACAAAGTTCTTTACTTGAAATGAAGTGAAATTAAAGGAATGAAAGAAAATAAAAATAAAGAACTTACTCATTGTATTTTAGCTTGATGCCAAGGCAACATTTCTCATTTTCATTTAGTTTAACTTCATATACTAAAGTAACTTAGACTAAAAGTGAAATAAAAAATAAAGACATATTAAAAAAAAAAACAATAGCTAATAAAAAATACAAACACACACACACAAAAACAAAATTTACATTAAATTTAAAATGAAAAGGGAAAATATAAAAAAAACCTAATTCAAAAATAAAGTCTTTATTTGAAAGTAAGTGTAATGAATAAAATAAAAATAAAAACTAAAAAAAAAAAAAATAATAAGCTAACATTTCTCATTTTCATTTAGTTTAACTTCATATAATAAAATAATTTAGACTAAAACCAAAAAATAAAAAGTTTAGACATATTAAAAAACACAATAGCTAATAAAGATAACAAACACACACACAAAAAAATCCATTAACTAAAATTAAAATGAAAATATAAAAATAAAAACTAATTCAAAATAAAAAAATAAAAATAAAAAACTTCTTGTATTTTAGCTTGATGCCAAGGCAACATTTCTCATTTAGTTTAACTTGATCTACATAAATAACGCTAGAACTGAAATAAAAATAAAATGTTTAGACATAAAAAAAAAAAATAAATCTTAATTATTGCAAGTGATATAATAAAAAACTTAAAACATTTTATTATAGCTTGTTGCCAATGTATGTATTAAAATAACTAAAATAAAACGTAATAAAAACTATATAGAAATATAACAAAAAAAAAAATAAAAATGAAAAACAAAATTAAATTTAACTGAAATTAAAATGAAAATATAATAGTATTTCAGTGCTACTAAATGACCTCTGGTTCATCTAAACACTGTTGAGATCTCGTCTGTGAGAAAGAACAATCTGAGAAATGGAATCAAAACTGCACGTGGTTGACGGCTCCACTGAATCTCACGTCTGTCGGAAGAAAGCACTGAGACGTTACAGAGATCTGATTCAAGATTGTGTTATAAATGACCTCTATAGATGCACAACCGTTTCCACGTGTCGTTTCGCAGCTGCCGGCACAGACGCCAACGTGTCTCTGATCGTGTTTGGGGAAAACGGTGACACGGGGATGCTGGCGCTGAGAGAGAGCAGCAACAGGAACAAATTCGAGCGCAATCAGGTGGATGTTTTCCGCTTCGGGGACATTCTGAGTCTGGGCGAGCTGTCCAAGATACGAGTGTGGCACGACAACAAGGGTGAGAAACGTCCTGTGTGTGTGTGTGTGTGTGTGTGTGTGGATGGTGTTTCTATAACACCAAAAAGCAGGACACTATTCAACGAAGACAGAATAAAAATTGACTGATAAAATAATCCTAAAACAGTCACAGAAATGGCCATCTAGATATAGATTAGGTTTTTTCTTCAGTAGAACAGTAAAGAAGATTTTTAGTTGAAACCGTGCTCCTTGGTGATTCATAAAATGCAAATCAACAGGTAAAAATGTTTGAGAATTAAAAAAAAAGCATATCAGGCAACACCAAACGAATCCTCGTGGCTTCTGACGATATATCGAGGTCTTATGAAGCAAAACAGTTGTTCTGTGCAAGAAACTGAACGTTATTTACAACATTATTACCTGTAGCCAAGTTTCCATCCAGTTTTTTGTGATGTTTTGTCATCGACAAAGAGAATGTGTAAAAAATCCAATTGGCTTTTTACCAATAAAAATGGTGTGTGTGATGACGTCACCCCTAAAAAAACTAATTTAAATATTAAAAATAAAATAAAAATTATTTTAAAGATAATTGATAATAATAAAAATATCTAATGAAAAGGGGCAAAATGTGAAATGCAAAAAAAAAAACACTAAATTTGAATGGAAAAATATTTTCTTGACATTTATCACTAAACGGCATTTCCATCAGCTGAATCGATAAAAATTTTGAAGCATGAAATATTTTTTTGCAAAAAAATTATTGGATGGAAACCTGGTTTATAATGCAGCTCAGAGATGCCATGAATGCATTTACACTGCAGTCGCAAATGCATAAGTCATTTTAAAGATAACTAAAAATAATAAAAATATCTAATAAAAAAGGGCAAAATGCAAAATGCAAAAAAAAAAAAAAAAAAAACTACAATGTTAACCAAAATTGAAAACAAAATGGAAAATATAAAATTAAAAAAAAAATTCAGAATATTAATAAAAAAAAGTTTTTCTCATTTTAAGCATGTCATTTTAATTAACTTTTAATAATTGTAAGATTATTTTAAAGATAATTGATAATAATAAAAATATCTAACTAGATAAAAAAAAAAGTTTGTCAAGACAAACTTTAAGTTGGCTTGAGAAAACCGGACCACAAAGTTTTAAAAAGTTTAAAAACTTTAAAGTTTAAAAAGTTAAAGAAGGTAATAAAGTTTAAAAAGTTTACAAAGTTTTAAAAAGTTTGGATGGTTTTCAGTAAGTTTTAAAGCTTGAATTCAGTCTGTCAGATAGACAGATAGATAGATAATTAACATGTTGTTTGTATGATTCTAACATTATTAGCAAGTTACTAGCATGTTACGAGTCTGTTTCTAGCATGATTAACATGTTTTCAGCATGATTAGCAAGTTGCTAGCATGTTACTAGCATGATTAACAAGTTACTAGCATGTTGCTAGCATGATTAGCAAGTTGCTAGCATGTTATTAGCATGTCATTAACATGTTTACTAACATGATTAGCATATTACTAGCATGATTAGCATGTAACTAGCATGTTGCTAGCATGATTAACAAGTTGCTAGCATGTTTCTGACATGATTAGCAAGTTGTTAGCATGTTCCTAACATGTTTCTAGCATGATTATCAAGTTGCTAGCATGACTCTAGTCTGGCTAGTGATAGATGATAGATAGATGAGTTTGAATGAGTTTAAATGGATTAGAAATACAGTACATAGAAGGGAAGTGTGATTGAGTCTCAAAGGATTCTGGGAGTTTTGACAGTTGGAGTTTGAATAGTCTTGGCTCATTTGAACATTCCGTCAATGTAAGTCTATGGGATTTCTCCCAATTTTAAACGTCATTTTTAGGAAAACCATAAGTCCGATCAGTTAGAAAAGATTTAGCAACTAACTTCAGATCAGTCTGAAGATCTGGGCTGAGTTTGGAGTTTGTAGAGTTAAAGCTCTAGGAGGAGTAGCAGCCAGAAATTTTAGTCTCAGAAGAATAATAACTAAGTTTAAATAGCTTATCAGTTAGTTGGCTTTCTCAAGCCAACTTAATAAAAAGGGGCAAAATGTGAAAGAAAAAAAAAAAAAATGATGGGCTAAATTTGAAGGGAAAAAGTTTTTGTCGACATTTATCAATAAATGGCATTTCCATCAGCTAAACAGATAAAAACTTTGAAGCATGAAATATTTTTTTGCAAAAAAATTCTTGGATAATAAAAATATCTAATAAAAAAGGGCAAAATGCAAAATGCGAAATGCAAAAAATAAATAAATAAATAAATAAAAAATACTACAATGTTAACCAAAATCAGAATATTAATAAAAACAAAGTTTTTCTCATTTTAAGCATTTCATTTTAATTAACTTTTAATTATTGTAAAAATTATTTTAAAGATAATTGCTAATAATAAAAATATGTAATAAAAAGGGGCAAAATAAGAAATGCAAAAAAAATAAAATTATGCGCTAAATTGCAAGGGAAAAAGATTTTGTCGACATTTATCAATAAATGGCATTTCCATCAGCTGAGTCGGTAAAAATTTTGAAGCATGAAATATTTTTTTGCAAAAAATTATTGGATGGAAACCTGGTTTATAATGCAGCTCAGAGATGCCATGAATGCATTTACACTGCAGTCGCAAATGCATAAGTCATTTTAAAGATAACTAAAAATAATAAAAATATCTAATAATAAAGGGCAAAATGCAAAAGAAATGAATAAATAAATTAAAAAAAATACTACAATGTTAACCAGAACTGAAAACAAAATGGAAAATATAAAATTAAACAAAAATTCAGAATATTAAAAAAAACAGTTTTTCTAATTTTAAGCATTTTATTTTTAATTAACTTTTAATAATTTTAAAAAATTATTTTAAAGATAATTGATAATAATAAAAATATGTAATAAAAAGGGGCAAAATGTGAAACGCAAAAAAAAAAAAAAAAATTATGAGCTAAATTGTAAAGGAAAAAGATTTTGTCGACATTTATCAATAAATGGCATTTCCATCAGCTGAGTCGGTAAAAATTTTGAAGCATGAAATATTTTTTTGCAAAAAATTATTGGATGGAAACCTGGTTTATAATGCAGCTCAGAGATGCCATGAATGCATTTACACTGCAGTCGCAAATGCATAAGTCATTTTAAAGATAACTAAAAATAATAAAAATATCTAATAATAAAGGGCAAAATGCAAAAGAAATGAATAAATAAATTAAAAAAAATACTACAATGTTAACCAGAACTGAAAACAAAATGGAAAATATAAAATTAAACAAAAATTCAGAATATTAAAAAAAAACAGTTTTTCTAATTTTAAGCATTTTATTTTTAATTAACTTTTAATAATTTTAAAAATTATTTTAAAGATAATTGCTAATAATAAAAATATGTAATAAAAAGGGGCAAAATGTGAAACGCAAAAAAAAAAAAAAATGATGCGCTAAATTGTAAGGGAAAAAGATTTTGTCGACATTTATCAATAAATGACATTTCCATCAGCTAAACAGATAAAAACTTTGAAGCATGAAATATTTTTTTGCAAAAAAATTCTTGGATAATAAAAATATCTAATAAAAAAGGGCAAAATGCAAAATGCGAAATGCAAAAAATAAATAAATAAATAAATAAAAAATACTACAATGTTAACCAAAATCAGAATATTAATAAAAACAAAGTTTTTCTCATTTTAAGCATTTCATTTTAATTAACTTTTAATTATTGTAAAAATTATTTTAAAGATAATTGCTAATAATAAAAATATGTAATAAAAAGGGGCAAAATGTGAAATGCAAAAAAAATAAAATTATGCGCTAAATTGTAAGGGAAAAAGATTTTGTCGACATTTATCAATAAATGGCATTTCCATCAGCTGAGTCGGTAAAAATTTTGAAGCATGAAATATTTTTTTGCAAAAAATTATTGGATGGAAACCTGGTTTATAATGCAGCTCAGAGATGCCATGAATGCATTTACACTGCAGTCGCAAATGCATAAGCCATTTTAAAGATAACTAAAAATAATAAAAATATCTAATAATAAAGGGCAAAATGCAAAAGAAATGAATAAATAAATAAAAAAAAATACTACAATGTTAACCAGAACTGAAAACAAAATGGAAAATATAAAATTAAACAAAAATTCAGAATATTAAAAAAAACAGTTTTTCTAATTTTAAGCATTTTATTTTTAATTAACTTTTAATAATTTTAAAAATTATTTTAAAGATAATTGCTAATAATAAAAATATGCAATAAAAAGGGGCAAAATGTGAAACGCAAAAAAAAAAAAAAATTATGCGCTAAATTGTAAGGGAAAAAGATTTTGTCGACATTTATCAATAAATGGCATTTCCATCAGCTGAGTCGGTAAAAATTTTGAAGCATGAAATATTTTTTTGCAAAAAATTATTGGATGGAAACCTGGTTTATAATGCAGCTCAGAGATGCCATGAATGCATTTACACTGCAGTCGCAAATGCATAAGCCATTTTAAAGATAACTAAAAATAATAAAAATATCTAATAATAAAGGGCAAAATGCAAAAGAAATGAATAAATAAATAAAAAAAATACTACAATGTTAACCAGAACTGAAAACAAAATGGAAAATATAAAATTAAACAAAAATTCAGAATATTAAAAAAAACAGTTTTTCTAATTTTAAGCATTTTATTTTTAATTAACTTTTAATAATTTTAAAAATTATTTTAAAGATAATTGCTAATAATAAAAATATGCAATAAAAAGGGGCAAAATGTGAAACGCAAAAAAAAAAAAAAATTATGCGCTAAATTGTAAGGGAAAAAGATTTTGTCGACATTTATCAATAAATGGCATTTCCATCAGCTGAGTCGGTAAAAATTTTGAAGCATGAAATATTTTTTTGCAAAAAATTATTGGATGGAAACCTGGTTTATAATGCAGCTCAGAGATGCCATGAATGCATTTACACTGCAGTCGCAAATGCATAAGTCATTTTAAAGATAACTAAAAATAATAAAAATATCTAATAAAAAAGGGCAAAATGCAAAAGAAATTAATAAATAAATTAAAAAAAAATACTACAATGTTAACCAGAACTGAAAACAAAATGGAAAATATAAAATTAAACAAAAATTCAGAATATTAAAAAAAACAGTTTTTCTAATTTTAAGCATTTTATTTTTAATTAACTTTTAATAATTTTAAAAATTATTTTAAAGATAATTGCTAATAATAAAAATATGCAATAAAAAGGGGCAAAATGTGAAACGCAAAAAAAAAAAAAAAATTATGCGCTAAATTGTAAGGGAAAAAGATTTTGTCGACATTTATCAATAAAAGGCATTTCCATCAACTGAGTCGGTAATAATTTTGAAGCATGAAATATTTTTTTGCAAAAAATTATTGGATGGAAACCTGGTTTATAATGCAGCTCAGAGATGCCATGAATGCATTTACACTGCAGTCGCAAATGCATAAGCCATTTTAAAGATAACTAAAAATAATAAAAATATCTAATAATAAAGGGCAAAATGCAAAAGAAATGAATAAATAAATAAAAAAAAAATACTACAATGTTAACCAGAACTGAAAACAAAATGGAAAATATAAAATTAAACAAAAATTCAGAATATTAAAAAAACAGTTTTTCTAATTTTAAGCATTTTATTTTTAATTAACTTTTAATAATTTTAAAAAATTATTTTAAAGATAATTGATAATAATAAAAATATGTAATAAAAAAGGGCAAAATGTGAAACGCAAAAAAAAAAAAAAAATTATGAGCTAAATTGTAAAGGAAAAAGATTTTGTCGACATTTATCAATAAATGACATTTCCATCAGCTGAATCGGTAAAAGTTTTGAAGCGTGAAATATTTTTTCACAAAAACTTCTTGGATGGAAACCTGGTTTGTAATGCAGCCCATAAGTAATGTTATGAGATTATTGTTCTAAGTATAACACAGACTGACTATAGAACCATCAGTGATGGGCAAAATAGAGCAAAAAATAGAGCAGAATACTGGCAATATTGTGTCTTAACCGTGTGGATGCGATCAGGTCCGGCTCCTGGATGGCATCTGGAGTACATCGACGTGAAGGACGACCTGCTGGGTCAAACCTTCCGCTTCCCCTGCGACCGATGGCTGGCCAAAAGTGAGGACGACGGGCAGATCATGAGGGAGCTGGCATGTGCCAATAACGATATTCTGGATCTCAGTGACAAGACCAGTAAGAGAAGAGCGTTTCCTACCCGTGTGACTCAAGTGCAGTGTGTTTATTTTGTGCATTTAAATTTTCTTTGCAATGTCTTTACAGAATATGAAATTGAGATCACGACAGCCAACGCTGAAGATGCCGAGACGAAGGAGAACGTCTGGATCATTCTGGAGGGGAAAAAAGGACGTTCAAAGGAGTTTATGATGGAGAACTCGAAGAAGAAGAAGTTTTTGCGGTATGTACAGTGACCCGTGGTGTAATTTTAGAAATTGTTACATTTAAAATAAATGTTAAAAGAAAAACTTGTTTTGGCTAGTTGCTAAAGCAACTATTCTCAATTTTCTATTCAGTAGAAATATAAATTTACTAACTAAACTAAAAACTGTATAGACATTTAAAAAATAATAAAGTGATATTAAAAATAACATAAGTACAAATAATTCTAAAACTTTAACCTAAATTGAAAACAAAATATAAAAACTTAAGTTTTTCTCATTTTAAGCATTTCCCATCTTAATTTACTTTAACTTGGTACTAAAATAACTAAAATGGACACAAAAATGAAAAGTCTATATAGACATTTTAAAAAAGAAATAAAATAAAAAAATAAAAATAACTATTATTAATAATAATAATAATAATAATAAAAACTAATAAAAATTTCAAAAACAAAAAATACTAAAACATTTACTAACGTTAACTAAATATTAAAATATTTACCTTAAACTTATTAGTTTGTTCAACATTTCTCATTTTCATGTAGTTTAACTTGATGTACTAAAATAATTACTAAATAAAATTACTAAAAACGAAATAGATGTATTAAAAATAAAATTAAACTTAAAGATAATTAATAATAATAAAAATATCTAATAAAAAAGGCAAAATCCAAAACATACTACAATTTGATCCAAAATGTAAAAAAAAATGGAAAATACAAAAATAAATTTTTTTTAAAATATTAATAAAAACTTATTTTAAGTTTTTTCTCATCGTAAGCATCTCTTTTTTTTTTTATTTTGTTTTACTTAATGTACTAAAACTGACACAAAATGAATAAAATCTATATAGACATTTAAAAAAAATAATAAAACTAACTAATATTAATAAAAACTAATAAAAATGTCAGAAACAAAAAATACTGAAACTTTAACTAAATATTAAAATACTTAGCTTAAAGTTGTTTTATTTGTTTGTTCAACATAACTAAAACTGAAATAAAAATAACTAAAAATTATATAGACATATTAAAAATAAAATACAAATATTATAAAAATAGCTAATAAAAAAAAAATCTAATATTAAGGGCAAAAAAAAAAAAAAAAAAAAAAAAAAAAATACTACAATGTTAACCAAAATGGAAAATACAAAAATAAAAAAATTCAAATTTTAATAAAAACTTACTCATTTTAAGCATCTCATTTTAATTTACTTTAACTTGATGTACTAAAAGAACTAAAACTGATACAAAAATAAATTAAATATATGTAGACATTTAAAAAAAGAAATAAAATAAAAATAAAATAAAATAAGAACTTTTTGTCAAAAACAAAAATACTAAAACTTTAACTAACATTAAATATTAAAATGCTTAAACTTTTGTTTGTTCAGCAGTTCTCATTTTCACTTAGTTTAACTTAAATGTACTAAAATAGCTAAAACTGAAATAAAAATGACTAAAAACTATATAGATGTATAGTTCTAAATATTAATGAAAACTATATGATACTAAAATAATCCACTGCATCACCAATAATGAAAGAAAACACATTTTTGGAGTGACAATCTTATAAAATAAATGAAGATTAAACAACACACTGACTAATAACGCATCATAATCACACTCTGTTTCAGCGGCGCCACGGATTCATTCGAGTTTTCCTCCAAAAATGTGGGCGAGATCGTCGGTATTTGTTTGGGCCACGTAACGAAGGAGAAGAAAGTGAAGAACGAGTCTTTCTGGCACGTGCAGGAGGTGGTGATCACCGAGAAAGAGCTGAGAAACAAGTGAGTTCACTCCGGTGTACGCTACCGTTTTTTTTTTTTTTTTTTTTTTTTTAAAGAAATTAATACTTTTATTCACCAAGGATGTATTAAGTTAATAATTAAACGTTTATTAAAAGTTAATAATAAATAATTTACATTGTTATAAAATATTTATATTTTGAATAAACACTGTACTTTTTAAACTTGTTATTCATGAAAGAATCCTGAAAAAAAAAATTACAGGTTCCAAAAAATATTTGGCAGCACAACTGTTGATATTATCCAACACTGATGATTCTAATAATAAATCCGCATATTAGAATGATTTCTGAAGGATCATGTGACACTTAAGACTGGAGTAACAGCTGATAAAAATTCAGCTTTTCATCACAGGAATAAATTCTATTTTAAAGTATGTTAAAATAAAAAACATTATTTTATATTGTAAAAACATTTTGCAATATTACTGTTTTTTTTTCTATATTTTTAATCAAATAAATGCAGCCTTGATGAGCATAAGAGACTACTTTAAAGACTATTACAAGTCTTACTGACCCCAAACTTTTGAACGGTAGCGTACGTCTGAAATACTGTGGTGAGCATTTCCGAGCGCCGTTCTCTCCGTTCGCCCTCCGCAGATTCTACTTCACGTGTGACGCCCGGATTCCGCTGGCGGCGAAGAAAGACGAGTTCATGACGTTCGAGTGCACCAAAACCGTGGAGAGCTTCGCCAGCAAGGTGCGCAGCCTGGTCCCCGTCAAGTACGAGATCATCGTCATCACCGGAGACGTGAAGGGAGCCGCCACCGACGCCAACGTCTTCGTCACGCTCTACGGCGTCAACGGAGACTCTGGCAAACGAGCGCTCAAGGCGAAGTACAGGAACCTGTTCGAGAGAGGACGGACCGACCGCTTCCTGCTGGAGATGCTGGATCTGGGCGAACTCTTGAGGATCAGAGTGGAGCACGACGACAAAGGCACGTCGTCCGGATGGTTCCTGGAGTGCGTGGAGGTCACCAACACCGCCAACTGGGTGACCACCGTCTTCGTTTGCGGGAAGTGGTTGGACAGAAATAAAGCGGACGGACAAACCCACAGAGTGCTGTATCCCAAATATTAGACGCTTTGGAGTTTTAACTAAAGACGTTTCGGGACGAAGCAGTTTGTACTTTTGTAAAGAAATTCAAATAAACGTCCTTTGTACTGAGAATCACTGTCGTCTTTGTCATCAGGCGTCTGGCGATCGAGTCACGTCGTCAAAGGGTTGAACTAAAACGGACACCAAAATGAATGAAATCTATATAGACATTTAAAAAATAAATAAAATAAAAAATTCAAAATAATAAAAACTTACTTATTTTAGGTTTTTCTCATTTTAATTTAACTTGATGTACTAAAAGAACTAAAACTAACACAAAAATGAATAAAATCTATATAGACACTTAAAAAATATAATAACAATAATAAAAATAAATAAATAATAAAAACTAATAAAAATGTCAAAAACTAAAAAAAATACTAAAATGTTAACTAAAGTTAACTAAACTTAATTAAACTTGTTTTATTTGTTTTTATTTTATTAATAACTTAAACTGAATTAAAATGACTAAAAACCATATAGATTTATTAAAAATAAAAACATGTATTTTAAAGATAACTAACAAAATAAAAAAAAAATCTAATAAAAAATGGCTGATTGCAAAAAAAAATTACAATGTTAACTAAAATTGAAAACAAAAATGGAAAATATGAAACTACAAAAAATAATTCAAAATAATAACTTATTTTAGATTTTTCTAATTTTAAGCATCTCATTTGAATTTAACTTGATGTACTAAAAGAACTAAACCTAACACAAAAATGAATAAAATCTATATGGACATTTAAAAAAAAAAATAAATAAATAAATAAAAAATAATAATAATCAAAACTAAAATTGAAAGCAAAATGGAAAATATAAAAATAAAAAATTCAAAATAATAAAAACTTACTCATTTTAGGTTTTTCTCATTTTAAACATCTCATTTTAATTTAACTTGATGTACTAAAAGAACTAAAACGGACACAAAAATGAATAAAATCTATATAGACATTTAAAAAATAAAAATAACAATAATAAAAATAAAAATAAATAAATAATAAAAATGTCAAAAACAAAAAAATACTAAAATGTTAACTAAAGTTAACTAAACTTAATTAAACTTGTTTTATTTGTTCAGCATTTCTCATTTTTATTTTATTAATAACTTAAACTGAATTAAAATGACTAAAAACCATATAGATTTATTAAAAATAAAAACATATGTATTTTAAAGATAACTAACAAAATAAAAAAAAAATCTAATAAAAAATGGCTGAATGCAAAAAAAATTACAATGTTAACTAAAATTGAAAACAAAAATGGAAAATATGAAACTAAAAAAAAATAATTCAAAATAACAACTTATTTTAGATTTTTCTAATCTTAAGCATCTCATTTGAATTTAACTTGATGTACTAAAAGAACTAAACCTAACACAAAAATGAATAAAATCTATATAGACATTTAAAAAAATAAATAAATAAAAAATAATAATAATCAAAACTAATAAAAATGGCAAAAACAAATACCACAATGTTAACTAAAATTGAAAACAATGGAAAATATAAAAATAAAAAATAATTCAAAATAGTAAAAACTTACTTATTTTAGGTTTTTCTTATTGTAAACATCTCATTTTAATTTAACTTGATGTACTAAAAGAACTAAAACTAACACAAAAATGAATAAAATCTATATAGACATTTAAAAAATGAAAATAACAATAATAAAAAATAAATAATATATAATAAAAACAAATAGCAATAATAAAAACTAATAAAAATGTCAAAAACAAAAAAAAATACTAAAATGTTAACTAAAGTTAACTAAATATTAAAATACGTAAAATTGTTTTATTTGTTTGTTCAACATTTCTCATTTTTATTGTTTAACTTGATGTACTAAAATAACTTATACTGAATTAAAATTACTAAAAACCATATAGACATATTAAAAATAAAAAATATATATTTTAAAGATTAATAAAAATAAAAAATATCTAATAAAAAAACTGCTAAATTAAAAAAAAAATAGTACACTGTTAACTAAAATTGAAAAAATTGAAAATATAAAAATAAAAAATAATTCAAAATAATAAAAACTTAGGTTTTTCTCTCTTTAATCATCTAATTTTAATTTAGTTTAACTTGAACTAAAACGAAAGACAAAAATGAATACAATCTATATATGTATACACACATTTAAAAAATAAAAATAACTAATAATAATAAAAACTAATAAAAATGTTAAAACCAAAAAAATACTAAAATGTTAACTAACATTAAATATTAAAATACCTGAACTTGTTTTATTTGTTTATTCAACATTTCTCATTTTCATTTTAACTTAACTAAAACTTCAGTTTAACTAAAACGGAAATAAAAAAATTCTAAAAAACTATATAGGACAAAAACTATATAGAATTAAATAAAAATATCTAATAAAAAAGGGCTAAATGCAAAAATAAAATAAAATACTACAATGTTAACCAAAATTGGAAACAAAATTTAAAAAAATAATGTTAAATATTAATAAAAACTTATTTTAAGTTTTTCTCATTTTAACCCTAACAACATTGTTTTTTCATGCACCTGTCAAGTTTGAGATTTTGAGCTTTTTGGTTTTTCATAAAGTGTTTTTTCAGACTAGCAGAAAGAAAACATGCAAAACACACTGTTAAGTGTTTCTTTTATAGCACTTTATCGATTCGTGTCAATAGATTTCAATTACAATACATATTTTTAAAGGCCGTTTTCCTCAAAATGATTTTTTTCTCCTACACTGAGCCATAAATCTCCACTTCAGCAGCACTTACACACACCACACATTACATTTTCATTCCTGTCTATATCCTGAAGGGTTTGAGATACCCAAAATTCCCTCTGTAAAAACATTTGACTCTAATATGTCAAAAAAAAAAAAAAAAAAAAAAAAAAAAAAAATATTATATATATATATATATATATATATATATATATATATATATATATATATATATATATATATATATATATATAGAAAATAAAGTTTAGATTTTTGTACTAGAAATGTATGCAAATTAGCATATTTCATTAAATAATGTCTCATTTGCATATTTAAACCTAACATTTTAGAAAACTTGATTCACAAAATGATTCACTTTTGAATCCACTCACAAACCCTCAAATTGTGTTGGAGAAAGTAAATTATTTGTTAAATATCCATTTTTGCATTCATTTTATTTACTTAAGACTCCATTTCTACTGAGAAATAAACTTAGTAGTCATGAAATGTACTTTGTAAGCTGGTCTGAAATCAGTGCCTTCATTCTACTGAGATCTCCTCAAAACACTTGGAGATTTGACAAAAAAAAAATCTGGATGCCCCCTAAAATTTTAAATTCATATTTCAGAAATTTTGAAATATGGTTCATAGTCACATGACATGAAGAAAAATGTATATTACTTTTTAGTAAACATTTCAAATTAATTGTTAATTGCACATTTATAGCGTTTAAATCAACTCTCAAACCCTGAAATTGTGTGTTGGAGAGATTGACACGTAAATTAATTGACATGTCTATTTTTTCCTTTATTTTACTTGTGACTCAATTTCTACTAAGAAATAAACTTATTTGTAAGGTGATTGCTTATCTAAAATCCAATCCACTTAAGTGTTTTAAATCATTAGGTTATTGGTGATTTGGAACCGGTCTGAAACCGTTTTAATGGTACACTCTTAAAAATAAAGGTGCTTTAAAAGCTTCTTCACAGCAGTGCCTTCTTTCACCACAAAGAACCTTTGGTGAAACAGAAAGGTTCTTCAGATGTTAAAGGTTCTTTATGGAACCATTTAGACAAAAAAAAAAAAAAGATTCTTCTATGGCATCGTGTTTAAATGTTTTTCTTCGCTTTTTCCTGAGTCAGTCATTTTCACTGGAGCATCCATACTGACTGCCATTGATGTCATATTATTTGTGAGACTTCAGCAATGGATGTTTCATCACAGTTTGCATCTTTCATGAATCCAAATATGAACATTTGCAAGTTGTTTCACTATAAATGTTGTGACGGAGACTAAAAGGTAAAAAAGATTTTGCTGCATGTCTAAGCAGAGCCTAGGATAAACTGAGCATCAAGAACCAGAGTGTGTGAATGTGTTTTTATCAGTGTCTGATTAATTGATTGATTGATTAATCACATGATCACTGATCATGATCAGCTGTGCTGGAGGTTTTAAAGCTCCAGATGGTTTTTGAGAGATTTGTGCTTTCCTTCCTTTCTTTATGTTGTTGGTTTTTTTTTTTTTTGTTTGTTTTTTTTTTTAGTCAAAAAGACAGTTATTAATTTCTTCTCTGTCCATCATCATTTTGTTTTCTATAAGCCTTTGTTAGTCTCTAGCAGGAGTTTTGTGTTGTTGCAACACCTTTCTTTTCAAGGACTTCCATTCTATTACTCAGTTTTCTCTCATTTTAACTCTACTGAAAGAAGAAAGTGCTGGCTGTGATAGTTTTTCTTTTGACCATGAAAAGACTCGGATTATCAACAAATTTGCCATCTGCTGGCTTGTGAAATTTACAACAGCTGTAAAAGTCTGTAAAATATCAGTCATATTTAATTAGCCTAACCTATTTTTCTAAAATCAGAAACCTTTAAAAAAAAACAAAAAACAAAAACAACAACCAAAAAAAAAAAAAAACCTACGAACACCAAACAACAGAAAGCTTCCATACTGGGCTTCACTATTTTTTTATTTTTTTATTTTTTTTAAATTGAGCTTTACCAAGAACAAACACATTTTACGAACAAGAACACGTATATGTCAGGGGTAATGTAGATCTATGAAAAAAATACAATAAATAAATGAAGGAAAAAAAAAAAAAAAACACTTGTACTAATTAAACAGTTGTATAGGTTTTTTTGCTTTTTTTTTTTTCTCAAATTTATTTGTATAGCGCTTTTCACGAAACATATCGTTGCAAAGCAGCTTTACATCAAATTAAAGTTTTTACAATATATTTAGTAGTAGCTTACTAATGGTGATTATGTCAAGCTGATGTACATATGGCAGAGATGTGTGGTAAAGATCAATTAATGACGTAGTCAAACAGACAAAGAACACTATAAATTAGTAGCAGAATTCGGTAGTGCTGTATGTTGTTTCAGGGTTGGCATCATCTGAAGTCCTCTGAGGGGTTGTCATCATCTCTTCTTAAGTGTTCTGGATCCACGCTGGCACTTGTGAATTCCTAGTTACCATGGGATGTCAATCCCATGGCAGAAACACAGAACAAATAGGAACATAATTGGTGTAGCTGCTGTTCAAACTAAGAAAAGGAAGGTTTGTTAAACCAGAGCTAAAAGATTAAAATGAACATTTGATCAGATATAGCTGCAGAAAAAGTTTATGAGATGCATTATTTGAATGCTTGGCTAAAAAGATGAGTCTTTAATCTAGATTTAAACAGAGAGAGTGTGTCTGAACCCCGAACGTTATCAGGAAGGCTGTTCCAGAGTTTGGGTGCCAAATGTGAAAAAGCTCTACCTCCTTTAGTGGATTTTGCTATCCTAGGAACTACCAACAGTCCAGAGTTTTGTGACCTTAGGGAGCGTGATGGATTGTAGCGTGGTAGAAGACTAGTTAGGTACACAGGAGCTAAACCGTTAATTGCCTTATAGGTAAGAAGTAATATTTTGTAGCTGATGCGGAACCTAATAGGTAGCCAGTGCAGAGACTTTAAAATTGGGGTAATATGATCATATTTTCTTGACCTTTTAAATTTTTATTTTTTATTTATTTATTTATTTATTTATTTTTCCTATTGTCTCCAAAGATATTTTAATATCAACTTTAAATTGTTCAAAATTTTGTACATTTTGATTCAATTTGACTATGAAGGCTTTATGACCACAATCACAAATAAATAAAACTCTTATCACCATCAAATGAAAAACATTTGAACATAATATGAGCTTCTACAAAATTAACAGAAGTCATAGCTTTTTGTTGTACCATTATATAATTGAGTTTTTTCCAAAATATTTGTGACTTGGGACATTCCCAAAAGAAATGATTAATAGTTTCAGGGGCGAAAAACACAAGTGTCTTCCATGTTCACCATAAAATGCTGTACCACAAGTGATTTATCTCGATGAAAATTTTGATAAGCTTCACGGAAAATCGCAAATGTAGTACAGTAGTATCTGGCTGCCATTGAATAATCAGAAACGGGTAAATCGTTCTGCTCCATTACGCAGCACTACCTGCGTTTTTAAAACGACAGAAGGTTTATGAAAAGTTGGTTTTACGTTTCTTTGCCTCAGCGAGTATAATAACCGCGCTCGTCAATGTCAAAATAATTGCGATGACCAATCAAATCAAAGTAGGCGGGATTTACCGGCCACAGAATCCGCGCGCGAACTCCAGCGCGCCACTTTTAACGGTGAAAGAACGTGAGGCGAAATGTAAGTAGCTAAACATTTAATATTTCACAACTGTTTTACCATAATAATATTAAACGATCCACAGTAATATCTAGTTATGCAAAGTAGTCTACTGTTTTGGTCAAATTTCGTCGTTTGACGTAAAATAAGCCATTATCATGTACGTGATTCATCATGTACGTCTTTCATAATTTAATGTGGTGAGACAAAAAACGTATTTCTTTATATAATTTTTTGTTGTGTGTTGTAAAAATGCAAGTATTTCTTTTGTACAGAGTTGTTTACACAATTTGATTTTTAATACTTTAAAATATGTGACCCTGGACCACAAAACCAGTTGTAAGTAGCACAGGTATATTTATAGCAGTAGCCAACAATACATTGTATGGGTCAAAATGATCAATTTTTCTTTTATGTCAAAAATCAGTAGGATATTAAGTAAAGATCATGTTCCTTAAAGATATTTTGTAAATTTCCTAGCATAAATATATCAAAACTTAACTTTTGATTAGTAATATGCATTGCTAAGAACTTCATTTGGACAACTTTAAAGGTGATTTTTCTCAATATTTAGATTTTTATTTTTATTTATTTTTTTTATTTTTTTTGCACCCTCAGATTCCAGATTTTATGACTGGTTTTGTTGTCCACAGTGTCGTCTTTTAATATTTATTGCATTGTATATTATGTAATATCTACAGTTATTCAGTTAACATACACTGAAATATCTGAATTTATTATAAAATGTATTATACAATTTTCAGACATTAAAGATGTTATCCTTTGTTTTGGTGCAAATGACTCAATTTTTAGCCAACAAGCCTTTGAAAGACTAGGAAGCACGCATCGGTAGGATGCGGTCTTCCATTTGAGAAGCATTTTTAGAGATGTTGTGGCTTTTAAGGACACTCACCTTTGACCTGAGGCTTGACATCTTGCACACTTCCTGTTGTGTGGACACATTCTCTAGCGGCCAAGACCGCAAGTATTGGGACAGGCCCTTACACAAACGCGTTCAAGTTCCTGATTTAATGGCTCTTGACCGCAGCATAAACAAATCTAATCATGAGAGACTGTCAGTTCATGTAATAGTCACAATGCAGTCTGCAGTTGCCACACAGCTGTGCATGAAACAACAATTTTGAGGCATTTTGTACATTTTATTTGAAAAAACACATACAAAAAGGGTCATATACAAGACAAGAAATTAAAAAAGAAAGAAAAATTTGGGTTAAGCTATGCAACTTTTTGCATCATCATTAGTAATAAATACAGTACAAAATCCACCAAAAGTGAATCTAAGATTTTCTTCTTTTTTTTTTAACGCAATATACACTTATCTAGTTATCATACATTATAATCACCAAGCTATTGCTTAAATATTGTCAATACATATTTTTCTACTTGAGCTATAAAATATTCATGTCAGAAAACATTGCGCAGTAACAGCACACAGCAGTGTCTTATACAAAGAGCCACTTCCCTTTCACTGGCAGGTTATTCAACTATTTTTTTTTTCCTTTTTTTTCCTTTTTTTTTTTTCTTTTATGTCAGCAGCAGAAAAACATCAGAAATATTTATGGTAAAATATTTTAACATATGTATCCATTCTCATACGCATATTAAAACCTGAGAAAGACATGCATTACAGAGCTTGTGCTTTAGGATCTACGGTTCAGTCTGTTAGCGAAACATGATACTACTATTGCTTATGTCCAAAATCTGCTGGAGAGATGGATCAAATCAAGAGACTTTAAGGCTACACAGGCTAGAAACACAAATCATAAAATATAAAGCCATTGTTCTTTTTTGTCTATTTCGGCGCAACCGTTTCTAAGTGTGTGTGTGTGTATTCCAGGTACGGCAGGAGAAACGCTCGTTTCACCGGAAATAAGAGTCATCTGCCGTATGAGTGTAAAACACGACTATCATAATTTGGGGGATCGAAGCTAAAATCATGAAATAAGACGAACGTACGGCAGCTACGCTAGAATGTACCACAACACGACCTGCATTCAGACATTAAAAGCCCCTCTGTTATGAAGTACCGATACGAAAAAGAAAGGTAAAGGAAATCTGCTACTAATGGGGAAAAAAATAAGCATCACTTTAAATCCCGATTTAAAAATACAGCGTACGACGGCCGGCCGTAATCGAAAGTTAAAGCCAGATGGGCACAAGACAAGCAGCTATAATCAATCACAGTAAGCGCTGAACTCACTCCTCACTACTGAAAACACTGAAAACAGATTCACGGCCTGGAATCGCCGGCTCGGTTCCGAGCGGACAGCGTTCGCAGGATGCCAGTGAGAGGGCAGCAAAGCCGAGAGTGCAAAAACAGGAGAGACATGCAAAACAATTCCAGTCCATTGAACAGTTTGTCTACGAGCTCACAGCTGAACGACTCTTTGAAATTGCATTAATGGAATGTAACCAAAAAAACTACAGCACCACATACTAGCACGTTTCAGCACGCCCTCGGGATGGGGGGATTTTAGCTTGTTTTGACACTTATGCCCCTTAAAGTACAACCGCATGCAAAGCACTCCCATTAAAGTATAGCACAATGAGGTATTTATACACACGTTATGCTGACGTAAATAAATACATTGCGATACTAGTTCGGAACTTAAATACGCACCCATAGCAGGTAAAGTTAGTCATAAATTATGATTGTTAAATACTTAAGGCATTTCGACGCACGATATCATGTGTAAACTATAAAACGCAGACGGACGATGAGAAAAGATCACGGTTAATTGAAAACAAAACGCTTCCAACTTCCTGGCTTCCAAGCAGCTGAACGCTTGAATTCTGGAAAAGTTGCGAAAGCAAAGTCGAGAAGGTCATTTCGTCAGACGTACTACAAAGACATCTGAAATGCTACGGAAAAACAGTCACGTACATTGAAAGTGGTCAGTGAGGCAACGACTATCGTTACGCGAAGAAACTGTGCTGTTTAAAAACTTCCCTTGTTTTTTTTTTTTGTTTTTTTTATTTCCTCGTCTCTTTCTTTTTTTTTTTGGATGGAGTGCACGATACGCAAGGAAACTGAGTGCAAATGCAAAAGCAGGGAAAGAGAAACAATCACACGACCTCTTCAGAAAGTGAGTGCATTTACAAAAATAACCACTAACTACATTAAGACGACAATAAATAACTTGTTTGTTTGTTTTTTCCAGCATTGCAGCTACTTATGTCGAGAAGCTGTACCAGCCCCACGCACAGGTTGGCGACAGTAGGAAAAAAGAAGAAGAAGAAGAAGAAATCAAACGAGAAAGAGAGTGATCATGAAGAACAGCTTAGAAAAGTTATGTTTGGTTTCTATAAAACAAATGGCTTTACTCCCTTGTCATGTCCTCTAGAAATGGCAGCAAACAGGTTTCATGCACATTATGACTCTACAGATGCTGCTGTTACGACCAAGCGAGACCACGAGTCACAGAGCGAATGGAAACACAGAGTTATGCCGTTACTATTCAACGTGTGCTTGTGCTACAGGCATTAAGGTACATATTTCACTCGTGGAGACGCGTCGAGAACACAGTGTCTTCAGGATTAGTAGAATGTCGCGCAGGAAACGTCCTCATGCACGTCGACCTCTCGTCAGAAGAACCCCGGCCTCTCGCTTCTCAACATGCATTTGGTGGATACGTTTCTAAGCGTCGGAGGCGTCACGAGCACAAAATGCGGACTGTCACAGTTCATATCAAGCCTGGCCTTACGGTTACATACTGTACGGACGTCAAGCATCACCTCCGATAATTACAGACACGACGACGGAGCTTTTTTTGAAACACAGGGTCATTATTCTACTCTTGCGCTTCTCTCGTTCACTAATGACTTTGATTCCCGTTATTTTTTTGTTTGTTTGTTTTCACAAATGATTCGTTCAACTACGTGTAAAGTTCATGACCAACCACGTGTAATGTGTTGGACTTTGTGGTGTTCATGCTGTAATGCTTCATCCGTGACCTACTGAACACTGAGAACATTTGGTTGGTCTTCGTCCGAGATCATTCCGAGACGTAGTTTGCCGTCCCACAACCATACAGAGCACTTTGACTGAAACCGTCTTCGTCGACGGACACGTTCTTCTCCGCAGCGCTTTTCTTCTTCCCTGTTCTACATCGTCAGTTGGCTCAGAAGGCAAAGGTCAGAGGTGAGAGGTGATGGAGATGACACACATTTGGCAAAGTACCCACGAGGGGACGAAGAAAGACAACAGGACTTCTAGCTAGTGCTACACGAGACATCAGCTGTCGGGGGACAACTGCGTCTCAATGTCTACCCTGCAGATGGGACACTTCTTATTGGTGGCCAGCCACTGGTCAACACATGCCTGATGGAAGAGGTGCATGCAGGGTAATCTCCTGGGAAGAGAAAAACAAAACATTCGTTGAAAGATAAACCGCGACACCATTCGAATGGGTTGTGAGTAGAGCGTCAAACTACCTGACGTCCTCTCCGTCTTCAAGCATCGAGAGGCATATTGTGCATTTCTCATCCGTGTCGAGCTCCTCTTCATCCATGCCGATCTTCAGCTCCAGAGGTCTTCTCTATAAATCACAAGATTAGTCTTTTAGCAAATTCTTTTAAATCCATAAGAAACATACACCTAAATTCAACCTGGAGTAACGGTACATTCACACGAGGCGTCGGCATCAATGCTTGACAGAGGGTGTGCCTGAAGCTTGGTGCTGATGCAACCGTCATAGTGACAGCAGCCAATCACATTACTTCTCTGGTGTTGCATGAACTCGCCCCATGTGAATGCACCATAAAACAGTCACATATTAAAAATGAATTCTCCAGCAACCTTCACCTTTAGGGTGTGTTCACATTTGTATGGTTTGATCAAAATGAATCGAAATGAATGCGATTGCTCTGTTAGTGCGGTTCATTTGAGTAAGTGTGAATGCCGCCATCTGAAACCTTGGTGCACACCAAACAACCGGCGGTCTCGGTCCGCTCCAAAGAACTCTGGTGTGGTATAAATTAAATATGAATGCAACACGGACCAAATACTTCTAAACGAACCAAAAACAGGAAACAATGACAAGATGCGATGCTATGCGACATGATTTCACGAAGGGAACAAGCAGTGTATCCAAAATAAAATGAGCAGAGCTCAAACGTGGAGCAACGAGGAGGTAAAGTGCCTTTTTATGAGGTCTTTTGTGAGTTTGCAGGTGGTGAAAATAAAATCATATACACGCAACAATGAGCGTGCTTAGTCCAGCAGACGGCATTGGTACGTAGCGAGTGCCAATCACTGTGAAAAGTGATGAATCACCCTGCAGACCAAGACTGGTTGCCCACTGAAGCTAAGCAGGGCTGAGCCTGGTCAGTATCTGGATGGGAGACCTCCTAGGAAGACTAGGTTGCTGTTGGAAGAGGTGTTAGTGAGGCCTACAGGGGGTGCTCACCGTGTGGTCTGTGTGGGTCCTAATGCCCCAGTATAGTGATGGGGACACTATACTGTAAAAAGCACTGTCCTTCGGATGAGACATTAAACCGAGGTCCTGACTCTCTGTGGTCATTAAAAATTCCATGGCAATTCTCGTAAAGCATAGGGGTGTATTCCCTGTGTCCTGGCCAGATTCCCATCTCTGGCCTTTGTCATTAATGGCTTCCTAATAATTCCCATTCATTGAATTGGCTCTATCACTCACACTCTCTCTCTCTCTCTCCACCTGTAGCTGGTGTGTGGTGAGTGCACTGGAGCTGTTGTCCTATGGCTGCCGTCACATCATTCAAGTGTTTCTGCACACTGGTGGTGGTTGAGGAGAGATCCCCCCCCATATGATTGTAAAGTGCTTTGGGTGTATGGCAATACACAATGAAAGCGTTATATAAATGCGCTCCATTCATTCATTCATTCATTCAAATGTAGGCAAAGCAAGATTTTGATGTATGTCTTCGAGTGTTTGCTGAACTGGTGGATTACTGAGCTGAAATCACTTGTCATATGTTTTATTTTGGGCTGTCTCTATCATTTTGAATTTTAGGTTGTACTTACATGGCACCATTAAAGTGTTTTAGTTTGTGAACCACCATTAAAAGAAGAAGATGAAACGCAAACAAGGCGTAAACATTGTTTTCAGAGGCATGCTCTGCCCTAAATTTCACACGCCCCAAAGCAGTGGCGTTGTAGCATTGCCAGCATCACTGAGCGCAGATTTGATGCTCTAGTGGAAATGCACCGTTAGGGTTCTTCAACTTAAAGCAGTGCAGAGCAGACCGATCAGTGAATGGATACTTGGATGTCGTACACCCACATTTCAACTTTAATTTGAACGCACCTGTTCCCTTTGTTTGAAGTGTTCGGTGAGTTCCGTCACCATCATCATTCAGCCTGACCAATCAGATTGTGAAGTATCTCTATGCTTTTAGGTTCGGTATCTTTAGGTTCGCTGTCAAACATGCCAGTGTGAATGCTAAGCGAACCAGGACCAAATGTATTATTTTTCTTTTTACTACGAACCAAACTACAAGTGTGAATGCACCCCCAAACCCACAACATATCCACTGGAAAATGATGTAGGTTTGTTCAAAGTGGTGATTTTTGGTGAACTGCATGAAAACCAGTGAGGCTCAGGTTGAACCCAATACCATTGATGTAACCAAAATTTGTACAGCCTTTCCAAAACACAGCTGTGTGTCGAATTTTAGCATGCAAACTCATGACCAAGGAGAAAATTCATGATCATCAGTGTTGGGCATGTTACTTTTAAAAAAGTAATTAGTTAATGTTACTAGTTACTTCTCACAAATAGTAACTGAGTTACATCATTATAAAAGTAACCGGGTCATTCTATAATTAGGGGTACATTTAGAATTTGACAATGTGAAGAAAAGAGTTTTCTTGTTTCCCAAAAACCCAAACATGACCTTACATAGCTGCTTTAAAACAATCTATATTGTATTAAGTGCTATATAAATAAAGGTGATCTGTAGGAATATGTGCATAAAATACCATCTATGTTTGCTACCGTCCACCATGTTACCTTTACTGGGTAACACAGTTGACAGGTAACAGTTGACATTTTTAGTGTTTTGAGCCTAAACTCAACATGGAAGCCTAGAACTACTGAACATATGGTATGTTATATAAATATATTTTCATTAACAAAACAGAAGTTTTAGTTAAATTGTCTTGTTAAAATTTGCAGCAATAATACTCGTGTAACACTGCTGATAGTCAATTAATCCACTCTTGACACTGGTTTGCTAGTTTAACTAATATTAGGGTGAAGAGAGAGAACATCACTTCTAGTGTTTCATCCATGTACTTCTAGAGGAAATGTCATCATACTGTGCAAATTATGCAAGAATGGGACAAACCATTCCTTTTTGAGGTGGGGTTTTCTAGTGGGTAACTTAATTGACAATGGACACAAATACAAGTTATATCATAATAAACGCATTATTTTTGAAGCACACACCCAAATGTCTTGATAACCTAATCTAACTAAAGGCAAAACTATGAAATTAATTTATATTTGAAGTCATTTTCATGCTTAAATGCAGAGTAGAATAAACAAATTTACAAAATCAGACAGCTGAATACCAGGGTTGTATGTGATATGAACATAATTTTTGAAAAAAAGATTATAGTAGTGTGATTGGGAAAAATATTGCGTACTAGAAAATTAGGAATCTGGGCTTTATATTGATACAAATATATTAAAAATATACTTCACGGACATGAGATGTACCCACAATTATAGAATGACCCAACTAATTACCAGGGAAAGTAACTGTTGTGTTACTTTTTTAAAATAAAAAAAATGTTCAAATGTGTCAGATAAGCCCCAATATTAAATATGGTAAATGAATAAAACACTGTACACTAATCTACACTATTTTAATGCTGCTGTGGGACAATGCGAGAGACACCTTCCAGGGGCTAAGTTTCACGTTATTGGTGTCGCTTTAACCCGCGGACATGAAAACATCTCGCGGCAACAGTTAAACGCTCTGGGGTCGAAGACCACACCGGTGCGGAAAAGAACTAAAAATACTCCCGTCATTTTGAAACTGCAAAGAGTCTACTTTTTATTTATAGTCATAATAACAAGAAAACGATGTGCTTTTGTAAAATAAAGAAAATAAACCATCTCGGTCTCCATCACCTCTCTTCACAGACACGGAAATAAAACAACCTGAATCTCCGTGAATACGTGCCTCACACACACGAGAAATATATAGAAAGTTTGAAATGTCTACTTTAAAATAAAGTAAGTCATGTCAAAAACAAATATTCTCTGATAAAGTAAACAGTATGATACCAACGTAAGCTCCAGTTTTTCCCGTCTAAACTCATCTCTAATGTGATCACGTCCACAAGCGACTCTGCTTTTAAAATTTTAAACATCCACGTGAGACGCGCAGACATGCAGGTAAACACCCACATTGCCTCTGTAAACAAACGTGAACATTCATCAAGTTCATCTCAGCTACTTTTTCATTTCTGGAAGAAGACGCACTGAGAGGAATAAGCCAGAATTGACCTCAGAAGAAGAACAGAATGCGAAAATTATAATAATGCCGCATTTTATTGTCAGTTGCCGCGCTGTAATGGGGGAAACCGTAATTTGATTACTCATTACTGAAAAAAGTAATGCGCAAGTAACGCCATTTATTTATAACGTCATTATTCCCATCACTGATGATCATTGAGGAAAAACTCAACACACAACAGGAGGATAAGGAATATTTTGTTTTGACAGATAACGTGGAGGAAGCATTTTTAGGCCATTGTACAGCAGTTTTACCTTTTTATACTTGTGAGGAAAGGTAAACCTCTCAATGGTGGTCTGCACAGCCCCTCTGTTCACATTGCCCAATCTGTCCTCCAACTGCAGGAGCTCCTGGAATCAAAACCACATGGAAACATGTCACATTACATGATGGTGCAAGAAAAATGATTAACTGTGTAGCAAAAGGACACCAAGCGTGACAGTACCTCGTAACTCTCCCGCACAGCAGACGCATGGCGAGACGGACTGAGGCTTTGGAGAGCCAGAAGGTGTAACTGAGGATATGGATAGTTTCTGATCTCGTGGACAACCTGTGTAGAACAGCACCAAGTCAGCATGCAACATCAATGATGTAAGAAGAGATAAATTGCAACACCAAGGCACATTGGTTTGTTTCCAAGGGAAAGCATGAAGTTGTTACTTTGGATAAAAGTGTACACGTGCATACACGAAAATACGAAGACTGACCACTTGTGCTGAGGTGGTATTCCTGGGGAAGTGATGCAGTCGTGGAGAGGTCAGATAATGCTGATAGTGTTGAGTGAGGGGAGAGACGTGGTACTGCGGCAGGCCTGGATCCACACTCAGATCCCTATACATGAACATAGGAATGATGCAAGTCGATTAAAGCCAAGCAGAGTAATGGTTTATCAAGTCGCTGAATACAGACGTACCAATCTGTTCCTTCGGCAAGGTAGCGCGGCTGCTGCGGCACTGGTGGCGGTGGGGGAATGTGAATGGATGGCGGGTATTCATACGGCGGCCGCAGTGTCTGCGGATGGGGAAGGGTTCGGTCTGGAGCATGTCTGCTGGAAAAATGTAACGAAATAAGTCAGCTGGATGAACGTCTGAACTGATTATAAAAACATACCAAAAAGCTAATATTTTACCAATTTGAATATGAAAACAACCACTAATGAATTCTTCTCAGTAACACATGGAGAATGCATTAAGGCAAGACACTACAGGTGAATAGTGAATAAAAATTAAACTACTAGATGTCACCATACTTCCCCCAGATGATTGATTACATTTTAAGAATTGCAAACTTTTTTTTTTTTCTTTTTGGCAAATTTTGGATTTTTTTTCTTTTTCTTTTTTTTTTAATTTCTATTGCAAGTTTTCTTAAAAAAAAAAAAAAAAAAAAATTGTAACCCTTGTGCATTAATTTAAAAAAGTTACACATAGGTTCATAGAGGACAAAAATGTCCATGTCAAAAAAAAAAAAAAAAAAAAAAAATTGCAGCTTGGGAGCACAGACTTAAGTTTGGAAGTCAGACTTAACTTATTTTAAAGAAGACCCAGATTATTGTTTAAGTTTAAAAAAAAGTTTAAACCAAAAAAATTTAAACCAAAAAAGTTATAGAGGTTTAAGTTTATGAAAATGATTTATAAGCTATATTTTATAATAAAATATGTATTTTAAATAACAAATTGAACTAAAATAAATCTAAACAGGTTGTGCTCCAAATTTGAGGTTGATATCTCAAAAAATAAGCTTTTAGTAAGATTTTGTTTGGGTGCGGTACCAAACTTTTCCCATTAGATTCCAGCAAAGCTCCGCTGGCATTTACAGCGGTGTGATTTAGCAGCACAGTATAATTTCTCTTTTTCAAACATTACAGGTGCGCACACACGAACACACAATTTTATTTAGGACACACATACAAACCGCACTCTGACATCCTTACCAACATGCCTGCATAATTTTTCCAATTGATATGCATAAGCAGAAAACAGGAATAATGCAAAAATTAGCTTTACAGTAGTCAGCATTTGAAGTGGATCAAAACCTTTCATTAAAGTTGTTACCACAATACCTGTTCTTGTCTTAGGATAACTTTGATAAACTTTTTCAATCCACCTCAAATGCTGACTGCTGTATTTGCCAAACTTGAAAAAATGGCACCATCTAGTAAAAAAATAGTAACAATTTTAATTTTGAAGCATTGCCAACAGAATGAAAGCCAATTAACAAAATTTTATAGTTAAATGGCCCTGGGATTAAAAATTGTAGTTTTAATGAGGACATTTTTGTCCAAAAGGTGCTGAGAGGAACTATTCTTTGTATCTAGTGTAAAATAGATTTATTAAAGGAAATGAGGGTGAAATATTAAAATTCCCATAAAAATACACACCTGAGCGTTGTAGTTCGCATTAACAGAGGCACATTTTATTAAAAAAAAAAACAACTAAAATGGACAAATGTCCATAAAGTTGCACCATGAAATACGCACTAATTTGCATACATTTCCAGAATATAAGTCTGAACATTGGATAAAGCCAGATTCAAAAGTACTAATGTTTTCCAAAGGGGTTTTTGTATTTTAACTCTACCAGAAATCAGAAAATACAGTCAAAAGATTTAGTTTTCACCATGTTTTCAGGAATGGAAGATAAACAAGTTAAATAATCTATGATCAAACCCCTCTGTAAAACCCTTCAGAAAATATACAGAAATAAAACTCTAATTTGGTGCAAGTGCTGTTGAAGTGGAGAAAAAAAAAACTGCCTTAAAAAGTGCAAAAAAAAAAAACAAACAATTTAATGTATTTTGGATGTTTTCTTTCCACTAGTCTGAAACAATCCATTATGAAAAGCCAAATAACCCAAATCCCTCAAAACCAGTGCATGAAAAAACAATGTTTTTGCCTGTAGTATCTTGCCTTAAAGGAGATACTTCCAGAACTAAAATTTACAGATAATTTACTTACTCCCTTGTCAACCAAGATGCTCATGTTTTTCTTTCGTCAGTCAATAAGAAATTGTTTTTTGAGGAAAAAAATATATAGTGGACTTTAATGGTGCCCCCTAGATTGAACTTCCAAAATCATCTGATCATCATCTGATCGAAGATGACAAGGGAGTGAGTAAATTATCTGTACATTTTTTGTTCTGGATGTGAACTTCACTTTTCAGAACATAAATGAAGTTCCAAACAAAAGTTTGGATGGAACCTAATCATTTAGTTCTGCCAGTCATTATTATGGACAAATATATGGAGCAGTTATTGCGCCATCCCAACAACAATTTTTTTTCCAGTAAATCCTCCTCTATTTGACATTCTCCCTTTACATAGTGCCACAATAGGGGGTTGAACTCGAGCACAAGGCAAGTCTTGGGTTCAAGCCTCAATTGAGGACAGCAAGCCAAGTTTACCATTACCTGTTGAGGCTGGATGGGCAGGAGAACTCGTGAAATCTGGTTGATTATGGTCATACCTGGGCTGTGGAAGTATCCTCCTGTGCTGAGCCTCCAGGATCTGCTGCTGGATGAGGTATTGCTGGTGTAAAGCCTGAGGTAGGAAGGGCGGGGCCGGGATGTCCTGGAACGGTGGCGCTGGTATGTGGTTGAGGGGTGGATGTAACGCCGCGGCTGGCTGGTGCGCGGGGCCGAGGTGATGGCTCATTCCCGTCTGAGATTGTCCTGGATGGGGCATTGGGAAATCAACAGGGATCTGGGCCTGGGGGCCTACGTGGAAATGCCGGCAAGAGGTAGCATGACTGTGCTGATGCCTGTTAAAATGAGATCCTGCAACAACAATGACATCAGAGCCAGTTATGAATGGGATTAAAACGCCGCTGGAGGCCGGACGTCCTCCTCTCCTGAACTTCCAGAAGAAATCAATCATCAGCAGTGGGGTGTGATGGGAAATGAAGAGTGAAGGTGAGCGAACTGTGTTAATCTGTTGGTTTGGGATGCTACGTTCACACGGTTAGTGTTTAGTATTGGGAATTGAAGTCAGTCACCCTAACTAATTCATATAAATATCTAGACTTGCAACTAGTTCAACTTCTCACATTTTGTGGTTCAGTTTTTTCCAATTTAGTTTATATTTCTTCTATCCAAACACTTTCTTTATCTTCAACAATAAAATAACCCTATTTTTTTCCATCCTAAATAGTCATATTTCCATATTTCCATCATAATGGTCAATTTCTTTGAAATTGAGATTAATTTTGAATAAATAAGCTTTCTATTCATGTATGGTTTGATAGGATAAGATATATTTGGCTGAGATACTGAGAATCTGAGGGTGCAAAAAAATCTAAATATTGAGAAAATGGCCTTAAAGTTGTCCAAATGAAGTTCTTAGCAATGCCTATTACTAATAAAAAATTCAGTTTGGATATTTACGGTAGGAAATTTACAAAATATCTTTTATCTTTTTTACTTAATATCCTAATAATTTTTGGCATAAAAGAAAAATCAATAATTTTGACCCATACAATAGTTTTGGCTATTGCTACAAATATACCTCCGCTACTTAAGACTTGGTCCAGGGTCACATATGTTAACTGGTTATGAGTCATGTGGCCAGTTGCATAAACACTTGTCTTAACTAGTCCTACCACACCATTCATACTTGCATACGTATCAAAAATGGATTTATTCACAACATTATGGTCCTATGACCTTCATCAGGCACAAGTAACTGATCTAAAAAAAAAAAAAAAAGTTATAACCAGTCTTGGAGAAAAGTTTGTAAGACTAGTCTAAAAAGTTTATACAACAGGTCAATGAACTTTTCAGGTGTTCACACTTCTTTGTAGAATACGGTTCTTGCTCTTTTGGACACCAAACTGTGTGGTTTCCAACTACTTCCCAAACCAATAAAGCACAAACCCAAAAATAAAGAATACCCAAAAATAGTACAAAGCACTAAAATATAGACCACTAACTCTAAACTTAGCCTTGGTGGAACATCCTGATGGATCTCATGACTGTTTTTCATGATCAGATCCATCAATGATGTTTCTGAAGTCTGAACTTTTCTTGACAGGTTGCTTTTGTGATCGGGTTGTCCAATGAAACTGGCTCTGAAAAAAATCATGCACATATCAACTGTATTCTACAGTTGTGTGAACAGAAATGTCTCCTCACCTCGGCCCAGCAGATGTGAACGCTCTAGTGTAATTTAGCGACTACCAAAAGCAGATTGTGAGATGGAGTTCCTGGACGGCTGAAGGAATCCACAGCTGCTTTAGGTTCTCAGCCAAATGTCTGAGCGAGTAGTAAACATCTCACAGTGCTCTGGATTTAGACCGAAGCCGCTGTGTTTTTATGCGAGCGGTTAGCCTGTCAAGCATCATCAATGAAGGGATTTGCGTTTTCCAATGACAGAACTTTGGATATGTGTGTGGGAACTATTTTGCAAAGCAGTATCCATGTGCTGGCAAAACAAAATCTTAAAGCCAATGCTATCTCAATGGACGTGAAGTAGGATATCTTCCTGAATCAACATCCTCTGTTGGTTCTGGAACAACGTTCACAGCCTAAACTGGTAAATCTATTGCCAACTCCTGAAATTACTGAGGGTTAAGAATGCAGTTGAAATCTGAAATCTGATTGGTTGATAGGAATGTTGTCATTCTAGGAACAAGTTTACTGTGGAATGCTTAACCGAAATGACATCAGAAGCAGCAGAAATCTCAGGAACCCAAGGCTTTTGCTGGTGCAGGGGCAAGACATGCAGTTATAGCATGCTTATTATGAGCCAACATGTGAGCATTAATGTACAGAGCAACAATTACACTTAATTAAAAGCCCTGGCATTTCTAGAAAGAACGTAATTCCCGTTTACATAGAAGTTAAATGTCCTTCATTCAGAAGTACTACTTGTATTTCACTAGATTAATAAGAAAAGGTGAATGTTTAAAACGTGGATCGAGACTGAGTTTGCGGTGTTGTGATTGTAGGTATCTGCTGGCTACTTGCAAGACAACAAATGAGTGAGGAAATGCATCAATGCACCACTTTATGGGTGTGAAAACACTTCAGTATTCACTTATGAGAAAGAAAACTATATCGTAGTAGAAATGGGGAAAAAAAAAATAAAAAAATGAGACACAGAAAAGCAGAATTACCCATCTCTCCACTCTACTTTCTGCTGGCAGATACACAGACTTCAGAATGAAGGAATCGAAAACACATAAGCCTAAATCACCAGACGAAATCATGTATAATGTGTCATCGCCACGCTGAGAAACGGGCCGTGCCCATCGCTCGACGTGTGTTAGTGGGAGAAGATTCAATCACAGAGATGAAATGTGTGGATACCTGGACACACCACAGAGAAAGGCCACGTTTACATTGCATCCGGATCATTTACTGTGAGAAGACTTAAAGGTGCAGCGTCTGATTGGAAACAGATCTAATAGGATCTCGTCGGGACGTCTACGGTTATGGAGAACGCACACACTGCACCTTCAAGTGCCTCAGCGATGAGCGTAAATGACCGCAGATCAACTCATTGAGGTCTCATGATGAAAAAAGCGAGGAAATCAGTCTATCGGTCACAGCAGAGGGAGGAGGTGGGGGGAGACAATAAATGGAAATCAGCAAGAAGCACACTGGAGGTTAGGAAAAATACTATATTCTTTATTGAAAAATATTAGTATATGTGGATTTGTGTCATAATAATAAGTCCATGCAACAAATAAAACAACATTGACCAATAGCAAGGCCCACCATGCTCAGTACAGGGTTAACAGAACAAAAGCAACATCCAATGAGCAGATGCATCGGCTACAGCACATTACAGTACAGCAGGGTACATCTTTACTACAGAAAGATTACATTGGAGTCTATTCAATGTAGAATCAAAATAATATGAATAATAATAATAATAATAATAATAATGTGATTCATGCACTGAAGTCTATTACCAGAACAAAAGGTAGAGAAACCACAACCAAACAATAGACATTTGCATTGCTCTAATAGAGGATCTCAGTAGCAGTGCAGGAAATCAACATCCCTGCCAAATGGATGGCATTTTGGACGCAATTTGGACATCGGATTTGATGCGATTCAAAGCCAATGGTCAGTTGGTGACCGTGTTACTCAATTTGTCTGTTGTTTTTTTGCTTTTCCTCTAGACATGATTGTGAATGATCGTGTAAAATCAGAAGGGCGATGAATGGAGCACACGTTATGCGGGTGACAGCTAAAGGTTTGTGGGTTCGGTGATCATCCAAGCACAAAATGCATCCATTTTACAGGAATTTACATACATGTTGACTACCAAAGCTGGATGGGACATACATGAGTCACTCTTCTAGAGCTACTGATGTGGGTTAAACTACAGCACTTGACATATAGACAGTAGTTTAAATGCTCTAAATGTGTTGTTAGCTCTGGTTTTAGTGTGTGTTTGTTCTCAGGAAGGGAGCAGATCTGAGATGTTTGTCGTCTTCTGATGGAAATAGGAAATGAGGAGGGATCAGAACACAGATGATCATTAAAACACAATGATCTGATAATGCAGAATGTAGATTCAGCCTCCATAGACTATGAGACAGGAGATAAGAACAGAAATAAAGCACATGAAATCAAACTATGAGACAGAAGATCAGAAACAGAAATCAAAAAAGCTTCATGAAATCAGTGATGGAGGTAAAGTTAGCAGCTCGTCTCGACACTAGTTTCGCGTGCTTGTGTTCCACAACGATAATTGCTCGCTCAAAATAATCGATGTTTTTAACACACGATGAACTGCGGCTACTGACATTCTGAGGCTCAAACAAACCTAGCCGAAACGGCTAAATTTAATACAAACGAGCATTAAATGACTCTAGTCGATTAGCGGACTGACATATTGATGTTTTGTTTGTTGTCCGTTAAGCTCAGGCCCGAATTAGCATCTTTAGCTTTCTGAGGTAAAAACCCAAACCGCACAAATAAACCTCAACAAATACATACAGCGCTCAAATACACGATAAAACGAAACGACAATCTGTCAGATAAACCGATTCTCCTTCATTTAACCCAGTTAACTGATTTTAAATACATTTAAAAGTAAATTCTGACGCGGGAAGCGTCGCTCGGCTAGCTAACGTTAACAGATTACCTCAGATCCGAATCAAACCTCACTGACTCGCTAAAAGAAATACCAAATCACCTGGTTTTTACTGAATATTCCCTCAGTAAGGACCTACAGCAGCGTATAGATCAGTCATGGATTTAATAAGCGTACATTAAACAAGCAAAAGGCCCTTAGATGTGATCTGATCGTGAAATAATGTGTTATAAATACCTCTATTTCTCACTGAGCCAAAGACAGGAAGAACCAAATATCCGACATGAACTAACACCATCCTTCAGATCTTCTGTTTGATGAATACAGACTGTAAACGGATGAATAAATAATGTACATTCAGCGGGATCATATGCAGTCAGTCACCGCGAGGACAAAGAACAGCGGCGCTGGCGTTCGATTCGCCAACAAATCGCTCTAGCGAACCGGTTCTTCTTAGCGATTCGAGCGAACCGAGTCGCGCGGCGTTTGTATCTGCAAGGCGGACTCGATTGAATCGCGTTTTGAACAGGTTCGACTCGAACGACCCGTCCGAGTGAATCGAACTAACCAAAGCTCGAATAATCTGCCCGCTAGAGGCGCCGCTGAGGACAAAATGATTATGATGATTAGTTGAATATCAATAACTACACCACAGTTGGTCTGGCAGAGCTTTAATTGCAAGAAAATCCTTTACAGTACCATGTTTCACTGGTTCGCACTAGCACAGCTGCCAATGAATTCAAAATGAAGCAGCAAAAAGAAAATATTTTTGTATATGATACATACAAAGTTACATATAAAGCTATTAAAGGCAAAAATTGTTATTCAAGTGCTTGGATATTTACAGCTTGTGCTCTTACCATAAATTCGAAATAACAAAAATGAAAAAAGCAAAGTTAATTAAAAATAACAATAAAATAACCATTTGCATCAACTGAATTCAATGCAATGAGACACTTTGGTTGCTCATATTTAGCCCGTATCTTTTCATTTTTCATATGACAATCTGACACAAAATTTAACAAAACAAACAAAATCCTTAAAGCAAAAACCTGTAAACCTTAGAAATAAAGTGTCTTACAGTCAAGCGTACAATCCACTGGTTGTAACAGTTTTCATTTAACATTTAAAAACAACCTTGCTGATATAAGACATTTATACTTTATACTGCACTCATATTATCTGATAGAAATGCTGGATTGTTTGATAGATTAAAAATAAAGGGATTTTTCACAGCGATGCCATAAAACCAGTCATAATGGTCAATTTTTGAAACTGAAAGCTTTCCGTTGATGTATGATTTGTTAGGATAGGACAATATTTGGTTGAGATGCAACTCTTTGAAAATCTGGAATCTGAGGGTGCAAAAAAAAAATGAAAATAAATATTGAGAAAATCGCCTCCAAATGAAGCTCTTAGCAAAGCATATTACTTATCAAAAATTAAGTTTTGATATATTTACGGTAGGAAATTTACAAAACATCTTCATGGAACATGATCTTTACTTAATATCCTAATGATTTTTGGCTTAAAAGAAAAATCGATCATTTTGACCCATACAATGTATTTTTGGCTACTGCTACAAATATGTGCTACTTATGACTGGTTTTGGGGTCCAGGGAACCATCTTTTCTTAATGTGAAGAGCATTTTAATAATCTAAAGAACCTTTTTCCACTATAACGCAATGGAAAGGTTCTGTGAACGTTGAAGGCTCTTCATTTAATCCATCATGGCTAGTGAAGATTTTAATCTGTTTTGAGGGTGTTGAAAGACCCGTGTCATTTTGAAATCAAGTGGGAAAACAGCAAACTGGATTCCTGAAAGCCCAGTGGGACGTGTCTGTCTGAAACACTCACTGCCCAGAGTGCACTGCAGCAAAAGTTCGATATTTTCAACATTTAGTGGCATGATGGGAATGTTGTTCTTCTGTGGTCTTGTACTGCATCATTCCCAATGATGCAGTACAATGATTCACTGACACTACATTTCATACATAAAAAAAAAAAAAACATGAGGTCTGTAAAGAAAGCTAAACTGTCAGACTGCCACATTCAGTGCAGCAACTGCAGAGAGAGTATATATGTAAATACTGTTGCACTGCCACTGTCCATCTACATCTGTGCGTTATAAAAAATGACATTTCTCCCCAGTAATATTATTAAACATGAATGGGATTGCATGTTACTGTAAGAACGGGAAATCCATTGCAACTCCTTTCATACGCCGTGCATTCTGTGTCACTCTGTGCTGCCGTAGTGGTTTGGCGGATCTGACGTCTCCTGAAGGCTCGTGTGCGAGATCTCCTCATCTTTATTTGACGTGCGTCTGTTGCTGAACAGATCGGATACGAAGAACACCTGTGTTGAGAGAGAGGTGTGTTGGTTACAGCCTGTCATGTATGTATTAATGAGCGTACCGCCTCACTTACAGTAAACAGTGCCACGGCGGCTCCCTGTATGAGTCCGGTGAGAACGTCACTCCAGTGGTGTTTATAATCAGAGACGCGCGACAGACCCACGTAAAGAGATGCGGCGATGAAAGAGAACTGGAGAGTCGGCCGAACCAGTCGAGCCCAACTTGCCCTCAGTCTAGACTGAAGATACAGCTGTGAAGAAAAATACATTAACATATAATATATATTTATACAAAAATATATGACATACAGGTGTTATCTAAGTAAATATGCATGGTTTGAATACTAATTCTAAAACATAAATCTATCTTTGGATAAAGCCAGGTTTAAAACTCTTGTTTGATTTTGTTGTCAGAGTTGAAGGTTTTTCCAGAGGAGATTTTGGGCTTCTCTGTTTATCACTCCATAACTTAGAAAATACTGTCAGCAGACAGAAAACAAACACATTTTTACCATGTTTTTAGGAATGAAATGTTGTATAAATCAGTGTGAATGAAATATGAACAAACCTCTGGAATACAGAGAGGAATAAAACTCCTTTAAAGATACGGATTAAAACTGAAATCTACAGATGCAAATAGATCAAGTACAATAAAATAAACACTTAAATGTGTGCTTCGGATGTTTTCTTTCCACTAGTCTGAATTAAGATATGTTAGTGCATAAAAAAACACTGGTTTTGACGGTAGCATCTCGCCTTAAATTAGATGAAATATTGTCATAAAAACACACTTACAGCGAGGAACAGCATACAGTACATGGAGAATGACGAGTGACCAGAATAAAAGGAAAGCCTGTCGGTAGAAGATTGTACATTAAATTAGCAAATCAGATGTGACCAGAACAATATTGTTTTCTAAATCAAACAATGCACTTGGGTTGTTGATGTGACCATGGCATTTTCACTGACCTACAAGATAAACATAAATATATAAAATTAATATTGTTGTTGTTTGAAATGCAGTAAATCATTAAACATTTCTTTGTCCTACATGGACCTGTTGTTATAAAAGCTACAGTGTTCATTTTTTTTTTTTTACATTTTTGTGCCAAATTGTCCTGTGGTGTGACTGTCTCAAGCATGGTTCAACAAACCTCAACTTTTATAAATTAAAAAGAAAAGCATAAAAATATTAATAAACACCTCTGGCATAATTGTACAAGTATCTGTTTTAGTAAATGCCAATCGTTTTTTTTCATCCATATATTTCTGAAAGTGTAGGAACTTGAAATATTTTGTCTTTGAAAACCATGTCATCTGGTGTGACACCATATCCTGATTTAAATCGGCCAATTCCAGAGAAAACTCTAATTAGTTGAAGGACCTCATTTATGGTCGTGTTACTGAAGCCTCTTGTCAAACCCATGACATGTGCACACATTTTTGTCTCAGAATTGTTCATATATTTAACTTTTTTGGAAGTGTTATGTTTTGTTGTCCTTTGGTGTGACACCCCTTTTAATTAAAAACTGTATGTTAAACTACATAGCTATGGAAAATTATGCAAATGTGTCTTGCTAACTGCTAATGATAGGTTAGCTCGGAATAGCAAGGTCATCAATTGACACAAAAGGCTGAAACGTCCTATGGTGTGACACAAAATGTCCTCTGGTGTGACTGTCTGATTTCTGATGTTTTTGCAGAAAACTTGTACTGTTATAAAGTGTCATGAAAATAAGTAAAGAAAAGGTGATACTTCTGTTTTGAAACAGAAAGAACTGAGGGAGAGAAATAAGTGGAAGAGAGAGGACGCAGAAATACAGATAGAAAATAAACAGGGATCCACCAGGAGGAAGGAGATCCTCTGAGAATGATGCAGAAAGTAAACAGAATCAAAATGACAGCTTAGAAAGAGTAGCCATTTAGTTTTAAAAAAAAGTAATTCACATATTCATGAATATAGTTTGAATATCAATCATATTTAGCTGTGCCGCACATGCAGTGACATACTGATTGACTAAAAGACTGAATTTTGTTGATGAAACTTCTTTTGTTTTGTCTAAAAAAACATGTTGATATTGTTTGTATCAAAATTAAACTTTCTCACTTTAACATGTTCAAAATAAAATATAAATACTTTAATAACTACTATTTCTGTCCTTTAGTGTGGCATAATGTCCTATGGTGTGACGTAATGTCCTGTGGTGTGACACACATAAAAGAAGCACAGATTTGTTTTTATCTCAAAATATTTAAAAAAACAGTTAAGTATTGTAATAGGGGAGATATAAATATCACTCATCTAAAAATCGTATAATTTTCAGCGGTTTTGAACGGATGACAACAAAGTTTGTCTTGAAATTGTTCAACAAGTCATGGGGAAAAAATGATTAATTTATAATTTATTATAATTATAATTTCATATTAAATATATAACACTATATGAAAAGAAGTGTCTAACAATGAAGATATATCTCTCTCATGCTATTTATATATTATTAAGTGGGTTTTTTTTTCGTAATTTTTGCTGTCACACCATAGGACAAAATTTATGGTACAGTTCAGTAAAAAAAAAAAAAAAAAAAAACAGTGAAAGAACTGATGAAGTCAGGGACCCTTTATATTTTCTCAATGCATTTCTTCTTCAAAAATGTGGACTTTCACAAAAAAAAAAAAAATTTGACTGCTTATTTGTCAACTACCCACTTGCAGATTTAATGCAAAAGAGTAATGCATTTTCCTTTCTCAATGCAAGTTTTAGTGAATGAGTCCAGGTTGTATTGCATCTCAGCAACTGAGTAAAGAAATGCATGCGTTGCATTGTTTTTGCACTCACCGGCCTTCATTGATGATGACTGGATCTCCTGTACACGTGAAGTTCTCAATATAACCAGATTTACAATCAATGAGGCTCCACTGCGGTTTACACACAGTCAGGAAGTGCGGCCGCAGTCGGCCGATGGTGTATTTGGCGATGTCGGTCAGAGACTGGCTCAACGCCGCTCCAAACACGAACGATCCCACGGCCTTGTACACACATGCTACATACTCATAACTGAGGGAAGCTCTGGACCGCAGATATATGGAAAAACACTCACCGAAGATTATCTGTGATGCAGACACAAGTTTTGATCAACTGCAAAGACAAATGAACCTCTGAAGATGAGTACTGGTTAAGAAAGCAGTCAAACACTTACTACGAACAGTGCGAATGGAATCAATATTCCCATCAGTAACTGGTAGGATATGGTATCTTCTTTAAAGGGGTACCTGATGGAGGTATCGCTGCAGAAAAAGCCTCTTTCGAACGGCGTGTGCTGAATATTCAATATCGCAAAAGGAAGTACAGCTGCAGCAAAGACAGAAACACACAAATGAAGGTTCACAGGCCTATTTATATAATGAGATGGGTTATTAGCAGCATTTCCAGAAACAATCATCCCAAGTTTTGTTCTCATCTGATAGTAAAGGCCTGAGATAAAGTTTTAGGAACAGCGCTTTAGGAACAGACCATGATGTATTGCTGTATGTTTTGTTAGTAGATATATTGTTGGAGAAGAACAGCGTCTCAGTGCACGTTCTGCTGAAGAGACACCATAATGATAAATAATCAAATCACTTCACACTATTTAAATCAATTGTTCAACAATAAAGGTATTCTGTGTCACCAGACTAGTCTTATTATTCTGGCATTCGTATACATCACATCTGTCAGGGAAATTCCTTACTGTGGTCATTAAATGAGATAGGAATCACACTAAAGTCTCTCCACTAAAGAATTCTTTGCCCACAAACATTAGATGCATTTAGATGCTTGATCTAATAATGCACACAATGCAAAACTAATAGTGGCTTGAGAATCTGTAAAATGTCACATGTATAGTTGGTTTCACTAGCCTACTATGAATGCTTAAAACACTTACGATTGTGTAAAGAAATGCCCCAGCCAACAGGGAATGTTCTCAGAATGTTGTGGGAAGGTTTCCCTGGTGAAAAAAACAGCATATGCTGGTAGGTATGTTTTGATGCTGGGATGCTGGTTAGGTGGGTTTTGATGCTGGTTTAAGCTGGTCCTTTGCTGGTTCATGCTGGTCCTTGACCAGCAACATGACCAGCAGAAACCAGCAAAGGACCAGCTTAAACCAGCATCAAAACATACTTACCAGCATATGCTGGTTTTTTCACCAGGGTTATGAACAAATGTTCTTCCAGTAACATTAATAGAACATTCATTCAGAGTTGTCTGGTGTTTAACCCGTTTAATCCCAAATTTTTCCCAGACATGAAAATATCCAAATGATGTGTCATTAGTAATTTTTTTTTTGGAAAAATTGTTTTATTGTCGTTTGTTACCGGTGGGATAATGTGTGTACTGAATTGACATATTTCTGAAATCATAAAAATTGTTATATATCTTAGCCCAGCTATTTTAAACTGTTTGATCACATTCTAGGGTTACTATTACACATAAAAAACCTGAGATAAAAAACTATATATATATATATATATATATGTGTGTGTGTGTGTGTGTATATATGTGTGTGTGTGTGTGTGTGTGTGTATATATATATATATATATATATATATATATATATATATATATATATATATATATATATATATATAATACAACCATCAACATATTTCTAAACTGTTACTCCTTTGTAAAATATAACAACATATAACATTTTTATATTGGTGCTAACAGTATTACAACATCAATATTATACATTTTTTGTAACATTTGATTTTTTTTTTTTTTTTATTTAGTGCACAATTTTATCATTGCAACATTTTAGTGTAATTTTCACATACAACTGCAAGTGGTTTTATATTGTAAACCTAAGTTTACTGTTATCCCACCAGTCACTATTGTGACCATGAACATGTTTACTCATTCTATGACAGCACTCAGCAAAACTGAATATATGTGAATTCATATATTGATACTAGACACCTTAAAGATAAAGTGTACCAAAAATCTTACTAAAATACTTTGCTAGCCTTTCATTCTGGAGCTTTGATGCAGCTATCATCTTATCAAGTGCAAACAGGAAATAAACTGCTCTGGTCATGTGACAAGTGAAGGTTTTTAGAGCTTTATCGATGAAAATCTTTTTTACAGTCACTGTTGTGACGGGTGGGATTAAATGGGTTAATGACAAGGGTACCCACCCAGATAATAAAATGGAAGGAAACACAATGTTACATTTGTCATTTTCTTGTGCAAATGTCTAAAGATTCTTAAACTGATACAACTCATCAAAATGACTTGTTTATGGTCAAAACAAGAACGACAAGAGCTCAGAAAAATAAGCTTAATTCAACATTTAATGCCATGACTTTGTGAATTCAAACTTTCTGGTCTGACATTTTAAGGCTATAATTAGGCGAATTAAGACATTTTAAGACTCTTTTAATCAGTGCTGGGAAAAGTTACTTTTAAAGGTATTGCGTTACTCGCTAAAAAAATAACTAATTACGTTATTTAGTTACTTTTTGTGGAAAGTAATGCGTTGCGTTACTTTTGCGTTACTTTTCAAATCTGGACAGGGCTTGCTTGTTTGTTTTTAATATAAAAAGTTCTATTTTTGTCAAATATAAAAGCCCTTTTACACCAAAAGCCTAAGGCTAAAGGAAAAATAAATTCATGTATAGTAGAATGCAGAAGAAGAAAGTTCAACACTTTTCAGCAATACAAAAAAAAAAGAACAAATGTTAGTTATTCTTGAGTAATTTTTGCTTATTAGTATGGTTGAATTGGATCATTGAAGGTCAGCAGCAAAGACACTGCTTAAAAAATGGGATTGAATACAAAAAAGGATATTTGTATTATTCAACATTTAATTATTGCAGGTTTGCATCATATTCTGAGTTGCATTTCACTGTTTTTATTCATTTTGAGGAAAAGTGAATCTGTTTTTTGTAATGAATGTTCACATTTCACATCTTACTCCCGATTTCTCTCAACATGGGGACAGAAGAGCTTTCAAACAGACAAACTGGCGTTACTTATTTGAAAAAGTAATGCGTAACTTTACTAGTTACTCAAAAAGTAATCTGATTACGTTACTCGCGTTACCCCGACACTGCTTTTAATACCCATTACTTACCCCTTGCTTCAGAACGGCCAAAAAACATTCCGAATTAATGTTTCCATAATGATAACAAAACATTGCCTGAATGTTTTCTCTATGGTTTGCATAACCAAAAATTGTTTTGAAAGAGACATTCAGAGAATGTTCAGAGAGCATTCAAAAATAACATTGACAAAACGTTCTTATAACATTTTTGTTAGCTGGGCCACTTCTACAGTGTGAATAGCCTATAATGTAAACACAAGTATCTGTGAACACTTACAGTTGTACTTTTATCCACCTGATAAAGGAAACTAAAGAACTGTATCTCGATACAAGCTCGTACTATGATTTTCTGTGGAATAATAGTTTGCATTGTAGCATGGACAGTACATGTGCAGTGACGTATGAATAGCCTATATTGAGTATGACGTAGTACATGTCTAATTATGACATGTGCACTGCATATTGTTAATGTTTCATCGATGTGCGGAACTGAAACAATGTCGTTCATGACATGCGCGACCATCTTCGCTCAACACTGCTTTAACTGTAACAGTCTCAATCTGTAACAATTACAACGCAGATTTATTCAACAAAAACATCAGCTACTATAGGAGGCCAGACATCTGTAAGAGTTTCCAGCAGGACTGTTTTGACTGTGAATGTGAATGAACTCTTACCGAGCACCAGACAGCCGACATCCGCACAAATACTGAAGATTCCTTTGGTCTCGAACATTCTGAGTTCCGCAAACACACTTCTGGAGTCTTTGGAGAACTTACAGTTGAGCATTTATTTACATCAGATAAAAGGGTGCCGCTCTTTAACTTATTTACAGGAACGCATTAGTTAAGCCGGAGATAATCTGATCATCGAGCGAAGAAACAGCCGGCAGCTTTTCCAGTCACTTTTTCCCGTGTTTTTCGTTATGAACGAGTGTGAATCATATGGGTTTCTGGCGATGGTCCGATGTGTGTCGCCGTTAGATCTCCGGTTACTTCATATCGCATGATGGTGAGGTCAATCCCTCCGTGTGTCAATCATCTGCAGGCTCCGCCCACCGCTTCCTCTTCCTCAGCAGAGTCACGTTCACTGATGCTTAAAATAGAGCTTCTGCATTCTCATTTTTATTTCATAACATTTCAAATACCAGTGAAAGTTACATAAAAAGGCCACATTTAGGTCAAGTCACCTTCATTTACATAGTCACTTATACAATACAGAATGTTTCAAAGCAGCTTCAGTAATAAACAGGAAAAAACAATAACAGTACTCAAATGATTTAAATATCATTCAACAAGATTCAGTTTTGGCTTTGTTTGATTGAAATATATAAATACTGGTCATTTTGTTCTGGTAATAGATTTAAATATCAGTTGGTTTTGTTTGATTAAGAGGTTTAAATATTGTCTTGTTTTGTTTGATTGAGAGACAATTATTGGTCGGTTTCAAGAGACTTAAATGTTGATTGGTTTTGTTTGATTTAAGAGACTTAAATATCGGTTGGTTTGTTCGATTTAAGAGGTTTAAATATGGTCTGGTTTTATTTGATTAAGAGACAATAATTGGTCGGTTTTAAGAGACTTAAATATCGGTTGGTTTGTTTGATTAAGAGACTTAAATATGGATTGGTTTTGTTTGATTAAGAGACTTTAATATCAGTTGGGTTTGTTCTAGTAAAAGATTTAAATATTGGCAGGTTTTGCTTGATTAAAAGACATAAATATCGATCTGTTTTGTTTGATTAAGAGATTTTAAATATTAGTTGGTTTTATTTGATTAAGAAACTTTAATATCAGTTGGGTTTGTTCAATTAAGATACTTGAATATTGTCTGGTTTTGTTTGATTAAGAAACAAATATTGCTTAGTTTTGTTCACTTAAGAGACTTAAATATTGGTTGGGTTTGTTCAGTTAAGAGACTTAAATATTAATTGGTTTGGTTTGACCAAGAGACATAAATACAGATCGGTTTTGTTTAGTTAAGAGATTTAAATATTGGTTGTTTTTGTTCGATTAAGAGACTTAAATATTGGTTGGTTTTATTTGATTAAGAAACTTAAATATGGGTTGGTTTATTCAATTAAGAGACTTTAAAAATTGATTGGTTTTGTTTGATTAAGAGACTTTAATATCAGTTGGGTTTGTTCTAGTAAAAGATTTAAATATTGGCAGGTTTTGTTTGATTAAAAGACATAAACATCGACCTGTTTTGTTCGATTAAGAGATTTTAAATATCGGTTGGTTTTGTTCGATTAAGAGGCTTAAATATTGGTTGGTTTTATTTGATTAAGAAACTTTAATATCGGTTGGGTTTGTTCGATTAAGATACCTGAATATTGTCTGGTTTTGTTTGATTAAGAGACATAAATACCGATTAGTTTTGTTCAGTTAAGAGATTTAAATATTGGTTGTTTTGTTTCAGTAAAATATTTAAATTGATTAAGAGATTTTAAATATTGGTTGCTTTGCTCTAGAAAGAGATTTAAATATCAGCTGGTATTGTTCAATTAAGAGACTTAAATATTGGTTGGTTTTGTTTGATTAAGAGACTTAAGAGTTTGTTCTAGTAATAGATTTAAATATCAGCAGGTTTTGGCTGATTAAAAGACATAAAAAAAATTTCTGTGATTTTAAAATTTTAAATATTTTAGATTTTAAATATTGGTTGTTTTGTTCACTTAAGAGATGTAAATCTCGGTTGGGTTTATTCAATTAAGAGACTTAAATACTGGTTAGGTTTTGTTTAAGAGACTTTCATTTTGGTGGGGTTTGTTTGATTAAGAGACTTTAATATAGATTGGGTTTGATCTAGTAATAGATTTAAATATCGGCAGATTTTGTTTGATTAAAAGACATAAATATCAGTCTGTTTGGTTCGATTAAGAGACTTTAAAAATTGGTTGTTTTGTTCTAGAAAGAGATTTAAATATCGGTTGGCTTTGTTCAATTAAGAGACTTTAATATAAGTTGATTTTATTCCAGTAATAGATTTTAAATATTTGCAGGTTTTGTTTGATTAAAATACATAAATACTAGTCAGTTTTGTTTACTTACGAGATTTAAATATTGGCAGGTTTTGTTTGACTAAACGTCATACATACCGGTCGGTTTTGTTCGATTAAGATATTTTAAATATTGATTGTTTTGTTCTAGAACGATATTTAAATATTGGTTAGTTCTGTATGATTAAAACATTTAAGTGTCAGTCAGTTTTATTCGATTGAAGTGATTTGAATGTTAGATCATTTAGTTGATTAACAGATTTAAATGTTGTTCAATTTTGTTATTTTAAGAGATTTAAATATTGGTCCGTTTTGTTTGATTAACAGATTTAAATGAGATTTAAGAGATTTAAAAAATACTTATGAAACAAACTGAATTTCTACATAATTTAGTGTCCTTCAGCTCAAAAACAATAAGTGATTTCTACATCAACAAAAAAATCATATTTCATCATTGTCTTTGAATACTTGTCAGATCTGTCCCTCATGACTTGATATTGTGTTGTTTGTATTTGTGCAGATGATTGTCGATCTGCTGGTGGAAGATCATCTGTCCCAGCTGACTGTGAGACGCCTCGTTCAGCGCTTTGGTCTGCAAACACAGTTTCAACGCCTCGCTGGATAAATATGCGTGACAGACAGTCGGATGCCAGGCGTGAAACAGGCCGCGTGACGGAGCGCGAACCACCATCAGATTGCTGTGCAGGAACTTCCTGTAGAGATGAACATCTTCTGCAGCTCCGCCTTTCGCAGACACATCAAATCCACCTTAGAGTAAACAAAGAAGATCAAACACACAGGTCTGTAAAACTCAACCATGTGGCAGAATCTCACTGCATTACCTGTGTTGATGAAATCGGATCTGTACTGACACGTCATCCCATAATCAACATCTTTCCAGAAGCCAAAATCTTTCCTGATCACCTGCAAATGAAAGCACATTTTGCAAAGATTTAAGATTTTAGTTTTCAAAATTATTTTTGAACTTACCAACTTAGACTTGATAAAGGAGATCTTACAAGCTGATCTTCAGCAGAGGGGATGTGCTGACCATAGATGATCTCTGGATTATACAGGCTGAACATCACCGGATAAAACACTTTTTTACCTGTGAAAGCACATGCACACCTCACAACAACACAAACACAAAGTCTGAAGAGTTCAATGGCGCTTTCTTAAGGATGATAACAGCTCGTTTCCGACTCAAATCATGCTGCATCATGAATTTGTACATGTTCCATCTAATCGGCAATACAAGATGCCAGGATTTAATCTAGTGAGACTGAAACATTCTTTTGTGCATCAAGATGTCCTGGAATTGAATAAAGCATAACAAAACAAAACAAAAAAAACAAACATTGTAATTGTAATATCTTAGATTGTAACATCTGGTGTTGTGATGATAATTCTGAAAAAACATGCTGTCTTGCAAGAAATGTAATATTATATATTGTATAAATAAAAAAAAAATAAAAAAAATTATATATATATATATATATATATATATATATATATATATATATATATATATATATATATATATATATATAATAAAACAAAAATAAAACAAACAAACAAAATAAATATATAAAAATATAAAAACTGGTGTAGAAAGATTGAAATCAAACATTGAAATCAAAGATTGAAAAAACACTGAAAAAAATCCCTAATGTAACCCTAACTTTCAGGGAAAAAGAACAAAGTTTTAGTTTTTAGTTTGATACATTTTAAAAATTTTAGTTGACGTAAACATGTAAAATAGAAGAACATTCATATTATTGATCGAATCGTCATTGTTTACTCTCATTTAAAACAAAACTGGCCATTATGTAAATTGCATGTTTTTTTAGACTTTTTAGCTATGACAACAGATCATTTTTGTGACCCTGGAGCACAAAAGTATCACAGGTGTATTTGTAGTAATAGCCAAAAATACATTGCATGGGTCAAAATGATCAATTTTTATAGTAATATGCATTGCGAAGAACTTCATTTGGACAACTTTAAAGGTGATTCAATATTTGGATTTTTTTGCACCCTCAGATTTTCAAATAATTGTATCTCGGGCAAATATTGTCCCATCCTAACCAACCATACATCAGATGATAAATTTCAGTTTCACCTTTATGATTGGTTTTGTGGTCCAGGGTCGCATATGATGTGTCTTGTGAAAACAGCTTTACCAATACATTTAACTTGATATTATTCTACGAAAAGATGGTTGACAGGCGTTCTGTACCTGGTTCTGCGTTCATACGGCAGGAGTTCAGGAACTCTGGGCTAAACCGAACGTTCACATCACAGAAAAACAGGAGGACGTTGCTTCGCTTCCAGGCTCGAGCGCCGACTTCCAGGCCTCGTCCCCTGGAGAACGCTTCGTTCAGATGGATCAGAGTCATGTTTCTGTATTTCATTCTCCTGCGGAACAGAGACTCATCTAGAGTTTCATCATCATAACTCACACTGTTGCAATGCAGCCCGAGAAACTCAATGAAATATATTGTTGAAATTGAAACTTAAATTTCATATACCAAACAATATATTTCAGGGTGAAGAAAATACATCATTCAGTATACAGTAGCATATATATATATTTTTTTTATTAATATATTTATCAAAATATATTAATATATATGTGTATATTTACTTATTTTTTGCCTTTTTTGCTGCACGAGACTACCAGATATGGGGCTAAAATTCACATAATTATTTTATTTATTTGTTTATTTATTTATTTATTTAATTTTTATTGTTATTAGTAGTAGTAGTATTTTTTTAATATACTTAATATATTAAGTCATTTTGCTGCATTTAGCTTGATTAGATATGTGTACTAATATTTTATTTGTATATATTTATATTTGTATATATTTGTATATATTTATATTTAGTGTATATGTATATATATATATATTATTATTATTTTTTTTTTTTTTTTTTTTTTTTTTTTTTTACTGTGTGGGAGTGAGTTTATTTGGTCTTTATTGCATTTATTTTATTTTTTTCTACCTTGACATTGCATCCAGAATTCCTTTCACTTCATTTTTCTTTTCATGCCCAAAAAACACCACGGTGAGATGCGTCCGTCCATCCTGACGAATGCAAACGTCACTGAGACACGAGGAGACAAAATTGAAGCGTCACTTGACATGCAAACTCACCGACACCTCAAAAGAGGTTTGGTTTTACCTGAAATGTTGCATGAATTGTCTGAATGAGTCCACAGTGTCAGCCAGTGGTACAATTATATTGATGAGGATCTGAGACGCATCCATCAGTTCCTCCTTCACCTTCATCAGCGGTGCGAAAGGACGGAAGAAGACCAGCCTCCTGAAATCTGGAACGCCGTTTTCTCTGAATGTGAGATCATATAACGTTCCTGTGTCCCTCTCTGTGCGAAAGATTCCTGCCATCAAAGAGAAATCACATTTGAAGCGGCTGCTACTGTAAAAATGACTGTAATTTTAACATCAAAAGACGTTATAATGCTGCAACATGTTAATTAATAGATCTAATGTAATTTTACAATATATACTCATAAATGTGCAGTTTATGGAAGTGAAAAAGAGGTCATAATTTACAGTAAAAAAAACATAAATTGACATTTGTCACTCACATTTGATGGTTTTTTACTGAAATAACTGTTTCATCTTAGTTTTTTTGCATCAGTTAGGGTTTTGTGTTGTTAAATGTTTATTGCATTACTTTAGTGTAATGTGTGTTAATGAAGGTGTTTTGTGTTTGTATTTATGGCGCTGTGAGCATCTATATGTTATTATTTATCTCAGCTTATGAAAAAAATACTTGTGATGAACTGTGATTCTTGATTTTGTAGTTTTGATGTGTTTTTGTCATTATATTACAAAGGAAAAAGCTGATTTGAGTAATTTGATATCTTAACATTAGTTCAGTTAATGAAACATGTTATGTTTTTACTGTAAATTTAACAATTAGTAAAATGTACACTGCAATATGATTTTCTTACGTATTTTATTATGTGTTCTTGTCTTGTTTTCCAAAGCAAATATCTAAAAATATCAAAAGTTTTTGCTTAAATCAAGAGAAAATATGTCAGTCCTATTCAGAAAAAGTATATATTTTCAAATATATTTTGAAATAAATTTTAAAATATATATATATATATATATATATATATATATATATATATATATATATATATATATATAATATAATATATATATTTGCGCAAATATATCTTCTACCAATATATTTTTGGTTTTTTCTGACCTCACTGACAGCTATTTTCTTGTTCTAAGCATAAACTCACTTCATTTTGATGCATTTTTCAAAAAACAAGACTTAAAATAAAAATCATCTTGCTTCTCAAGTAAATATTGATTAAAGAATGTTAGACTAAATATTGAGGAAGAAACAGCGGTGGACAGTAACGAAGCAGTTGTACTCCGTTACTGTACTTAAGTACATTTTACTTCACTGCTGGAGTAGTTTTATTTTTAATAACTTTAACTTTTACATTCCAAAGCGTAAGATCGTACTTTTTACTTCACTAAATTTCATAAAACACATCGTTATAATATATCACGTGCTCTAAGACGCAGAAGCGGTGTCTGATTCATGAACAAACTGATTCTTTTCAACGAACCAGTTAAATCGATTCGTGAATCGCACCAAACGATTCATTCATGAACTGGAATGATCTGATTGCAGCTGTTCTCGAGTCGACAACTCATTGATTCAAATGATCCGTTTAGAGCGACTCTCCAGTGAACTGAATTCACAAGAACCGGGAGATCTTGTAAGTTAAAATGTCGAATTTTAGGATTAATTATTGTAACTGAAAACACATTTAGGTCAAAACTGTTCGTTGTTTGTGAATCACATCTGCTTTAAAGGCTGATCTGTTTAAGCCCACTGAAATGCTTGAATTCAGACACATCAGCATCAATGTCTCTATGTTTTAGGTCAAAAAACCGAAAAAATAAAACTAAACAAAATAACTCATGCACGTTCATATTTCCTGCTGCTGTAACGTTAGCAGTTTTATTAAAATGCTACTTGTTTTGCCCTACGTGACGTCTGTTTTTATATTGTTTATCAACAGTATACATTTTTAGATTGTTTGGATCAGCTAGCTGAGTAGACAGATATGAATGTTTATTCATAACCATACTGAAAATAAGTAAATATTGTTAGCTGATGCTAACTGTCTAGCTAACAAGCTTGCTGGTGCTAACTTAAGGTAATTATTTAAGGTAATTTATTTATTCAACCACCTAGATTGATTACATCTGAGGGAAAGAGAAGGATGTGATGTTCAGAAGATGGTAACTACAGTAATTATCAAAGTGGGAAGTGATGCCCTCTGGGGCAATTTGGCTCAGGGGTGTTTTTACACCAAAGACAAGGTCTAAGAAGAAAAAAATCATGAAAATATAATTATATTTTCCTTAAAATGTTCTTGCTAACTTCAGGTCTTATTCTCATGTCATATATAACTGTGAGGTTCTGCAAAACAACAAGCTTTAAAACACTTTTTTTCTTACTGGTGAAAATTAGATGGTCAGATCTGTTTTCTCTCAGGTGAATCGCAGTGTGAGCTTCACAGTCAACTTTTTACATCACTCTCATCAACAAAGTCCATATCAACAACAAAAATGTAATTTTACTCCATATAGTGGTTACTTTGGGGAAATCCCAGGTATTTTGAGCAGTAGGATTATAAACAAAAAAATCTGCTAATATAAAATTAAATTAAAGAAGAAGTCCACCTCCAAAACAAAGATTCACAGATAATGTACTCAACCCTTGTCATTCAAGATGTTCATGTCTTTCTTTCTTCAGTTGTAAAGAAATGGTTTTTTGAGGAAAACATTTCAGGATTTTTCTCCATATAATGGACTGATATGGTGCCCCGAGTTTGAACTTCCAAAATGCAGTTTAAATGCAGCTTCAAACGATCCCAAATGTGGTTGTAAACGATCCCAGCTGAGGAAATTTATATACTTTTTAATGTCAAATGCTCGGCTTGTCTCGCTCTTCCGGTACAATACATTTAGGGTACGTCTAAAAATTCCCATCTCATGTTCTCCCTCAACTTCAAAATCATCCTATATCGCTGTTTTACCTTTTTTGTTAAGGGTGTTTGATCTTCTTTGCATGTTCACTTTGCAAACACTGGGTTGGTACTTCTGCAGTGATGTAGGATGATTTTGAAATGATTTTTGAAGTTGAGGGAGAAAATACGATTGGAGTTTTTCAACATACCCTAACTGTCTTGAGACAGAATACACAGAGTTCAGGGAGAGAAAGACAAGACGAGCGTTTGACATTAAAAAGTATTTAAATGTTTTTCTTTTTTTAAAAAATCGAAATAAATAACTGATCGTTTCGCTAGATAAGACCCTTCTTCCTCGGCTCGGATCGTTTACAACCACATTTGTGATCGTTTGAAGCCGCATTTAAACTGCATTTTGGAAGTTCAAACTCGGGGCACCATATCAGTCCATTATATGGAGAAAAATCCTGAAATGTTTTCCTCAAAAAACACAATTTCTTTACGACTGAAGAAAGAAAGACATGAACATCTTGGATGACACGGGAGTGAGTACATTATATGTGAATCTTTGTTTTGGAAGTGGACTTCTTTATGTAGCCTATAAAATTGCAAAATAAATCTATCAGTACATTTTTACTTACGTATAAAAAAATCGGGTAATTTTGTACTTTCACTCGAGCAAAATTGAAAAAGGAGCACTTTAACTGGAGTAATATTTTATGATACGTGATCTATAATTTTAGTCAAGTACTTGATTTGTGTACTTCATCCACCACTGGGAAGAAAATCCATTTTTGCATCAAGTTCAGGCAACAAATTTTCTTAGATATATTTATCAGAATACTGAATTTCTAAACTGCATTTGATGAAGCCCTAAAGTAATCAGCATTGCTTTCTGAGAGTTTGACCTTCATAGAAGTGTTGAGGAGAGTAAATCCTGCGCTGCTGCGAGTCTCTGAGCTGAGGTTCGTTCAGCAGATGCAGCGCCGCTTCTAACGCCCCGTTCAGCTCGTTCCTGCGGTCCTGGCGAAGCGGACTTTCCACCGGGACTCGCGTCAGTCCGGTTTCCAGCTGATAGACCTGGCGGAGAGTGAAGGTCTCGAACGGCAGAACCGCGAACTCATTCGGCAGCGGTTCTCCAGTGAAGATCTCGGCCCGTCTGAGCTGCTTCCGCATGAACTCCTCCAGCTCTGACTGGTTCTGCTCTTCGTGCTCCAGCGGGAAGATCACAGCGGATCTCTGCAGCTGTCTGCTCCTCTCCTGCAGCTCCGCTTTCAGCCGTGAGATCAATCTGGTGAGGTTTGCGGTCTGCTGAAGATACTGGTGCTCGTGCTGCTGCAGTAAAGACTCGTAGGCATCTTCATCCGCCGGATGTCCTGACCGGGTTTGGATTTGAGACCTGCAGGCCTGACGATAGAGGAGCAGAACGAAGCAGAAGAGCAGCGCAGCAATGACACGCTTTCCTAGAAACCATCGCTTCAGCATGACTGACTCCTGCAGGAACAATAACTCCACCGGTGCTTTTAATTCTGGTCTAACAATGCAGATTGGTGCAACTAAAGATGATATTTCAGGAAAAACATGATGTGATTTCATCCATTGCTTTGGTTCAGAATCCTCTGGCTTTTCTTGATGTTGTCAACAATCCCAGAATTTCATAAAGACTGCATCTGAAATCACAAACACAAACAGGTGTCAACATGATTTGGTTGTCATAAATAATAAGGAATATGTAAATACATAAAATATAAATAAATATATAAAAATTGGTGTAGAAACACTCAGAATTTGGTAGTGAATTTCACATTTAACTACAAATAAATGGTAAGTAAAACACTAAATCAAAAATAAAAATAAAGATTGAAAAAGTATTTTCATTAAAAAAAAAAAAAAACACTCCAAAAAATCCCTAAATTAACCCTAACTTTCAGGGAAAATAAGTTTTAGTTTTTGGTTTGACAAATTAAAAAAAAAAAAATTAAAGTTGATGTAAAGAAGTAAAATAAGGAAGAAAATTCATATTATTAATCGTATCATCAATGTTATCATCACAAACAAGTGACAACATGATTTGGTTATCATAAACTGCACTAATAAACAAAAATTAAACCACTAAAAATGATAAAAGTGAGGGTAAATTCTGTCTGTAGCAGGGTAATTACCATTAATTAAAACTGAAAAACTTTTTGAACTGAAATAAATTATTAAATAAATAAACTTTACATGTAGTTTAAGTTGAAGCACTAAAATAACTTAACCTAAATAAAGACTAAAAATAATTAAAAAATAATAAATTCAATAAGAAATCTAAATTAATAATAAATAAAAATGATAAAAACAACAAAATTATTAAAAAAATACTAAAAAGTTAAAACAGAAAATATAAAAATGTAAATAAAATAAAATAAAAACTATAATAGTATGACTTAAACAACACTGATAACAATATTTACTGAAACCAGCGTTGTGTTAAAACAGACCCCTGTGAGCATTTGCATGCGCTGAATGAAATCCAACACTTGTTTCTGACAATTTCAAGCTGCTGATTCCAAAAACAGTGTCTGTTTTGCTGGAGCACGTCACTTTCTCACTAAATATGATGCATTTCCTAGCATTTAGCATAGGTGAAATAGTCTTGTATTTTGCCTTGATCAGCAGGAAAACACCATAAACACATGATTCCTGTCTAAATCTGAGCCACATTACAACTATTTGGTCAATTCTCAACCTGTTTTCACATGCATGATACTTTTCAGTGCCTGATCCTGATTTCAAGAACAGAAGAAAATGATGTTTCTACTTTTACTGCATCCAAACAGCCAGACAAAAGCTCAAATATTGTGAAAAAGAGCTCATTTATCTTTAAACTTTTGTTTATGTAAAGTTCATTGACAATAAATTGAGTATTTGAACTTATTTTTCCATTCCAAGTTAATAATATATTTTGAAAACTGACATTTGATTGGATGTTTTGCCATTTTTACTGTTTCTTTTTTTATATTTCAGTTTATACATATTTATAATCTGAAAAATCTTTGTTCTTATTTTGTGAAAAACTGTACCAGGTAAAGTTTTCATTAATATTTTGGAATTCAGCATCATCAAATTAGTCAATATTAGGCTTTTGTTTTGTTTTGTTTTCCCAAGATGCAGGGCTGTGTAATGTTTGTCATTATTTTGCACATTTTTCATCTGCTTCCCTTACGAAAATTACCAATGGTTTTACTATAGTAAAAGTGTAGCAACCATGTTTTTTTTTTTTTTTTTTTTTTTTTTTTTTTTTGATTACCATTAACTATAACCAAACTTTTACTACAAATACAATGGTTAAACTATGGTTAGCACAGCAAAATCTGTGGTTACCATGGTTTAACTATAGTAACTATGTTTTTTTTTTTTTTTTTAATTTTCATAAGTGTTCAAAAACTGATTTGAAACATTTCAGATCATTATTTCCTGTTTTCACATTTTTTTAACCTCCAGCTGGACATAAAATTGTCTGTAAATACTTAACAATTTCGCACAAAAATTGCAATGTGATTCTTAAAACACTATTTTATGACGTTACATTTAATGACGACTCACTGCATTCCTATTTAAAATGATTTGAACAGCATTTATTAAATCAAGCCAAATGTCTACTTACTGCTGTTGATCAGTTGCGTGGGTAATGTTCAGATTCGGCTCATAAATGTAAGCTGCATTGAAATGTTTACCCTATCCAGCATGTTTGCATATTACCGGCGGGTTCCTGAACGGATCCTCTGTGTGAGGAGTCGCTCAGTGCGCGCTCTGTTGGGCTCCACGCGACTCCTCCCATCACAACTATGAAAGACCGGCTGTTCTACAGGTAAGAGTTCAATTCTTTACAATGAACGTATAGTCCCTTTATAATCATCACTAAAAGCTCTCACTCGTTTTAAATGGCGATCTTATAATAATGAAGCTGACTGCATGATAAATCTCTTACATAATGTCTACACTCACGAGCGCATTATACTGAAGGATCGTGAGTGGATATTTTTTTATTTTGTTTTGTTTCCATGTTTATAATTGTACTGCCTCAATGTCTACATGTTTGTACTGCTTAATAAAAAAGCTCTCAGAAGTCCCATTCTGAATCAAACGATTCGCAATATGCGCTCCGAAGTCCTGAATCAAACGAATCGCGATTCACGTTCTGATGTCCCGATGTGAACTATTGGCAGTTTGCGCTCCACAGTCCGGATCGGAATCAAAAGATTCGCCAAGTTGCTTCGATGTCCCGATCTGAATCAGAATATTTATTTGGAAGTCCCCATCTAAATGCTTCGCGATACATGCTCCGAAGTCCCAACTGAAACCAAATGATTCGCGATTCATGTTCTGAAGTCCCGATGTGAATTAAACGATTCGCAATATGCACTCTGAAGTCCCGAATCAAACGAATCGTAATTCACGTTCTGATGTCCCGGTGTGAATTAAACGATTCGCAATATGCGCTTCAAAGTCCGGATTTGAATCAATAGATTCGCCAAGTTGCTTCGATGTCCCGATCTGAATCAAAATATTTATTTAGTCGGAAGTCCCCATCTAAATGATTCGCGATACACGCTCCGAGCCCCGATTGAATCCAAATGATTCGCGATTCACATTTCTGATGTGAATTAAACGATTCGCAGAATGCACTCCGAAGTCCAGATCTGAATCAAGATTCGCAAAGTTGCTCCGAAGTCCATATCAAAATCAAATGATTCGCGATACGCACTCCGAAGTCCCTATTAACACCAAATGATTTGCAATTTGCGTTCTGATCGATCTGAATCAAACGCATTCATACGCTTTGAAGTCTGGCTCTGAATCAAAAGATTTGTGAAGTAGTCTCGATATCAGATGATTTGCAATGTCCGCTCCAAGTCTGATCTGAATCAAATTTGTGATGTGCGCTCCGAAGTCCCTGTTTGAAACAAATGATTCGCGATCCGAAGTCCCAGTCTGAATAAAACAATTCGCGATTCGCGGTCCGAAGCTCGGATCTGAATCTTAAGATTCACAAAGTCGTTCTGAAGTCCCCATCTAAACCAAATGATTCGCGATACGTGCTGCTCCGAAGTCCTTGTCTGAATCAAACGATTCGTGCTCTGAAGTACCGATCTGAATCAAACAATTCGCAATTCGCGCTCCGAAGTCCCTATTTGAACCAAATGAATCGCAATCCGAAGTCCCAGTCTGGAAAAGAAAATTCGCGATTCGCGGTCCGAATAAGTCCATGTTTGAACCAAATGATTTGCAATCTTAAGTCCCAGTCCGAATCAAACAATTCGCGAACGTGTTCTGAAGTCCTGATCTGAATCAAACAATTTGCGATTCGCGCACCTAAGTCCCTGTTTGAACAAAATGATTCGCGATCTGAAGTCCCAGTCTGAATCAAATGATTCGCGATTCGCGCTCCGAAGCCTTGTTTTGAACTAAAAGATTCGAAAAAGATGCCGGCACTTCATGAAGCAGCGTTTCGGAACATATTCATCAATACACGAGAGAACTCACCTTATCTGCGTGTCATCGAACATATGAATGAATTGTTTGCTTTAGGGAGAGTATTTGCTGTAACTCTTTGTTTGTTTTTAAATATTATGTTTTTAGATATTTCTTTTTTTGTGGGAGCAAATAAAAGATTTTTGTATAAAACACCATTTCATCCTATTACTATTTTTTTTACTTCAAAATTTCATGTTCAAACTCAAGGTGTTAATTAATTATAAAGATGTAATAGCAATTTCTGATTGAAAATTGTTTGAACATTACATCTATTTCAGTGTAGTCAAATAAATTAGTCAGTTTTTTGTTTTTTACTTTTTAATCTTTAATGGAGACAAACATAGGAAGTAGTAACACATTGGTAAGCAGAGGAATCTTTATGAAGTAGCACTTCTTATCCTAAGTCAGAACGATCTCTTAAGAGAGAAAGGCTCTATTTGAAATACAAGAAAACAGAGATGAATCTCTTGAACGGCAAACAACCAAACTAAACACAAACTCTTAGTATAAAAATATATCTGTGTCTAGGAACAGCAGCTCATGAGAACTAACAAAACAGGCTCATTTTATTCTCAAACGCATGCACGTGTTTGACACAACAGTTGAAGAGAAAAAACGAACCAGACGGATTAAATTCTCAAATGGTATCAGAAGCTTTCTATAGAACTTACATTTATTAACAAAAGTGAAACCTACTGAAAACAGATTTTATTTCAGTGAAAATGCCATTGAAGGTCTGTGCAGGAACTTATGATCCGACCATGTCGTAGACGTAGATGTGATAGTCATCATCGAACTTGATGAAGTAAACGGACGGTTTGGCCTGAACCTGCTGGATGATGGTGCCCATCCTCTGCGTGCCGTCCTTATTCATACACTCCACCTGCTTCCCAACCAGCGTGTCGCACACTTCACCCGGCTCTCTGAACTCCGCCGGATCATCTGATGGAGGAAAGCGTTTAATAATGAACATTCAGACATTAGTCCTGCGGAATCAAAGACATGAGCTCAATCTATTTATTTGATAAAAAGGTGAAAAAGTTACAATTGTCCAAAACAAACTCTTAAAAATAAAGGTTCCTGAACTGGGTTGTCACTGAAGAATCATTTGTAGTTCTCCAAAAAAAAAAAAAAAAAAAAAAAAAAAACACTTTTATTGAAAAGTTACTTCAATTTACATTTCTTCCCCTTCCACGTTTAAAAGTAAAGTTTTTTTTTTTTTATTGGTTTCTATGGTTAACATCCAACATTTAACATCCATGGAACCACAAAACATTCTTTCTTGTGCAAAAAGATACTTTAGATTATTAAAATATTCATACTTAGAAGAAAAAATGGTTCTTTTAAGAACTGATCGCTGAAAGGTTCTTTGGGGAACCAATAATGGAGTGAATCACTGAAAACGCCTTTTGTAACCTTTGTTTTTATGAGTGTAGAGTCAATAGTCTGATTCAAATTGTGAGTTTGACACTGTTTGTGAGTCTTTTTGACTGATTCATGACAAAGAATTGTTTAGAGAGTTATTTGTTCATGATTCAGACTCCTCTGTTCCCACTTCAGTACTCAGACAGATTAGAAATTAGAGAGTCCTTTGTTCACGAGACACTGTCTGCTGTTCGCACTGTAGTCATTACACTGATTCAAATTGTGAGTTTGACACTGTTTGTGAGTCTTTTTGACTGATTCATGACAAGGAATTGTTTAGATAGTCATTTGTTCATGATTCAGACTTTGTTGTTTGCACTGTAGTCATTAGACAGATTCAAATTGTGAGTTTGACACTGTTTGTGAGTCTTTTTGACTGATTCATGACAAAGAATTGCTTAGAGAGTTATTTGTTCATGATTCAGACTCCTCTGTTCCCACTTCAGTACTCAGACAAATTCACATTTCGAGTTTGAGACTGAGTCTTTGTGACTGATTCATTACAAGAATTGTTTAGAGAGTCATTTGTTCATGATTCAGACTCTTCTGTTCGCACTGTAGTACTCAGACTCAGATTTCGAGTTTGAGACTGTCTGTGAGTCTTTTTGACTGATTCATTACAGTGAATCTGTTAGAGAGTCATTTGTTCGAGACTGTGTCTGCTGTTCGCACTGTAGTCATTAGACTGATTCAAATTGTGAGTTTGACATTGAGTCTTTTAAACTGATTCATTACAAGGAATTGGTTAGAGTCATTTGTTCACGATTCAGACTCTGCTGTTCGCACTATAGTCATTAGACAGATTCAGATTGTGAGTTTGACACTGTTTGTGAGTCTTTTTGACTGATTCATGACACAGAATTGTTTAGAGAGTCATCTGTTCATGATTCAGACTTCTCTGTTCACACTATAGTACTTAGACAGATTCAGATTTTGAGTCTGAGACTGTGAGTCTTTTTGACTGATTCATTACAGTGAATCGGTTAGAGAGTCATTTGTTCACGAGTCAGTGTCTGCTGTTCGCATTGTAGTCATTACACTGATACAAATTGTGAGTTTGACTGATTCTTTTAAACTGACTTATTACAAGAAACTGATTAGAGAGTCATTTGTTCATGATTCAGACTCTGCTGTTCGCACTATAGTCATTAGACAGATTCAAATTGTGAGTTTTACACTCTTTGTGAGTCTTTCTGACTGATTTATGACAAGGAATTGTTTAGAGAGTCATTTATTCATGATTCAGACTCCTCTGTTCACACTGTAGTATTCAGACAGAATCAGATTTCGTGTTTGAGACTGTTTGAGTCTTTTAAACTGATTCATTACAAGGAATTGGTTAGAGAGTCATTTGTTCATGATTCAGACTCCGCTGCTCACACTTTAGTCATTAGACTGATTCAGATTGTGAGTTTGACACTGTTTGTGAACATTATTGGTTCCCCAAAGAACCTTTCAGTGATCAGTTCTTAAAAGAACCATTTTTTTCTTAATGTGAAGAACATTTTAATAACCTGAAGAACCTTTTTGCATTATAAAAAACCTTTAGTGCTTCCAAGTTCTTCGTTGATGTTGATAAAGAAGCTTTATTTTTAAAAGTGAATTGACTCGCTCACCTGAATCCGGAAGTATCCGCAGGTCCCCGTCTTTATAATCCTGCAGCAGCTGGTACATGTAAAGCATGGGGTCTTTCTCATACGTTATAAAGAACCACGCAGGCATGCTGGGAGCTCTGGAGAGCACCAAACCCCTCCACTCATCCTTCGAGCCGTCGTCCGTCTCAAACAGGTGAACCACCGGCCGTCCCAGCAGCTGGTCTGCGAGACGAGAGTCACTCATCCGAAACGAGGCGATTTCCCCAAGCGAAATCTCCAGATTCTGAACCCTCTGATCTTTGAAGATCTCCAGGCCGTAGACGCAGTCCACTCCGTCGTACTTGATGAGGTAGAGAGACGAGTTGACTGGCACTTGGACTAATACTGTCCCCGTCCACCAAGACACCGGACTGCAGACGTCTTCCTTCCATTTGTGCTGTATTCGACAGCCCACGATGCTTTCGCTGGGAGACGCGGCGGGACTGCAGTGATGCATGTGTTTGTGCCTGATAAAAGACACAAGAAATAAAATAAGATACGAAAAATACAAAAAACTAAATGAAAACTACAATTATTGTCTTTAAAACTAACTAAAATAAAAATAAAAACACGTTAACTAAATTTAGTTTTCATATTTAGTTCCCAAATGTTGATTTATATAAATAAGCTGAACATCTTAGATTGATGTATAGTTCGTTATGATAGGACAATATTTGGCTGAGGTACGACTATTTGAAAATCTGGAATCTGAGGGTGCAAAAAAAAAATCAAAATATTGAGAAAATCGCCTTTAAAGTTGTCAAAATTAAGTTCTTAGCAATGCATATTAGTAATCAAAAATTAAGTTTTGATATATTTATGGTAGGAAATTTACAAAATATCTTCATAGAACTTAATATCCTAATGATTTTTGGCATAAAAAAAAATGTGATAATTGTGACCCATACAATGTATTGTTGTCTATTGCTACAAATATCACATATTTGATCTAATAATTATTAAATCTTAGTTATGTCAAGTATTAATAAGTATAGCCAGAACTTAACCTAAATCTTTGTTAAATTTTTAGTAAGCCAGCTGCTGTCCCTAGAAGGTAATCATTAAAATAAAAATATAAATGAAAATTAAAAAAATAAATAATAACTAAATAATATTGTTTATTTTATAAAAAATTAAATGTTTTATTAAATATAAAAACTAACAAAACTTTGAGGAGTAATACCAAAACTAAAATTAAAATTCAGATGAAAATTGAAAATAATAATTTAAACAAATAATTAATAAATAAAAAAATACTACTGTATAATGACACTGATACTCACTTGTGAGAGCTCTTTTTCTTCATTACAGACCGGCCACCCGACACACCACGAACTGACCAAAACAAAACATTGGTTTATTTCATACTGCATTTAGTTCAGGTTTAGTTTTTTGTACATACAGGTACCATACAGGTAAGGGTCTCACCTCCAATGTCTTTGGAGCAATGCTGGTTCATGCGGCTCCTGTATGGACACTCCATCAGCTCCAATCAAATCAATCTCTGATGATCTTCCTGTTTGAAAACACACTGGCTACATCTCAAAATCTACTGAGTGCCCTAGCTAGACAACATTTCGAGCATGCACTAACGAGAAAAGCATAAGAAATGTCCAAAACTTGTTACTGTACCATGGTATTTTTTTTTTAAAGTACTTTGGGGTAACATGTAAAAACCAGGGTACAACACATCAATATTAAAAGATAAACCTGCTGATGTGCATTAGAAACAGTAAATGAATGAATCAGTGCTTTTGAGGAATCACATCAACGTTTGAAAAAAGGAAATGAAGTGAACTCCAGCAAAACAATGTAAACACACACACCCACACGCACACACACACACTCAAACATACACAACTCACTGTCCGGATCTCATTGCAAACGTATGTCTCGCTGCTTCACGCTGTTTTGGCTCTAATACTGCACGATTTTTACAAATAAACTAATTAATTCAGCAGAAGTTTCCCTCGAGAGCGCCTTTCCACCGCACAGCGCGGGTACGAGCAGGCTGGCGTGAGCGCGCCTCATTCTACTATACACAATACAAACAAGCACACGTGGTATAACAGAACTCAGGATTTAATGTGTTTGAAATGAGAGATTTTCTCAGTAAATACAAAAAAATAATTATTTAGATCGGTTGTGTTTCATGTGCTCGTATCGAGTTAAAATAGTTCGATTTTCTAGATCAGAATTCGTTTGTATACAAATGCAAACGTAAAAACATGCCGAGCAATTGAAATACGAATAGCTGCTTGTTTTATGCGTTCTACACCTCCTGAAAACAAGTGAGAATTAATTACTTTTTAAAAATAAAAAATTAAACGTGTTTTTGAATCAGCTGTAGCGCCGCCTGCAGGAGTGTATCTGCTATTGAGAATCAAATGTTTGATAAATGATCCGATGCATTCAGAGAATATGTAACTACGCTGTTTTCTCAGTAGTACATTTGATCGCACCTTTCACCTTCAAATAATATAATTCTGTGAACGAGGAGTGACTATTCACATATTATTTTCAGATCCACGATGGATTCGTCAATAAAAGACTTTTATTTTGAAAGTCACACCCGCAGACGGAAGCCGGAAGTTAGTGTTGAGGAATGTTCATGTTAGAAAGTGGAAGAGAAGAGCGAGAGCGTCAACGAGAGCTGCTCGAATTAAAAACAGCTTCGTTAATTAAATCCGATCAGGATGATTGAGTTGTCGAGCAGAATGTGAGAGTCGGATGGAAAACATCATGCTGATCAAACACATCAGAGTGAGTGATGTCATCTCTTCACACATGTTGTTAAACTCAGTGTTTTCGCTGTTGTCGCTTGTAATCTGATGATGATAATCGGAGTATTTCGATGGTTGTTTTTATTTTCCATGTGGTTTGGGCGAGTCTGATGATCTGTTTCTTTGTGTTGTGTGTTTTTGTCTGTCACATAGTCCATATGGATATATAATGACAGATTAAAGTTCATGATTTCGTGGGTTTCTGTATTTAACCTTTAACCTTTCGTTTATAATGCGTTTATATGAAATACTAAACGTCCTCTCAGTTTATTCCTCATGATGTGAGTTTCAGAAACACACCTGCATCATTCTGTGTGATCTGTCATTTGTCCAGCTGACGTTGTGTACATTATGTTTTGCTGGTGTATATATATATATGTATGTATTGTGCATTAGACTGTATAGGTGTATTTAGTGTGGTTGTTGTGTTGCAGCAGCGCAGTGTCGGCCGGGCGAAGGTGGCCCATGCAGTGATGGTGATCTTCTTGGAGTTTTTCGCCTGGGGTCTCCTGACCACCCCGATGCTGACAGTGAGCATTAAACACACCAATCTGAATTTATTATTATTATAATTAACTAGGACAATGATCTGACCCAGAGATTAATTTCATCTGCAGTCAATGGGAAGAAAAAAGGAACATATGGCATATGCATACATAACACACACATCATCACATCACAACTTAATATTTAGAAATGCATTGAAAATACTACTAATAATACAATTACAAGTTAGTTGCACTATAATAAATGTTGTTACAAAGCTAAAAATTATATACACTACCAGTCAAAGGTTTTTGGAAAGTAAGGATTTTAATGTTTTTTTTTTAAAGAAGTCTCTTCTGCTCACCAAGTGACCATTTATTTGATCCAAGTTTGAATTTTTTTTTACTATTTAAAACAGCTGTTTTCTATTTGAATATATTTTAAAATGTAATTTATTTCTGTGATCAAAGCTGTATTTTCAGCATCATTACTCCAGTCTTCAGTGTCACATGATCTTTCAGAAATCATTCTAATATACTTATTTGCTGCTAAGGAAGCTATTATTGTTATTATTATCATTAATATTATGTTGAAAACAGCTGAATAGATTTTTTTCAGGTTTCTTTGATGAATAGAAAGCTCAAAAGAACAGCATTTATCTGAAATAGAAATCTTTTGTGACATTATAAATGTCTTTATTTTCACTTTTAATCAATTTAAAGCATCCTTGCTAAATAAAAGTGTTAATTTCTATAATTTCTTTCTGGGAAAAAAAAATATACTGACTCCAGGCTTTTGAATGGTGTAGTGTATAATGTTACGAAAGCATTTTATTTCAGATAAATGCTGATCTTTGTATCTTTCTATTCATCATAGACTCCTGAAAAAATTTACTCAACTGTTTTAAACATTGATAATAATAATAATAATAATCAGAAATGTTTGTTGAGCGGCAAATCAGCATATTAGAATGATTTCTGAAGGATCATGTGACACTGAAGACTGGAGTAATGATGCAGAAAATTCAGCTGTGCATCACAGAAATAAATTACATTTTAAAATATATTCGTATAGAAAACAGCTGTTTTAAATTGTAATAAAATTTCACAATATTACTGTTTTTGCCGTACTTTGGATCAAATAAATGCAGGCTTGGTGAGCAGACGAGACTTAATATTTAAAAGAATATATATTAAAATATTTAAAATCTTACTGTTTAAAAACTTTTGACTGGTTATATATATATATATATATATATATATATATATATATATATATATATATATATATATATGCTTTTATTATGAATTAAAGCAGTGAATTTGAATTGTCATTTCATTTTTTTTTTTTTTTAGTTTATGTTTTCCTTTTTTATTGTAATTTTAGGTCAATTTTTCTGTCATTTTGTTGCGTGTTTTTGTCATTTTTATTAGTTTTTGTTGATATGATACATATCTGTATCATTTTTTTTTTTTTTAGTTTTAATTTGTTATTTTAGTACATTTAATTAAACTAAATGAAACAAGAAATGTTGCTAGGATGACTAGCTGCAATAAAGTTTAACTTTTTTTTTTTTTTTTTTTTTGCTAAACGTTTATTTTATTTCAAGGAATGAAAATATCTTTTATGGTTTCAGTTTAAGCTTCAAACTGGCCAACCCAAGATTTTATCATACAGGCGTTCTTTCACTTTCTTTTTTGAACGGAGAATTAAAAAATGTCCTCTGGTTTAATAATATGCACCTTCCTGTGATGCTTTGCGGATGCAAATGCAAAACAAAGCGTTCAGGAGATCATTCAAGTGCAAATGCAAACAGTGAAAGTGATATGAAACTCTAGCGCTGTGTCTCTTAATGGTCTGGGCTGTGTTTTCTGATGTTTCCTCATTCCAGGTCCTGCATGAAACATTTCCACAGCACACGTTTCTCATGAACGGCCTCATTCAGGGCGTCAAGGTGAATCCAGTGCATCTGTTTTTGTGCAGTTGCATGCATTCAATGTGTTGTATTTACAATATGTGATCATTATTTGCTTAAAATGGCAAATATTAACTTTGTTCTGTTTTTGTTGTCTAAAAGTCAGTGTTGCATTGGAGTGTGTGTGTGTGTGTGTGATAACTGCATTGTGTTTGCAGGGATTTCTGTCATTCATGAGCGCTCCTCTGATTGGTGCCTTGTCTGATGTTTGGGGCAGAAAGAGCTTCCTGCTGCTCACAGTGTTTTTCACCTGTGCCCCCATCCCACTAATGAGGCTCAGCCCATGGTACGACCCGTGTGTGTGTGTGTGTGTGTGTGTGTGTGTGTGTGTGTGTGTGTGCCATCACATGACTCTCAAGTGACTAAAGCTCTTCAGGCGTGTGTAAAAGTCACTGCAGCTCATTCTGCATGAGAGACAAACCCCTCTGTAATCCATTAAAGGAATAGTTCAGCCAAAAATGAAAATGTGCTTACCCTCAGGCCATCAGAGATGCTGAAGAGATTTGTAGAAATGTGTCATCTCATCACTGTCTCACCAATGCATCCTCTGCAGTGAATGGGTGCCGTCAGAATGAGAGCTGATGAAAACATCACAATAATCCACAAGTGCACTGTAAAAAAAAAATAAATAAATAAAAAAATCACAATTTGTTGAGTCAACTTAAAATAATGTGTTACGCTGCTGCCTTAAAATTTTAAGTTTAGTCAACTCAAATAAGTCAACTTGAAATGTTAAGTTGTACTAAGTGACAAATTAGATATTTGAGTTGACTGAACAAACCATTTGGTTTGTTAAACTTAAAAGCTGGGCTTGTTACCCAGCTGCCTTAAAATTTTAAGTCGAATGAACTCAAATATCTGAGTACAACTTAACATTTCAAGTTGACTGAACTTAAAATTTTAAGGCAGCCGGGTAACATATTATTTTAAGTTGACTCAACAAATAGTTTTTTCCAGTGTAATCCACACCACTCCAGTCCATCAGTTAACATCTTAAGAAGACAAAAGCTGAAACAAATCCATCATTAAGACATTTTTAACTAATAATCCATAATAACGTTTCCTCCAGTGTAAAAGTGGTCTGCTCTGAATCAGGAGAGAAATCTGCACAGATCAAGCACCGTTTACAAGCCAAAACAGCTCTAAACAAACATGTGGCTGAATTTTGGTTTGAGAAACAACAGGATTATATAGGATTATTATAGACTTTTTCACTGGAGGAAGTGTCAGATTTTAGCCTGAAGTAGCTGTTTTCAGCCAATTTTCATTTTTGAGTAAACTGTTCCTTTGAATGCATTGATTTTAGTTGTTTGACTTAGATTTAACATGCCTGCAGGATAAGTGATATGTTTGTGTGTTTCTGTGTCTCTTCATCAGGTGGTTTTTCGCTCTGATGTCTGTGTCTGGACTTTTCTCTGTTACGTTTTCTGTGATATTTGCATATGTAGCTGATATTACAGAAGAGAATGAAAGAAGCACAGCATATGGACTGGTAAGAACATCTGTCACCCTTATGTGACGCGTTTATAGAGGTTCTCTAAACAGAAATGATTGTTTGATGGATAGCACACATTTTCTGTTTTTTCTAGGGCTGTCAAACGATTGATCGTAATTAATCGCATACAGAATAAAAGTTTGAGTTTGCCTAATGTATGTTGTGTGTACTGCATGTAATTATTATTATATATAAATACAAACACATTCATGTATATATTTAAGAAATATTTACAAGTATATGTATTTATTATAATTTTTATATAATTAATATTATATATAAATACATATTATGTACAAAATATATTACTCTTAAATGTTTACATTAATTTGTGTGTATTTATATATACATAATAATTACAGACAGTACACACACATATATTAGGCAAACTCAAACTTTTATTTTGTATGCTATTAATCGTTTGACAGCTCTATTTTTTTTTTTTTTATGCATTTCTTTGGTGTATCGAGTAAAAAAAAAAAAAGTCAGTAAAATTCTGCAATAGTTTTTAAGTATATACAGTAGTCAACATTTGAAGTGGATCAAAACCTTTCGTTAAAGTTGTCCTAAAACCAAAACAATACCCGTTTTTGTCTCAGGACCTGGGATGCTCATTTTAATCGGTTAACCAACCGAAAGAATTTTGACCAAATAATACAGTCAGTTTAAAAGGTTATTTATTTATTTATTTATTTACTTATTTTCAGTAATTTATGAAAATATTTTAAAACTTTTGCTGCATGGTTAAAATAAAATTTTTGAGAGGAAAAAAGATAAATCATGTAGGCCTGTAAGTCGCATTTTATTGTTACGTTCAGAAATCGGCCTGATGCCAACACGAAATGTTTATAAACATTTTAAACTAGTGTTGCATGATATATTGGTACATAAAAAGTATCACGATACCCCACTTTTAAAAATGGTACTAGTGCCGGTACTTTAAGAATGCATTTTACTAAGAGACGTATTTCTGTGTGTCTGTGTTAGTGAATGGCGCAGTTTTGTTTACTACACACATACACGACACTCGCACAGTTTTCAGCCTCTGCCGCCTCAGTATATGAGTACATGAACACATGAACATCATCTCTAGAACTGCTCTGAGAGTCACTTCATGAGCATTTTACCGTTTCTTCTGCGGAAAACTATCATCATATAATGAAGACCCTAAAGGTCTTTACAGCAACCCGTCAAAATAAAAGTTCGGTTTAACTTGACAGTCAGAAATATATTAATATATTACTTAATGTAAAGATAGTACTACTACTACTAATAAAAATATTATTAAAACAATGTTTAAATAATATTTATCAGAAAAAAAAAAATATTTATCAGAATTTAATAACCAGAAAATTGTAAATACTCAACACAGTATTTCTGAAAAAAAGAATCAAATGTTTTATCAAATCGAATTATCCTTTATCAATATATTAGACATGCTTTTGATTTTTAAAATGTAATGAAACGATTAAAATAGAATCCAGAAAATTAATGGAAAACAGATTCACAAACTAAACTGAATTTGAGAAAAATAATAAAACGTTTTTCATAGGGCCTTAAAAACATGTCATTTTTGTTAAACTTTTAATAAATTGCTGTTAAATTCTGCAAGTTTCATGATTTCAATTAATTAGATATGTTTTTTGATAAATATTTCTTTTAATGTAAACATTAAAATAGAGTCTAGAAAAATTTAAATGGAATTTAGGAAAAAATAAATCAGATTTCATAGGGCCCTCTTTATTTCATTTGTGTCTTTGTTTTATTGTAGTTGTCCTTTAGTTTGTTACTCGCATATAAATATTCATCGTATAGGCCTATTCATTCATTAAATATGTAGCCTAGCTTTATGATGTTTTTCTCCGCTCACAGAAGTGCGTGATATGATGTGACCATGTGATTCATTGTGAAATTGTCGTTTGCTGCTTTTTGCACGTGAAATTAATCCCCGAAAAAAATTGTTGGTACTTTAACGGATCACTGACACTTATCCTTTCTAATTTATTTTAACTCTAATTTAAAACACTGCAAAAAATGCATTTCTTACTTGTTTCCAGCCAAAATATCTACAAAATCTTAAACCAAGAGAGATTTTATAGACAAGCAAAAATTATTGTCTTGTTTTCAGAGAGAACAAGTCAAAATTAAGTGAGATTTTGCTAAGGACAAAATCTGGTAAGCAAAATAATATTGTTTTTTGTTTGAAATAAGTTTATTTTGCTTACCTTATTGGCAGATTATTTTGCTTGTCCTAAGCAAAATCTCACTTAATTTTGACTTGTTTTTTCTGAAAAATGTCTAGAAAATCCTTCTTGATTTAAGATTTTTTAAAGATATTTTGACTGGAAACAAGACAAAAAAATCAAAGAAATACATTTTTTGCAGTGAATAATCTTGTCGGTTAGCGGTTTATAATCAGTTAACGAGTGTCCGCTGATAATTAGGAAAAATAACCGAAATGAAAATCCCTGCTTAGGACAACTTTGAACTTTTTTTGATCCACTTCAGATGTTGATTACTATATTATGATTATGTGGAAAAATATGTTAAAACACTAGTTATTAATGTAACTAATAACTTAAAATTGAAAATCTCTCTTTTCTATTGCTCTTTGGATGCAGTAAAACACCCACACTTTAGCAAAAAAAGCATCTGGCTCAAGTTTGCATTTTCTTCTGTCCTTGAAATCAGGCATCAAATAATGTCATGCATGTGAAAATGTGTTGAGAATTGATCAAATAATTGTGACGTGGCTCAGATTCACACAGGAATCATGTGTTTGTGGTGTTTTTCTGCTGATTAACAGAGAATAAAAGACTGATTCACCTCATAACTGCTTGTCAAAAGCATCATTTTTAGTAAAAAAAATTGTGACGTGCTCAAGCAAAACAGACCCTGTTTTTGGAATGAGCAGCCAAAATTAGTTAAACAAGTACTGGATTTGATTGAGCAGATGTGATGCAGGACTGTTATAATCAGTGTGACTCCAGATGTGATTTAGGTGCTTTGTTTGTCTCATGTCCCACTCACAGCATCGTCTTTCTGAACTGTCCCGTTGGTCTTCGGTTTCAGGTTTCAGCGACGTTTGCTGCGAGTTTAGTGACGAGTCCAGCTATAGGAGCGTTCCTGTCCTCCCGGTACGGAGACAGTCTGGTGGTTCTGCTCGCCACCATCATCGCAGTGGCCGATATTCTGTTCATCCTGCTGTTGGTGCCCGAGTCCCTGCCGGACAAAATGAGGCTGTCGTCGTGGGGTTTGCCCATTTCCTGGGAGCAGGCCGATCCTTTTGCTGTGAGATGCATATTTTATGGTTTTCTATACTCTGTTTTGAGTGCTAGTTAATAATGGAGACCTGTAGTTTTAAAGGATTAGTTCACTTCCAGAACAAAAATGTACAGATAATGTACTCACCCCCTTGTCATCCAAGATGTTCATGTCTTTCTTTCTTCAGTCGTAAAGAAATTGTGTTTTTTTTTAAGGAAAACATTTCTGCATTTTTCTCCATATAATGGACTGATATGGTGCCCCGAGTTTGAACTTCCAAAATGCAGTTTAAATGCAGCTTCAAACGATCCCAAATGCGATTGTAAACAATTTTCATAAAAATAATACAATTTATATACTTTTTAATGTCAAACGCTCGTCTTGTCTTACTCTGCCTGAACTCGGTTCATGTCAGTTAGGGTGCGTCTAAAAACTCCCATCTCATGTTCTCCCTCAACTTCAAAATCGTCCTATATCACTGTTTTACCTGTTTTGTTAAGGGTGTTTGATCTTCTTTGCATGTTCACTTTGCAAACACTGTGTCGGTACTTCTGCAGTGATGTAGGATGATTTTGAAATGATTTTTGAAGTTGAGGGAGAAAATATGATTGGAGTTTTTCGACATACCCTAACTGTCTTGAGACAGAATACACAGAGTTCAGGGAGAGAAAGACAAGACGAGCGTTTGAGATTAAAAAGTATTTAAATAGTATTTTTTTAAAAATGAAAATAACCGATCGTTTCGCTAAATAAGACCCTTCTTCCTCGGCTCGGATCGTTTACAACCGCATTTGTGATCGTTTGAAGTCACATTTAAACTGCATTTTGGAAGTTCAAAATCGGGGCACCATATCAGTCCATTATATGGAGAAAAATCCTGAAATGTTTTCCTCAAGAAACACAATTTCTTTATGATCTTTACTTTTGGATGACAAAAGGATGGTGAGTACATGTTCTGGCAGTGGACTTCCCCTTTAACTAGTGATGCACCAAAATGAATTTTACTGAAATCAGAAGTCAAAAAGTTTTTTTTATGAAGCTCAAAGTAAAGTTTATTTAAAGAAGTAGTTCACTTCCAAAACAAAGATTCACATATAATGTCCTCACCCTCTTGTCATCCAAGATGTTCATGTCTTTCTTTCTTCAGTCGTAAAGAAATTGTGTTTTTTTTAAGGAAAACATTTCAGCATTTTTCTCCATATAATGGACTGATATGGTGCCCCGAGTTTGAACTTCCAAAATGCAGTTTAAATGCGACTTCAAACGATCCCAAATGTGGTTGTAAACGATCCCAGCCGAGGAAAGAAGGGTATTATCTAGCGAAATGATTGGTTATTTTCATTAAAATAATACAATTTCTATACTTTTTAATGTCAAACACTCGTCTTGTCTTACTCTGCTTGAACTCTGTTTTTGTTCCGGTTCATGTCAGTTAGTGTATGTTGAAAAACTCCCATCTCATGTTCTCCCTCCGCTTCAAAATCGTCCTATATCACTGTTCCTTTAAATGCAAATTAGCTCTGCTGACCCCGCCCCTCTCTTCTGTGGACTGACGAGCCGTGCTCTGTTTACTTTAGCTGTGTTTAGCCACTTAACTTGCTAACTGGCACATTATTAGGAAAGGTGATTATACTATACTCACTACCCTATACTCACTTCTGCTGTAAGTGAAGCTGGATCACGAATGATTCGCATGAACACAGATGGATATATGTAGATGCGGAGGCTCATTCCCTTCACAAACAAACATAATCCACTGCATCTTCAGCGGCTCAGATGTGAACTTTGCATCTGATGACACCTTTAATTCACAAAAAAGTTTTTACTCTCGCTTGAGGTTGTTTTTGACTTTTGCTAAAAAGGGTTAACGCCAATAATGGGAGATGGAAATGCATTTGCCGAATAAATTCCTCCATACGCATCAAAAAACTCATGTGACTTTACGTTATGTGACGGCAAAACCCGTCTAACCAGTGAACCGATCTCGTTCCACAGCATCTGAAATGTTGTTATGGTCATTCTGAAATGCCTGAGCAAAGTCTGTCGTCAAAGTATTTCTGTATAATTGCCTCCCAGAACTGTCATACAGTTTTTCTGTTTTGGCTGAAAATCGTTACCAAAATTTTGGTGCATCACTAGTTTTGAAACTCACCTTTATAAAAGAGTCTCTGATCTGTTGTAGAAATCCACATCTAATGGCAAATAATGAAAAATAATTTTTTTTTTCGATTATTGTGTTAAATATTCTGTCAGCTGTTGTGAAACGTCCCTGCAGTGTCAAACTCTTGTTGTGCGTGTGCGTGTGCGTGCGTGTGCGCGTGTGCGTGTGTGCGTGCGTGTGTGCGTGTGTGTGTGTGTGTGTGTGTTTTAGTCTCTGAGGAAGGTGGGTAAAGACTCGATGGTGCTGCTGATCTGTGTCACAGTGTTCCTGTCGTATCTGCCCGAGGCCGGACAGTATTCCAGCTTCTTCCTGTATTTGGGACAGGTGCGTGTCACGAAACGCTGCTCACAGCCCGTTTCACTCCTGCAGTGTGCCGTATGTCAGAAAACAGGGAATTTAACAGATCAATGTGACTTGGACAAAAAAAAAAAAAAAAAAAAGATTTTCTTCCTCAGTTTTTTGGTTTTGTTTTCCAGTCCAAATATCTAAACAGCCTTAAATCAAGATGCATTTAGTGGAAATGCACAGACAGAGTTTCACAGGCAAGGCTTAAACCTAGTCTTAGACTAAAATGCAAGTCTGAGCTGTTTCAACTGAAAGAAACTTGCGCTGACTGATCTTAAAATAGATCAGTGCCTTTGTTTTGTCTCAAGATGCACACCAGAAATGTTTTTTTTTCTAAGCACGCTTATAAAAATGACTTAAATGTCCTAATTGAACTTTGACCTAATCCTGGCTTAGTCTAAGCCCTGTCTATGAAACCAGGTCATTAAGTCTTGTTTTCTGAAACATGCATCAAATTTATGTGAATTTATGCTTAAAACAAGAAATAAATATCTGTGAAAAAAAAAAAATTCCCTTTTGAATTAAAGTTTTTTTTTTTTTTTTTTTTTTTTTCCCTCCCTGTTTTAAGCATAAACTCACTTATTTTGAGGATATTTATTCATTTTATTCTGAAAACAAGACTTAATGTTATTTTGCTTCTCAAGTGTATGTATCTTGATTTAAGAATGTTTAGATATTCGTACTGGAACACAAGACAAAAATAATATATAAAAATAATAATTTTTGCACGTATGATTTTGTTGTTTTTTTTTTTTTTTGCTGTCTTGAATTAGGTGTAACTGTGAATTAGATGCAACTGTGCGTCTTGACTCAAAATAATTACCCCAAATATTTTTTTTACTGAAAACACTTAAACCAAAAGTAAAATTTTATTTCAAGTTTTATCCGAAACCCAGAATAAAGTTTATTTAAGATTTTTTGGTCACTGAATGTATTTCCTGAGTTAAATGTGACATTTCTGCGGTTTGATCACTGATTGGTGGATCACATGATTCATTTCAATGAGTTGTTGTGATTTTTCTGATGTTAACTCGTGTTTATTTGCTGCTGTAACTAGTAGTAAAGAGGATGAGATGACATTAAAGAGCAGCAAAAACACACTTAGTGCATTGATTTAGTGATAAAACTGACAGAATTTGAAAGCTGAGACTTTCATATGAAAAGTAACAAAACACAAAGATTGTTGCAGTTATTGGATGAGAATGTAGATTTCCAGAATGTATAGATCATGTATACCTGTACATGTTTTTTTGATTGGTAATTTGGTAATTTTTGTTGTTGTTGTTGTTTTGTTTATTTTATCCCTTTATTTTTATCCCCTTATTTTATCCCTAACATGATATTGAAAGAATTTGTATCTGAATTTCAGAATTTTTAGATATTTGCACTGTAAAACAAGACAAAAAATAGTTGCAAAATCATTTTTTGGAAAATCAACTGAACTGATCTGAAGAATGACACTTTTGTCTTCTGTACAGCTGCTGAAAGTAATTATTTTCATAATTGATTATTGTGTTAATAACATTAACACTGTTATTTTCCTGTTGATCTCTGTGAAGCTGCTTTGAATCAATCTGTACTGTATAAACGCTCTAGAAATAACAACTTGACTTGAGCGCAGACGTCAGAAACTGTGCGTCTCGTTTCAGGTCATTAAATTCTCATCAGGAGCGATTGCAGGGTTTATTGCGATGGTGGGAATCCTGTCCATCGGAGCGCAGGTACGGACCTCCAGCTCCACACACTCCTTTATGAGATGATGTACGGTTGTTTTTGAATCCTTCATGATCATGTGTATTTGCAGACGTTACTGTTGAGCGTTCTAATGAAGAAGATAGGAAATAAAAACACAGTACTGCTGGGACTCGGATTTCAGCTGTTCCAGCTGGCCTGGTACGGCTTCGGGTCTGAACCATGGTGAGGAGCATCTGAATTCAAAGAGTCTGGCATTGGTTGTAATGTAAAACGAGCAGCGTTGTGAATGGCGTGAGTCACTGGGTTTAAAATAACTCTGTTTGTTGAGCGCAGGATGATGTGGGCGGCCGGTGCCGTCGCCGCCATGTCCAGTATCACCTTTCCTGCCGTGAGCGCGCTGGTGTCCCGCTGCACGGAACGCGACCAGCAGGGTGAGAGACGAGACGCAACATCATGCTCATCAAAATCATGTTCTTACTCAGTATTTTTGGCTTGTTTTCCAGTGCATTAACATTCTTAAATCATGATGCATTTACTTGAGCAGCAAAATCACTTCTTGTTGAAGTCTTGTTTTCTGAAATATGCATGAAATTTAAGTAAATTTATGATTAGAACAAGAGAGAATTTCTGTCGGGGGGTCAGAAAAAATAACTTCTGCAGTTGTGAACTTAATTTGGATTATGATGAGTTTATGCTGGAAATTATGGTGGAATTGTTGGAGTTAATATTTGAAATTTCACTGGTTGGGCTTTTGAGAGAAGTTTCCGGTTTTCATAATGTAAAGAGTTTAATTTATACATTAAAATACATCATGAAACTAGATGAGGTTAAATAAAGTTGATGTGCTCTTGATTTGTGCTTTGGTGAAAGTGCAACATGTAAAAAGAAGTTTGCGAAATGACAATATTCGTTATTCGCAAAAATTACATACACTGCAAAAATTACTTTTACATTAAGCATATTTATTTATTTATTTATTTATTTATTATTTATAAAGATATTAAGTGTAGTTTTCTGAATATCTATCAAAATTAAATTGAAACAGAAAATTGAAATATCTGCCAATGGGGAAAGAAAAATAATCTAAATTCAAACAGGACAATTTTTGTTTTTATTTTTTTGCCCCATTGACAGATATTTCTTCTCATTTTAAGAAAACCATTTCTTTTCTCAGAAATTTTCAGAAATTTCTCAGAAAACAAGACTTAATATCTCAAGTCATTTTGCTTCTTCAGAAAATATATCTTGATTTAAGAATCTTTAGATATGTGTATTGGAAAGCAAGACAGAAATACTGAGTAAGAAAATAATCTTTTGAATGCATGATTAATTATACTTGCATGATTTTTTATTTTTTTTTGTCAAACAAAATAGATGCATATCTATTTTCCAGTGTATATATGGATCATGCACAAAAATATTTTTTAATTATTTTGGCGAAAGCTACTTTTAAAACTAATGCATTACAATATTGCGTTACTGCCTTAAAAGTAACTAATTCCGTTACTTAGTTATTTTTTCTGTAAAACAATGCTTTCACGTTACTTTTACATTACTATTGTGTTACATTTTCTCATCTAGGCTGAGCTTGCTTGTTTTTTTACTAAATATAAAAAGTTCTATTTTTGGCACATGGAAAAGTCATTTCACACCAAAAGTAAAATGAATAAGCCACAGTCAGTAAGTCGAAAAAAACAGAGTAACTGGTGTTACTTATTTGGAAAAGTAACTCAGATATTTTCTTGTAAATTGAAAAGTGCATTACTTTACTAGTTACTTGAAAAAAGTAATCTGATTACGTAACTTGCGTTACTATACTACACTGGTTATATATTTATTTATTTTTTTAGTTTTATTTGGTTTTTTTTGGCTGTTTCTTTGTCTGCACACACCAAACAATATTCCAGGGACTGATTGTTTGTATCTGTTGTGTTTCAGGAGCCGTTCAGGGTATGATCACAGGGATTCGAGGTCTGTGTAACGGACTCGGCCCGGCTATGTTCGGATTCATATTCTTCCTCTTCAATGTGGAGCTAAAGGAGATGAGCCCCATGCAGCCGAACCCCGTCTCACCCGACACCGAAGAGGTACGAGAGCCCGCTGAACAAAACCACTCTATGTGCAGTCTGTATTTCTATACAGTGTATGTCTTTTGTCTTTCAGAAGCGTGTGATTCCAGGTCCTCCCTTCCTGTTTGGCGCTTGTACAGTTATTCTGGCTCTGCTGGTGGCGGTTTTCATTCCGGTTCAACACACGCCGGCGGTGAAGACGTGCAGCACGCATGTGATGACGGAGCCCGCGAGCGGCGCCACGGAGAACGGATCGGTTCCCGCGAGCGACGAAGACAACGAGCCTCTTTTACAGGACAGCAGTTTATAAACCGAACAGGAAACTCCCAGTTTGGGTTTTATTCCAGCAGTGTGTCTGACGAAGCTTTTTACAGAATGTCTAAACGTCTGTCTTTTTTTTTTTTTATCCTTCGGTCTTTGAAAGAGAATGTGCCTTCTCCATATTTTGGCTTACACTGCAAGTTTTTTTTCTCAGTATTTCTGTCTTGTTTTCAAACCTAAACATTCTTAAATCAAGATACATTTACTTAAAGCAAAATAACTTAAATTATTTAGTTAATTAATGCTAAAAACCAAAAAAAAATAAAATAAAATAAGTAAAATATTTTTGTTTACTCTGAGTTGATTTTATTATTATTTTTTTTTAAGTAATTTTCCTTTTTAAGTAAATGTATCTTGATTTAAAAATCTTTGTACTGTAAAACAAGACAAAAATACTAAATAAGAGTTTTTGCAGTGTAGCTCATGTGCTGCCGTGTATCTGAATGTAAACTGTAGTCCTTTACTATATTACTGATGAACTGCGCTTAACTTGTACAAACTGCAATAATAATGTCATAGTTAGTTAAGAGCGTTTAAACATGCAGTGCACGTACAGCCAGAGCGCAGCGTCTTTTATCGATAAACGGCACAAAACGGACATAATCATTGTTCTATAGGTCAGGTGCAGCTTTGATAGATGAATTATTACAAAGTTAATGTATTTAATCTGTAACTCATTTATGAGCACCAGCTACTCAACAGAGCTGCTACCTCACAGTCGACTCGATTTAAAGGCCAAAAATTAAAATGTGCGGAAAATGTGCACGCCTGAGCATCAGATTTGAGGAAATGTGTCATTGCGTGACTGTCTCACCAATGGATCCACTGAAGTGAATGGGTGCCGTCGGAACGAGAGTCCAAATTGCTGATAAACACCACTCCAGTCTGTCAGTTAACATCTTGAGAAGACAAAAAAAATGTTTTTATTAGCCGTTTAGACTCTCGTTCTGACGGCACCCATTCGCTGTAATGGATCCACTGGTGAGGGCACATTTTCAGCACATTCTGGCTAAACTATTTCTGTAAGGCATTTAATGTTTCTGTGTTGCCAGAGTCCTGATATCATTTCCAGTGTATATTCGGATGTTTTTAAAACAGCTTTACTGATTTATCTAACAGAGCGGACTCTTACTGACTTTTATGTGAATTTATTTAATTAAAAAGTGTTTTTTTGCATGTTTAAAGCATAATTTGGTTCCCATACACATCGTGACTCCATTAGCAGCAGATGATCTGATTTTTTTTGTTTGCATTTTATCACGTAACACACCGCAGCAATAACAGCCTAAATCCATGACGATTTCTGCTTTATTGACGTATTTTAGCAGCACAGAGCAGAGGAAATGTTTCAATTGCCAATTCTGGGGACCTGATTATGATGCATACTTGAAAATGATGTCAGAGCAGAAGTGTAGATGTGACTCTATTTATGCAATCGGTGCTGTAGATCGATGTGCGCTGACTCGAGATGGTCTTAGTCCCACTAAAGTAATTTTAGATGTTTTCCAATGAACTGCACTTTGTTTTTTAAGGATGTTTCGGCTCTAGGTGCCATTCTTCATGTCTATGCAGCCATTCCTCAAAGACTGGTTTGTAGATGCCTTCTGATGAGATTTTATTGATGCGTTCGATGCACATTAAGCATTTGTTTGTTATGAGTGTTCGTTGATCAATGTTTCAATAAACCACTTCATATTCCAAGATTGGATTTATAATTTTTCACATTGAAAGAGAAACCTCAGGTGTTTGCATGTCGGATTTATTCCTGAAGGCAAGATAGGAAACTGTGGTTTTAATTTGGTTAATTACAATAAATTAAAATTACATCTTTGACTTTTTAAAAAACATTGACTTCCAGACAGAAGGTTCAACCACGATTCATCATCATTAACATCATGCTGTAAAACGTTTGGTCACATCAAACAAACTAAACGATGGAAATCTTCACAGAAAACCAAATCAAATGGGTTTGGGATCAGATCTGAGCTAGTTTCAACAAGTAAGAATGATAAATGCAGTCAAAAAGGAAAATATGAACTTCAACCCTACTACTAGCTGTTTTAAATGTGACCCTGGACCACAAAACCTGAAGTATCACGGGTATATTTGTAGCAATAGCCAAAAATACATTGTATGGGTCAAAATGATAAATTTTTCTGTCAAAAATCATTAGGATATTAAGTAAAGATCATGTTCCATGAAGATATTTTGTAAATTTCCTACTGTAAATATATCAAAACTTGTGATTTTCTCAATATTTAGATTTTTTTGCACCCTCAGATTCCAGATTTTCAAATAGTTGCATCTCGGCCAAATATTGTCCAGTTTTCAGATGATTTATAAATCTCAATTTTAAAAATTGACCCTTATGACTGTTTTTGTGGTCCAGGGTCACAAACCCAAAACCCAAACCCTTGAGATACTAACAGCTTATCAACGTGGCATCCCGTGTAACCTGCATTTTAGTTTTAATTGAACTCGGAATGAGAAAACTAATAAATAGACTCCAATGGAAGCGTTTAAAACACACTGAAATCAATCTGTGTCATATTTACACTTGAAGACGTTCATCTGTTTCTACAGCAGGCAGCTGAAGGAGACTTTAGTGGTGTATGACGGCTGAGTGTCTGAAAAAGAGTCATTTGAGGAAGAATTAGCTAAAGCTTAATATCTGCAAATGATGCACAAACTGTTTTCCAAATGAACCGAGTACAGCAGCTGTGTTTAAAGTTCTGTATGACGCGCTGAAAAAACGGCTTTGCATTTACTTTGAAACTGCTAGTAAATGTCAACAGTAATTACAAAGAAACAGCAAGCAACACTTTGAATTAAACATTTTCAAGTAGAAAGACACAAGAGAAAATGTTATTGTAAAAAGTGCTCCAATAGTCTGTGTTTTATTTTAAGAGAATCAGCATGTTTGGGCAAAATTCTTGAATTGGCTCCTTTTTAATTCATATATTCATATATATATATATATATATATATATATATATATATATATATATATATATGATATACTATCACTCAAAAGTTTGGGATCAGTGATGTTTCTTAAAGAAGTCCCGTATGCTCATCAAGACTGCATTTATTTGATTAAAATACAGAAAAAACCCAATAATATTGCAAAATGTTATTACAATATAAAATAATGTTTTTTGTTTTAATATACTTTTAACATATAATTTATTCCTGTGATGCAAAGCTGAATTTTCATCAGCTGTTACTCCAGTCTTAAGTGTCACATGATCCTTCAGAAATCATTCTGATATGCTGATTTAATATTAGAATTATCAATGTTGGAAACAGGTTTTTTTTTTTTTTTTTTTGGAACCTGTGATTCTTTTTTTTTTCAGGATTCTTTGATGAATAACAAGTTAAAAAAACGCATTTATAAATCTTAATATAAATCTTTTCTAACAATGTAAATCTATGCTATCAACTTTTATTAATTTAACACACCATTGGTAAATAAACGTATTAATTTCTTTTTAAAAAAGAAAGAATAAAAATGTATTGACCCCAAACCTTTGAGCAATAGTGTATATTGTTAGAAAAGCTTTCTTCTTTTTAACCTTTTATTAATCAAAGGATCCTGAAAAAAAAGTATTACATGTTACAAAAAAAGATTAAGCAGCGCAACTGTTTCCAACATTGATAATTCTAATAATAAATCAGCATATTAGAATGATTTCTGGAGTAACAGCTGATGAAAATTCAGCTTTGCATCACAGGAATAAATTATATTTTAAAGTATATTAAAATAAAAAACATTATTTTAAATTGTAGTAACATTTTGCAATATTATTGTTCTTTTTCTGTATTTTTAATCAAATGAATGCAGTCTTGATGAGCATAAAAAAAGTCTTTAAAAACCATTCAAAATCTTACTGATCCCAAACTATAATATATATATATATATATATATATATATATATATATATATATATATTTTTTTTTTTTTTTTTTTTTTTTTTTGCATCCTCTTTGCTTCTTTGATTCATATTTAATATAAATTCATGCATGTATGATTATCATTCATCGTTCTCACCTCTGTCTTGAAGAGTTTCGATGTATGTCTTCATGAACTCTTTTTCACGCTCATCTTGAGTTTCTACGTCCATGTTCATCTCTTCATTCTCAGTGTTTATTGGATTGTCATATAATCGGATGAATCTGGAACAGAAAGAGTGTTTTCAGGGGTTTGGACAGACAGACAGCAGCAGCTGCTCCTGTTTTATTCTAAAAATAACACAGGATGAGACACGTCCCGCTCTGATGCCCAAAAATGTATGTGTGCTATCAGGGACAGCACATGTATGTCTGCAAAATGTCTGTTAGAGATCTCTTGATCTGGAAAGCATCTGCTGTGTTCAGATACCTTGCAGACGTCTGTAAGATGTCAGTTTTACATACATTCTAAATCATAAACATCTTAAAGACGTCTAACAGACGTCTATTTGACATCTGATAGGAAACGTCCAATAGACGTACTGCAGATGAGCAAACTATGTCTTGCAGATGTAAATGCAGACATCTAATAGACGTCTCCGATATGTATGTGTGCTATCAGGGACAGCACATGCAGGTCTGCAAGATGTCTGTTAGAGATCTCTTGATCTGGAAAGCATCTGCTGTGTTCAAACGTCTGGCAGACGTCTGTGAGATGTCAGTTTTACAAACATTCTAAATCATAAACATCTTAAAGACATCTAACAGACGTCTACTTGACATCTGATAGGAAACGTCCAATAGACGTACTGCAGATGAGCAAACTATGTCTTGCAGATGTAAATGCAGACGTCTAATAGACGTCTCCAAGATGTATGTGTGCTATCAGGGACAGCACATGTATGTCTGCAAAATGTCTGTTAGAGATCTCTTGATCTGGAAAGCATCTGCTGTGTTCAGATACCTTGCAGACGTCTGTAAGATGTCAGTTTTACATACATTCTAAATCATAAACATCTTAAAGACATCTAACAGACGTCTACTTGACATCTGATAGGAAACGTCCAATAGACGTACTGCAGATGAGCAAACTATGTCTTGCAGATTTAAATGCAGACGTCTAATAGACGTCTCTGAGATGTATGTGTGCTATCATGGACGGTGACCACAGTGCCACTTCCGGGGACACGTTCAGCACAGGATTTCTAAATTGCTTAAAATAACCAGGTGTTGCTGTTTGCACTGCACGGCTGATCATCGTAGGAATTTTGCTCACTGGGGTGGCTCTGTAATGTTTACACTTACTTGATATTAGGATTGTCGACTAATTGCGACGGGATGCTGTACAGCTCGTCTGCGCTGATGATGAACATCTTCAGATGGACGAGGTTCGTCATGGTCATCGGCACGTATCGCACTTTGTTTTTATGAAGGAACAGCGTCTCTAATGATTCGAGCCTGATGAGGACAGATTCACAGATTCACACTTTTAAAAAACAAAGGTGCTTCACGATGCCATAGAAGAACCTTCTTTGTCTACATGGTTCCATAAAAAACCTTTAACATCTGAAGAACCTTTCTGTTTCTCAAAAGGTTCTTTGTGGCAAAAGACGGTTCTTCAGATTAAAAAAAGGTAAGAAAGAGATGCTTCTTAATAGAAACTTTGACTGAATGGTTCTTTGTGGAACCAAAAATGGTTCTTTTATGGCACCTTTTAAAGCACCTTTATTTTTAAGAGTGTTTGCACATGGTGAAGAGATGATTATTATAATTAAATACTGCAGACACACACCTGTCAATGTCCTCCGGCAGGTCTTTGAGTCTGTTGTTGCTGATGTCCAAAAACTTCAGGTTTTCCATGCGAAGCACGCAGATGGGAATACTGGCAAACTGATTCTCTGCAATGTCCAAGTGCTTCAGTTTTTTAAGATTACTCAGCTGGAAAAAAAAAAAAAAAAAAAAAAAAATTTTAATGGAATTAATGCATAAGAACATGTTTTATATGGTGTCAGATCATCGTGTGGCACCTCGAAGGGAAGCTCTGCCAGGTTTCTGTTCGCCGTCATCTCTAATCTTTCCAGATTCTCACATTCTCCCAGTTCAGGTGGAATGCTCAACAGTTTATTATAATTCACATTTAATTCCTTCAGGTTGATCAGTTTTCCTGTGAAAGACGAGACGTTTGCGTTGGATTTCTGATATGTTGATTTTAGTGTTTCAGGTTTGGTGACTCTGACCTATTTCAGGAGGAAGCTTCGTCAGGCCGTTTTTCGGGACGTCCAGCACCTGCAGATCCACAAATGCCTCGATGTAAGTGGGAATCTCGGGAATCCTCGTCCCGTGGATGTGCCATTCCTTGAGATAAGTCATATACTGAAGATCTTCAGGTAATTTCTGCAGGTCAAAATCATAGTTGGATCTCAGACAGTACAAATGCATTTGAAAAACATCTTTGATGAAGCTTTTTCAGATGGTTACCATCCATTTTTTTCCATTCAGCTCAAAAATGAACTTCTTCTTGTCAGCGTCATTGTCTGAATGAGAGACACGGACAGTCAGAGATCTGATTCAGAGTCTCAACAGGAATATTGTTTGGGAGTTTTGGACAAATGAACATTGCACACAAATATTAGTACAATAAACATTAAAAATTACAACATTATCAACGACCATGTGCTAGAACATCTATTAAAATGAAGAGTTTATTTGAAAAAACAGATTTTCAAAAATCATGTTTTTCATTGTGCATTCCAATCAATATCAAATAAAATGCAGCTGGGTTATTTTCATTTTTATTTCACTAACTAACAGAATAAAACACAATAAAAACATGCTAACAATAAAAAACATGATTTTTGAACATTTAAAAAAACAAAAAAAAAAAAAAAAAAAAAAAACAAACTCTTCATGTGTACTACAAGAAAAAATCTTGAAAAACTGATTGGTGCATATCTGTTAAATTTACCAATGTTTCCTTTTACCCGTATTTTGAATTACATATTGTGTTGTGTTGAGGTTTAAATATGTAAATAATTGATATGGAAAATTCCTCCATTATCCACTATTATCTTATATTTTCCATTCTTCTTATTTGTTGTTAATTACATTTCAAGTATTTTTTATTTTTTTTTAATTAAAAATGAAATAGATTTTATTTAAAAATCTATATATTTTTTTCCTTTTTGTTGTTCATTTATTTCTTAGGCATTAAGAAAGCTAATAAATTAATTGAACAATGCAAATTTAAAATTAAAATAAATATAAATAAATTTAAGATGATAAAAAAAATAAATTTCTAATATAAGAATTAACATTTAAAATTTATCTATGTCATGTGATCTTTAACCTAAATCAGACAACTAAAAATGTGTTAAAAAACATATTATTTAAACTCAGAACAAATAATAAAAAATAATATAAATGAAAAACTTATGTTTACATGTATATTTGCTTACATTTGTGACCCTGGACCATAAAACCAGTCAGAAGGGTTAATTTTTTAAAATTGAGATTTATACAAAGCTTTTCACTGATGTATGGTTTGTTAGGATAGGACAATATTTGGTTGAGATACAACTATTTGAAAATCTGGAATCTAAGGGTGCAAAAAATGTAATATTAAAAAATTAAAATATTGATATTTACCAACATCAGAAAACTAAAAATATAATTGTAATAATTTTTTTTAACTTAATAATAATAACTACTTACAAAACTAAAAAAAAAAAATTGTTTATCTACAAGCCATGTGACCATTAACCAACATTACTAAAGAACTAAAACTGTCATTAAAATAAAATGTTAAAATTAAAATTAAAATGTATTAAAATAATGCAAAAATAATAAAAACGAAACACTAATATAGTTATATATATATATATATATATATATATATATATATATATATATATATATATATATATATATATATATATATATATATTTAATAAAAATATTTAATATATTTAATAAAATTAAATAAAATATTTTTTTTTATTTAAAAGAAAATGTATTAAAATAATGCAAAAATAATAAAAATGAAGCACTATATATATATGTTTACCTTCATGTCATGTGACCATTAACCAACATTACTAAGCAACTAAAATTGTCATTAAAATAAAAATAAACAAAAAATTTAATTTTATTTATTTTTTTAATTTAAATGAAAATGTATTAAAATAATGCAAAAATTCTATATATACATATATATATATATATATATATATATATATATATATATATAATGTTTACCTTCATGTCATGTGACCATTAACCAACATCAGATATGCTCTCAAAAAGGGGGCAAATATTTTAGATCACATTTATGTATCCCTGTTTTATTATTATTATTATTGTTGTTGTTGTTGTTGTTGTTGTTGTTGTTGAAAACAGTAGTAGAATTTTTCAGGTTTCTTTAATAAATTATCTATTTCTAAAAGTTATTTTAAATAGTAAAAATATTTCACAATATTTCAGCTTTTACTGTATTTTGGATCAAATACTGTAAAGGCTTGGTGAGCAGAAGAGACTTCTTTAAAAACAACATAAAAAATCTTATTGTCCAAAAACGTTTGACTGGTAGTGTTTTAGAGTTTACGGTTATTTCAGACTTATTCTGAAATTATTCTGAATATCTATTTCATCAGGTGATATAATGACTAAATTGTTCATTATGTCATTTTGCCCTTATTTTGTGCATCACCGTTATTATGGGAGGGCAGGATGTGTAGTTCACTAAGCGCTGATCTCTCCAGGTAACACTGCAGCGCCGTGATCTCGGTGCTCTTCAGCTTCCTGCATGCGATGCGATACTGCCACTGCTCGTTCACCCTGTTAAACCCACCAAAACACAACATCGACAACATCGACATCAGCTCATCTGACAGATCTTTAATAAGCGCTTTCTCTAGAGCAGAGCTGTTCAGTCCTGATCCGTGACCAGAGTTTAGTTCCAGTCCTAATCAAACACAGCTGTTTGTAATGATCACTTCTTGTGAATTAGGTGTGTTTGTGTTTAATTTCAGGTCAGAACTGAAGAGTCCGGCTCTAGAGTCTGTCGGCTCGTCATCCTCACTTGGCCAGAGCGCTTTTACTGATCCGCTCTTCCTCCTTCTTCTGCCGCTGCTTGTATTTCTTCACGCGTCCCTCCCACAGCTCTCGGATCAGTGAGAGGTCGTACACGGGAATGTCAATGCCGATCCGCTCTGCCTTCATGATGGGAACTGATGCTGAGGAACAGACAGAGAACGTATGTGTGACACACACACACACACACACTGGTGTTCCTATCATTATGGGTTGATTTCATGGGCGTAATGGTTTTTCTCATGTACAAACTGTATTTTCCATCTCACACTAAACTACAGGCATCTTTACATTCTCAAACACTTCACTCTGTGATTTATAATCTTGTTTCCTCATGAGGACCAAAATGTCCCCACAAGGACAAAATTTATACTGGTTTGTCTTGTTTTCCAGTACAAATATCTAAACATCCTTAAATCAAGATGTATTTACTTGAAAGGCAAATTACTTAAGATATTAAGTCTTATTTTCTGAAAAAAGTAGCAAAATTAAATGGGTTTATGCCTAAAACAAGAACAAATATGTGTCAACGAGGTCAGAAAAATAATCTTGCATGTATGGCAAAAAAATATATTTTTAAATATATTTTAAAATACAATTCAAAATGGCCAAAAATGTATTTCCTAAGATATGTTTCAAATATATATATTAATGGAAATGTATTTTCTTCCAATATACTGCTAGTCAAAAGTTTTTGAACAGTAAGATTTTTTTTTTTTTTTTTTAAGAATTCTCCTCTGCTCAACAAACATGCAAAAACAGTACAATTTTGAAATATTTTTACTATTTAAAATAACTGTTTTCTATTTGAATATCTGTTAAAATATAATTTATTTCTGTGATCAAAACTGAATTTTCAGCATCATTATTCCAGTCTTCAGTGTCACATGATCCTTTAGAAATCATTCTAATATGCTGATTTGCTGCTCAAAAAACATTTATAATAATAATAATAATTATTTTTATTATTATTATTATTATTATTATTATTATTATTATTATTATTATTATTATTATTATGTTGAAAACAGTAGTAGAATTTTTCAGGTTTCTTTGAATTATTAAATTGTAAAACAGTTATTTTAAATAGAAAATATATTTCACAATATTTCTGCTTTTGCTGTATTTTGGATCAAATAAATGCAGGCTTGGTGAGCAGAAGAGACTTCTTTAAACAAAAAAAAAACATTAAAAAAAATCTTACTGTCCAAAAACTTTTGACTGGTAGTGTATTTTTTATTTTTATTTTATTTATTTATTTATTTATTTTGCCATTTTTTGTATATTTTTTGGGGGGAAAAATGGCACAAAAAGAAGCATTTGTTTCAAATATATATTTCTGGAAATATAGTTTCTTCCAATATATTTTTGCCAATTTTTTGTATATTTTTGAAAAACAAATTAAATAAATAATTATAAAAAAAACTGTACAAGATTAAAATGTGTGTGTATGGAGTGTGAAAATGTATTTTCTTGCCCCTGAAATACATTTTGAAATGTACTTAAGTGTAAAGGTTGAAACTAAATACTAATTATTTTCAAAAAAAAAAAAAAATTAATTATATATATATATATATATATATATATATATATAATGTAAATATTTTACATTATTTTGGCTTCATGTGATACACAGAAAGCTGTAAACATGCAGCCCTGTGTGTTTGCATTTCGAATGTAAAATACAATTCATTCCAATGCACCTTATTAAAACACCTGGAAATATGTTGCTCAAAACCAGCAGGGGGTAAAAATAGAAACTGTAAATCTGTGATAAGACACTTCCATAACACCGTCTGCACCTCAGTCACTGACCTCTGCTTAATAAGTTGTGCACTGCTAAAAATGTCTTGTTTTCCAGTGCAAATGTCTAAAGATTCTTAAAGTGACAGTTACTTGAGGAGCAAAACGACTTATTTACTGAAAAATGTATTACAATTAAGTGAGTTTTTGCTTAAAACAACAACAAATACCTGTCAGTGGGGTCAGAAAAATAAAAGTAGTTCAAAGGGAAACAAGATTATTTTTTAGACTCCAGTAACTGATATTTTGCATTTCATTTTGATCAAAAATAGTAAGTAAATGTATCTTGATTTAAGAATCTTTGGACATTTGCACTGGAAAACAAGACAAAAACACTGAGTAAGATCAGAGTTCATGTAAAGTTTTACTGGACTATGAAATGAGAAGTTGTCGTCTCAGCGGTCAGATGTAAATCTGAGACGTTTAGCAGTTTCTCTACATGAATCATCTGTCGTTTGACTGTTTGAGGACAAATCATAGACGTTTGTGACTCAGCGAGAGTCACTTTGACCTCCAGCCCATGAAGGGTCACCCAGTTTGACCCAGAACTACACACATGGCCTGGATATTAGATTAGTTTGCTGTTAATCTTCATCAAAAGGTCATTAATAAGCAGAATTTGCGTACCTGCGGCTGTGAGCGGCTCCTCTGCGTTTCTTTCCAGGTTTAGCTGCTTGTTTACTGCTCATCTGTTTTTAGACGCCGCATGAACACGCTGCTATTTTTACAGCGTGTGATTCGATGCCTCGTGTCACGGCGTCTGGACGCGTCTACATGTCCACACTATCACACATACTGATCCATAAATGACACACGGCTTCAGTACGTATACAAACAGAGGTCTGGTGACATTAAACACACTCCTGCATTCACACTTATAGCCTATTGTTGCTTTAAAGCAAGCGTGACCTTTTTCTGAAGGGTCGTGACCTCTGAGATGAGTGACATGTTGACCTTCCTTCTGTAGGGTCTCATTACACACATTATTCATTACTCGCTCACTGAAAGCATGCTGTGATCTTTATTAATGACAAGTCAAGTCACATTTATTTCTGTAGTGCTTTAATGCAAAACTGTTACAAAGCAGCTTCACAGAAATACACAGCAAAACATGCAAACATCAAATATAAGACAAATGCAGTTTCTGCAGTAAACCCAGCTAACAGGAAACCTTCTCAGGTGTTCTTCTTAAAATGTTACATAAATTCTTAATGCAATGTTTATGGAATTGTATTATAACTTCATTAATATTCAGTATACATCCTTGTGATGTTATTTGTACTTGATCAATGTTCTAAGAAACATTTTTGTAACCTTTAAATAATGTTCTATTCACCGCAAGAAAACATTTCATTTTAGCTTTCTAAGAATATTAAAAATAAACATTCAAACAATGTTATGTTTTGGGAGAAAATAAAATTAGTTGAATGTTTAAGAGAAGTTTTTATAATTTTTAAATAACGTTCTAATCACAACAGTAAAACATTTTAATGTTTATTTTAACTTAATAAAATAATAATGTTTTATTTCAAACATTATTATTAATGTTATTTAAAGGTTACATTATTTGAATGTTTATTTTTGATATTTTATTGTTGTGATTATAACACTATTTAAATGTTTATTTTAACTTTCTCAAAATATGTTTAAAAAAAGTTTTTATAACTTTTAAATAACATTCTAATCACAACAATAAAACATTTTAATGTTTATTTTAACTTTCTTAAAATATTAAGTAAATATTCAAATAATGTTATGTTTTAGGAGAAAATAAAATTAGTTGAACATTTCAGAGACGTTTTTATAACTTTTAAATAACATTTTAATCATGACAAGAAAACATTTTAATGTTTATTTTAACTTAAAATATTAAAAGTAAACATTCTAATAATGATATGTTTTGGGAGAAAATAAAATTAGGTGAATGTTTAAGAAAAGTTTTTATAATTTTAAAATGTTTTATTGTTGTGATTATAAGGTTATTTAAATGTTTATTTTAACTTACTTAAAATATTAAAAATAAATATTCAAACAATGTTATGTTTTGGGAGAAAATGGAATTAGTTGAATGTTTAAGAAAAGTTTTTATAACTTTTAAATAACGTTCTAATCACAACAAGAAAACATTTTATTTTAACTTTCTAAGAATATTAAAAAAAAACATTCAAATAATGTTATGTTTTGGGAGAAAATAAAATTAGTTAAACGTTTAAGAGACGTTTTTATAACTTTAAAATGTTTTATTGTTGTGATTAGAACGTTATTTAAATGTTTATTTTTAACTTTCTTAAAATATTAAAAAAACATTCAAATAATGTTACGTTTTGGAAGAAAATAAAATGGGTTGAACGTTTAAGATAAGTTTTTGTAACTTTTAAATAACATTCTAATCACAACAATAACACATTTGACTGTTTATTTGAACTTTTTTTTTTTTAAATATAAAAAAACATTCAAATAATGTCATGTTTTGGGAGAAAATAAAATTAGCTGAACATTTAAGAGAAGTTTTTGTAACTTTTAAATAAGGTTCTAATCACAACAATAAAACATTTTAATGTTTATTTTAACTTTCTCAAAATATTAAAAGTAAACATTCAAATAATGTTAAGTTTTGGGAGAAAATAAAATGAGCTGAACATTTAAGAGATGTTTTTGTAACTTTAAAATGTTTTATTGTTGTGATTAGAACGTTATTTAAATGGTTATTTTAACTTTCTTAAAATATTAAAAATATACATTCGAATAATGTTATGTTTTGGGAGAAAATAAAATGAGTTGAATGTCTAAGAGACGTTTTTATAACTTTTAAATAATGTTCTAATCATGGCAATTAAACATTTTAATGTTTATTTTAACTTTTTTTTTAAATATTAAAAATAAACATTTAAATAATCTTATGTTTTGGGAGAAAGTAAAATTAGTTGAACGTTTAAGAGATGTTTTTATAACTTTAAAATGTTTTATTGTTGTGATTCGTACGTTATTTAAATGGTTATTTCAACTTTCTTAAAATATTAAAAATACACTTAAATAATGTCATTCGACGTTTTTATAACTTTTAAATAACGTTCTAATCATGACAATTAAACATTTTAATGTTTATTTTAACTTTTTTTTTTTTTTAAATATTAAAAATAAACACTCAAATAATGTTATGTTTTGGGAGAAAATAAAATTAGTTGAACGTTTAAGAGACGTTTTTATAACTTTTAAATAAAACGGACATTTTTAACATTTTAGAAACATTTCAAAACAATGTTCCTGCAATGTTTATATGTGACCTAAATGTATTATCTGGGAAGCAGCTCTAAAAGACTCAATATTAAGTCAGTGATATCATATATTATCATATAATAAGTCAGTAATATTCCCTTTAATGGGAGGTTCACATTGTGACAACATGCCCCGCTATAGACTCAACGTGTGTTATATGAACTGTGTTGTTTAATCTCTGTCCCAAAATATAAATGCTAAAGAGAAAGCAGTAACACAGTTGAACATTAAATCAATCTTAAATCAGAGTTTTATAAGAATAAACAAACCCCAGACTGAGCAGCAGAGAGCAGTATTGGTCAAGCGCACCGCTCAGTGGCTCAGATGTGTGATCCAGCGCTGCAGTGATGATGTATTTTTGTAGTTTGCATCACCCTGCTTCCCTATCTTGGATTATTGCAGAAAATCAGCTCTGGGACCAACAAAAGTTTGTGATTCTTACACATTTGATTCATCATGATCATTTTACAAATGAACACAGCCTTTATGAATTTTGAAGAAGTAAAAAAGCTAACCGTAGACTAATGTATTTAATGGAAGAATGTTTCTTCTTGCTTGTGTGAACATTAGAGGAACATTCCGTTCTGTCGTTCTGATAGTGATGTTTAAATCACTTATTTTATACTTTTAAAGTAACATTTACAGAACGTTCCATTTTATCATTTTGAAACCATCATGAAACTGCTATTTCTACATTTTTTTAAACATTCAAAATGTCAAGTTTTTAACGTATTCTTCTTGGTTATGCGAACGTTAGAGAGTCACTGTATTCTATTATTCTGAAAATGTTAGGTGCATGTTACATTTGAATGTTTTTTTAACATCTAAAACATACATTTTTATATGTACAGAATGTTGTTCCTTAGTTACGTGAATGTTCAAGAACATTCCATTTTATCATTTTAAAACTGTTATGAAAACATTGCTTTTGAATGTTTTTTTGTTTTTTCAGAACAACCTTTTTTCTTGGTTATGTGAATGTTAGAGGAACATCATATTCTATAATTTTGAAAATGTTAACTGAATGTTCTGAGTATCTGAATTTATAAAACACCCATTTTAACAACATTTTTTCTCAGTTATGTAAATATTATAGAAACATTCTATTCTACATTTTGGTAATTGTATTATAATAAATTTTATTTTAATAAATGTTCTAAAATGTCTAAAACACAAATTTTAATATTTAAAGTATATTTAAAAATATTTATTTTTCTTGGTTATGCAAACATTAAAGAAACATTCCATTTTATTATATATAAACTGTTGTAAAAACATTATTTCTGATTTAAAAAAAAAGTTTCAAATGTCTTTTTAACACATATATATATATACTGTGTGTGTGTGTGTGTGTGTGTGTGTGTGTGTTGAATGGGCACGTTTTTTTGTGAAAACCTGGCAACCCTGGTTAACATTAACAAAAGCAACATTCAATTTTGTCTTTTGAAATCATTATGAAAAAAGTTATTTCTTATTTTTTTTATTTATTTTTTATTTTTTAATGTCCAAAACATCTATTTTTATAATTACATGTATAATGAACATTTCTTCTTGGTAGTGTAAATTTCAAAGAAACATTCCACTTGATCATTTTGAAACCGTTATAAGAGCATTCTATTGAAGATAGAATCATTATTACTGAAGACAGCTGAAGTTCTGAGAGCAAATAACATCATAAGGATGTTCTGAGAACACTGATCTAAGAATGTTTCCTCTCAACATTGTGAAATCATACATCAAATAAGAACATTTCATAAACATTACTTTAAGAATGTTTTGCCTTAACATTTACATAACTTAAAAAAACATTAGGGAAAGTTCCCTAAAAAAAGTAGGGAGTGTTCCCTGTTTATGTCACACAGTTGTTTTTCAAACAGTAGATCACAGCGCTTGCAACACCAAAGTCATGGGTTTGATTCCCATGAAATGCATGAACTGATCAAAAGTATATCTTGGATGCAATATGAGTTGCTTTGGATAAAAGCATCTGACAAATGCATAACTGTAAATATCAATAAATGCATTTAGATGCAGATTGTTTTCAAGCTGCTCTTTTTTTGGAAGTGTTTGCTCAACAATGCAGTTTCCCTTCCCATGTGGCTCGTTCCAGGTGCATTATGGGCCGGTGAGGGAGACTGTAGAATGTATTACAGCATTTCTCTGTCTCTCTGAATGTCAGCGATGAAAGCAGATCTTTTGTCACTTCATCTGATATCTGGTTAACTTGCTAAAGCTGGCGAGCGTCTCTGTTTGCCAGTGTTTTCTAATCTTATCTCCATGTCAGTGACATCAGACTTCAGCATCAGGCCTGAGGCCAGCAGCGGGGTTCATCCAGAGAGCAATTATTAGCAAAATTCATCGTTCGGCGGCATCTTTTCACTCAGTTTTGAGTGTTTCATTTGATCACTTCATGATTTAGATAGACGTAGAACGCAGAACGGAGACAAAAATGTGAAAGCTTGTTTCCATCACAAAATGAAGTTAAGTTTTAAGAACTTAAGTTTTGTGTCTCGCAATTCTGAGAAAAAAAGCCAGAGCTTATACTTTTTGTTTTTCTTAGAATTGTGATTACATTTCGTAATTTGGCTTTTTCTCTGCATTGAAGTTACATTTCACAATTGCAACTTTTTTTCTTAGAATTCTACCTTTTATTGCAGTTCCGAGTTTACATCTCAGGGTCTGTTTGTTTTTTTTTTTGCCACAGAATAAAGAAAAATTTTCTTTTAATTTCTCAATTTAAACATTTTTTTTGAAATTATTATTATTTCTCAAAATTTGCAGAGTTTATAGAGTTTATATCTCACAATTCTGAGTTTACATCTCTTTTTTTTGCCACAAAATAAAAAAAAAAGTTTTTCTTTTCATTTCCTAATGCAAACATTTTTTTTTTTATTATTTCTCAGAACTTCCATTTTCCTTCTTAGAGTTTATATCTCACAATTCCGAGTTTATATCTTCCAGTTCCAACTTCTTTTCTTAGAAATGCATGAAAAAAGTCTGATTTGTAAGATGAAAAGTCACAATACCTTTTTTATTTTTTATTCTGTGGCAAAAACAAGCTTATATAACTGATCTTTAATTTTGCTGACTGCTTATGCTCCTTCAAAATGTGTTAAATGCATAAATGTAAATATGATTCCGTAAGTCCTACATTTAAAAAAAATATATAATTTGATTTAATAGAATCAAAGATCAAAATGTACAATATAGCAGTAATGGTTTTTAAAGAGTTAATTCACCCAGAAATTATCTTTCTGTCATTATTTCTATTTAAAAGGAGAAGGTTGGTGAGCAAACAGTTTCCGTTCCCACTGATTAATGATTATATGGATAAAAACACAACAGAAGTCAATGGGAACCAAAAAATATTTACATTTTCTTTTGTGTGTTTCTGCAGTAGGAGAAAGTGCATACAGGTTTGATACATGAAGGTGAGTAAATAATGACAGAATTTAATTTTTTTTCCAACTATCACATTAAATTCATGTTTTGAACTCTAGATCCAGCTAAAAAAAATATGTCCTAAGAACATTTTGATAATGTTCTATTAAGTTCTTTTAATGTTCTTGCAAACATTATGGGAGAGTTACTTTTGAACATTCTGAAACAGAACGTAACAATTAAAGTAACAATTCTATTAACAATTTAAAAAAACGTTAGATGAACATAAAATGTTTCAGAATTAAAACATTCCAATGAATGATGTATAAATCATTTTTTTGAATGAACGTTCTAATAACGTAATGAGAAAAATCTTTCCTCATAACTTGCCAGAATGTTCCATGAACGTTCCCTGTTCACTGGGGAAGCGCCGGATCCGGTTAATGAGTGGAGTTAAAGCAGTAGTTAATGTGGTTAGGACGTTTACATCACACTTAGATAAGTGGGTTGAAAGGCCAGCTCTCCTGAGCCTGCATCACATGTCGGGCTTTAATATCATCAATGCAGGTTCAAAAAACAAGCATACAGCAGAGTTTATTTTGGAACAATGAGTCAGGCCGCCTGTGCAGCTGCGACTGATGTCTTAAGCAGCATTAGTGTCTTATATCATAATTACACGATGCCGAGACTAAAATAGAGCTCAGGTCAGCGCCGGTTAAGACCCCGAGCTCAGCGGCTCTCACGCCCACAAGACATCAAATCTCACACATGTGTGGTCGGCTTTGTATCACACCCAGATTCTCCAGATGCATTTGGCCTTGTGTAAAAGGGCAAGAGAATGAGCAGGTGTTAATGCGCCGTAATGTGAGCGAACAATGGATCAGATCAGGCGCGCGGTCGGAGGCCATCGCCGTCCCGAACGCAACATTTATTCATTTAGCGCACGCTTTAGTCCACAGTAAGAGTCACAGAATATTCTGGCAGGTTCTCTGAAAGTTAAAAACAAATGTTCCTCTAGTAATGCCAGTAGAAAGATCATTCAGAGTTCTCTGGTCTTTAATAATGATCTCAAAACATTCACACAAACGCATGATTTATACATTATATTTCTGAAACATTTTAGTTGGATCCTTGTCTAACGTTTTCTAATTGTTACTAGTTTCAGAACACTTAAAAAGATCATCCCCATAATATCTGCATGCTCCTTTAATGTTTGTATAACCAAAACTGGATTTTTAAACCATTCAGAGAGCATTCGGTAGTAATGTTTTATAACTTTTATAAATGAAATGTTAGAAAAACGTTCTTAGAAAGCACAAAAACATTATTTATACACTTTTTATTTCTGAAATGTTTCGGTTGGATGTTCACGTAACTTTTTTTTTTTTTAAATGTTACAGTTTGTTTCAGAATGTTCAGAGAGTGTTAAAAAGTAACATTCACACATTGTTTGTAAAATGATAAAATCGAATCCTAAACGTTCACGTGAATGATTCTTAAGCATTTCAAAAATGATGTTTTGATCATTCAGAAATGTTTTCATCATGGGAACATATTTTTGTTGGCTGTGGTGACACAGTTGAGGATGAATACAAGATTGAGCTAGATCACAAATTAAACGCTTTACATTTACACACACTCATGATTGATTTATAGTATAGTGGTGCCTTGATCGCACTGAAAAGACTTCATCACAGTTGATCTGAACAGTGTTGGGGAAAGTTACTTTTAAAAATAATGCATTGCAATATTGTGTTACTGCCTAAAAAAGTAACTAATTATGTTAGTTACTTTTTATGGAAAGTAATGTGTTACGTTACTTTTGCATTACTTTTTACATCTGGGCAGGGCTTGCTTATTTGTATTTAAACATAAAAAGTTATATTTTTTGTATAACCAAATAATAATAATAAGAAGAAGAAGAAGAAGAATTTAAAGCATTTGAAAAACTGGGTTTTTAAACCATTCAGAGAGCATTCAGAAGTAACATTTTTATAACTTAATGAAATGTTAGAAAAACGTTCTTAGAACATGTTTTTTTTTTAAGCTAGGGAGTGCTCTGGTAAGAATATTCTCAAAATGTTAGCACAAAAACATTATTTATACATCATTATATTTCTGAAATGTTTCGGTTGGATGTTCATGTAACGTGTTTTAAATGTTACAGTTTGTTTCAGAATGTTCAGAGTATGTTAAAAAGTAACATTCCCACATTGTTTGTAAAATGAACAAATGGAATGTTCTCTTAAACGTTCACATGAATTACTTTTTTTAAACATTTTAAAAAAATTGTTTTGATCAGAACAAATGTTTTCATCATGGGAACATATTTTTTTAGCTTGAGTGACACACAATTGAGGATGAATACAAGATTTGCTCAGCAAAGTCTGAGCTAGATCACAAATTAAACATTTTACATTTACACACTCATATAATTGATTTATAGTTCAAGACTTCATCACAATTGATCTGAACTTTGGGGAAAGTTACTTTTAAAAGTAATGCATTACAATCTTGCAACTAATTACGTTACTTATGGAAAGTTATGCGTTATGTTACTTTTGCGTTACTTTTTAAATCTGGGCAAGGCTTTCTTGTTTGTTTTTTAATATAAAAAGTTCTATTTTTCATATAACCAAAAAAAAATTAACATTTTTAAAAGCATCTGAAAAACTGGATTTTTAAACCATTCAGAGAGCATTCAGAAGTAACATTTTTATAACAGAATATTTCCGGAATTTTTCGTTTGGATGTTCACGTAACGATTTTTAAATGTTACACTTTGTTTCAGAATGTTCAAGGACATTAAAAAGTTGATTTCCACATTGTTTGTAAAATGATAAAATGTAATGTTCTCTTAAGATTCGCATGAAAATTTTAAAAAAGAATTGATGTTTTGAACATTCAGAACAAATGTTTTCATCATGGGAACATATTTTTGTTAGCTGGGGTGATGCACAATTAAGGATGAATACAAGATTTGCTCACACACACTAATATAATTGATTTATAGTTAGATTGAAGCCTCAGTTGCACTGAAAAGACTTCATCACAATTGATCTGAGCAGTGTTGGGGTTACAAGTTACTTTTAAAAATAATGCATTACAATATTGCCATACTCCCTAAAAAAGTAACTAGTTACGTTAGTTACTTTTTATGGTAAGTAAAGTGTTACGTTACTTTTGCGTTACTTTTTAAATCTGGGCAGGGCTTGCTTGTTTGTTTTTTTTTTATATAAAAGTTCTATTTTTGGCAAATGAACACCAGAAGCCTGAAAGAAAAGTAAATTCACATCTGTACAGTAGAACACATGAAAAGAAAGTTCAAAACTCTTCAGCAATTAAAAAGAAAGAATGACAAATGTTAGTTCATCTTGAGTCATTTTTGCTTATTAGTGTTGTTGAATTGGATCATCGAAGGTCAGCAGCAAAGACACTGCTTAAAAAAATGGGATTAAATACATAAAGGATATTTTAATATTATTTAACATATTTCATTATTGCAGGTTTATGTCGTTCTGAGTTGCATTTCACTGTTTTTATTCATTTTAAGCAATACTGAATCTGTTTTTTTTGTGAGTGAGATGAATTAATACATGGGGACAGGAGAGCTTTCAATCAATAAATGGCAAAAAAAGTAACTTATTTGTTACTTATAAGTTACTTATTTGAAAAAGTAAATTAAATTAAAAAGTAATGCATTACTTAGTTACTTGAAAAAAGTAATCTGATTACATTACTCATGTTATTTTTAATGCCCAGCACTGGATTTGAGTGAGATTATGATTGAAAGGTGTGCTGTAGATATTATATAATCAGAAAAATTTAAGCATGTAAATGCTTGAGCATGACTATTTTTGGATTGGAAAATATATTGCACACATGTGTAGTGCCATAATGCTTGTTTACATACATTTTGTCATACAAATGTGCAAACTGTATGTTTATTTTCATCTGCATTATTGCTGAATATTTGCCAAAAAACTCTTCTGCTTTTTACACAAGTCTGCTTTCTTTTTTATGGAAAAAAAATAATAATTAAAAAGAAAATTACAATGCAATGTCTTGTAATTCTTTGTATGAGTTAATATCTCATAATTCTAAGGAAAAAAAAATCTAAATTGTAAGATATAAACATGCACATGCAAGAAAAAAGTCCAACTTGTGAGATAAAAAGTTGCAATTACCTTTTTTTATTTATTATTTATTCAATTCAGTTTTATTTCCTCTCTCTGGTTGTGAACTGCACATGTGCAGAAGTTTAGTTTGCACATGTAAACAGATACGAGAATCTGACTCCAACATTTAGTGTTCACATAAACAGCACTTTCAGAATCTGCAGCCAGATCTGATTCATTCAGACAAAAATATAACTGTGAAGTAATTGAGTCTGGTTTAAGATGTCTGTGCATTGACAAACGTGAGAGATGTCGCCTCTGGTTCCTCTGCGAAGATTGAGCACTGAGACACGTGTTTTAATGTGTCTGTCACTTGATGATTAGAGAGCTTATTTTGGATGTGATGGTCCTTTACAACATATGCAGAATGTTTTCCACCTTAAAAATACATGATGTAATGGAGGCCGGCGGATATCAGGTGTGAACTCTGCTGCTGACACCGTTTGTGTCTGATTGTTGAGAGTCAGGAGTGTGTGTGGATCTCAAGCTGTACTGTACATGTGAACATGAGATTGTCATCAGGTGTTTGCTGTAATAACTTCATTAGTTTGCAGTGATCTTCCACAGTATGTCTGTCTTGTTTTCCAGTAGAAATACTGAAACATTCTTAAATCAGGATACATTTACTGGAGAAGCAGAAAGAAGCTAACATGGAACCTTCTCACTAATGTTTTTTTAACAGTTATATAAATGTTAGCACAAAACCACCTAAAATCCCATAGACTTTCATTGAGGGGGTGAAAACTTTTAAACGAAGAGTCCTGTGGTGCATCTGAGCTGTTTATTGCTATAGCAGAGCTTAACAACTCCCTACTGAAAAAACAGCTAAAACCAGCCTAAGATGAATGGCTGCTTTGGCTGGTCTCCCAGGCTGGTTTTTAAAGTGGTTTAAAGTGGTTTTGGCCCCTTTTTATAGCTGGTCGGGCTGGGAAACCTGTTAAAAGACCAGCCAAGGTTAAACCAGCTAAGACTAGACAACCAGCCTAGGCTGGTTTTAGCTGGTTTTAACTGAATCAACTGGTTTTAGCTGGTTTAAACATGCTAATCATGTTAGAAACATGTTAATCATGTTAGTAACTTGCTAATCATGCTAACAACATGTTAGTAACATGCTAATCATGCTAGCAACATGATAGTAATTTAGTAATCATACTAACATGTTAATAACTTGCTAATCATGCTAGCAACATTCTAGTAACTTGCTAATCACGCTAATTACATGCTAGTAACATGATAATCATGTTAACAACATGCAAGTAACATGCTAATCGTGCTAACAAAATGCTAGTAACATGATGATCATGCTAGAAACATGTTAGTAACTTGCTAATCATACTAACAACATGCTAGTAACATGATAATCATGCTAGAAACATGATAGCAACATGCTAATCATGCTAGCAACATGTTAGTAACTTACTAATCGTACTAACAACATTCTAATCCTGTTAAAACATGCTAGCAACAGGCTAATCATGCTAGCAACATGCTAGTAACTTGCTAATTATGCTAAAACATGCTAGCAACATGGTAACAACATGCTAGCAACAAGCTAGTGACATGTTAATCATGTTAGCAACATGCTAGCAACATGGTAATCAGGTTATAAACATGCTAGTAATTTGCTAATCATGCTAACAACATGCTAGCAACAAGCAAGTAACATGTTAAAACATGCTAGCAACAAGCTAGTAACATGTTAATCGTGTTAGAAACAGGCTAGCAACATGCTAGTAACATGCTAATCATGTTAACAACATGTTAGTAACTTACTAATCATACTAACAACATTCTAATCCTGTTAAAACATACTAACAACAGGCTAATCATGCTAGCAACATGCTAGTAACCTGTTAATTATGCTAAAACATCCTAGCAACATGCTAATCATGCTAACAACATGATAGCAACAAGCAAGTAGCATGTTAAAACATGCTAGCAACAAGCTAGTAACATGTTAATCATGTTTAGAAACAGGCTAGCAACATGCTAATCATGTTAGCAACATGCTAGCAAGATGGTAATCAGGTTATAAACATGCTAGTAATTTGCTAATCATGCTAACAACATGCTAGCAACAAGCAAGTAACATGTTAAAACATGCTAGCAACAAGCTAGTAACATGTTAATCATGTTTAGAAACAGGCTAGCAACATGCTAATCATGTTAGCAACATGCTAGCAACATGGTAATCAGGTTATAAACATGCTAGTAATTTGCTAATCATGCTAACAACATGCTAGCAACAAGCAAGTAACATGTTAAAACATGCTAGCAACAAGCTAGTAACATGTTAATCGTGTTAGAAACAGGCTAGCAACATGCTAGTAACATGCTAATCATGTTAACAACATGTTAGTAACTTACTAATCATACTAACAACATTCTAATCCTGTTAAAACATACTAACAACAGGCTAATCATGCTAGCAACATGCTAGTAACCTGTTAATTATGCTAAAACATCCTAGCAACATGCTAATCATGCTAACAACATGATAGCAACAAGCAAGTAGCATGTTAAAACATGCTAGCAACAAGCTAGTAACATGTTAATCATGTTTAGAAACAGGCTAGCAACATGCTAATCATGTTAGCAACATGCTAGCAAGATGGTAATCAGGTCATAAACATGCTAGTAACTTGCTAATCATGCTAGAGTCATGCTAGTAACCTGCTAATTATGCTAACAACATGCTAGTAACATGCTAACAACATGTAATCAGCCTATAAATGCAAACAAGCGAATCATGTTAAAACATGCCAACAACATGTTAAATCAGGTAAGCAATGTGTTAAATCATGCTAGCAACATCAACTTTCATACTTTTACAACTATTTCAAACTTTGCTTTCTCAAGCCAACTCATCTAGTTTGTATTTGAACATTCTAAGGAACTTTATTGTAACCTTTAAATAACATTATAATCATGATAAGAAAACTGGACATTTTAACAGAATATTAAAAATAAATGTTTAATGTTAATAATGTTACATTTTTAGGTGGAAAAAGTTAGAATGTAGTAAGAAACATTTTTGTAATCTTTAAATAATGTTAAAATGACAACCCAAAAACTGGACATAATGTTTTTAGAATATAAAAATAAATGTTCATATAACATATTTTGGATGAAAATAAAGAAATATTTTTGTAACTCTTAAGAATCACAAGAAAACTGGACATTTTAATGTTCTTAGAATACTTGTTTTTTTTTAAAAAAAAGGTTCAAATGTTATATTTTGGGTGAAACAAATTAGTAGAACGTTGTAAGAAATGTTTTTGTAACCTTTCTAACATTCTAATCATGATTTAAAAAAATAAAACATTTCAGAAATTTCAGTGTTTTATAACCTAAATGTTTGAGCTGGGAAAAAACTTGTCTTGTTTTCTGAAAAATGTGCTTTCTTTGCCTAAATGTTTTTGCCTAAAACATGAAAAAATATCTGCCAGTGGCATCAGAAAAATAAAATTAATTCAAAGGGAAAACAAGATATTTATTCTAAGCACACAGTACACATTTTTCCTGTTTTATGCAAAAACTCACTTGAGAATGTTTAGATATTTTTACTGGAAAACAAGACAAATATACTAAGGAAGCAAGCATTGTTTGTAATGCAGAAGCTTCCAGCAGCCTGTGAGGAGAGATAGTGTGTGAAGTGAATGTGTGTCGCCCGTCCCAACAGAAAAAGCCACAGAGATCAGCGCAGAGCAGAGTCATTTCCGAGGAGGAGCTCAGAAACATCATTAGAGGTGCTGATGACACTTCAGCCACGCTGGAATAAAGACGCAGCGGATCTGTGAGGACGGTCAAACGCGTCACTCACCGTCTGGATGATGAAGATCACTCTTACTGTGTGCTGATCTTGACCTCACACAACCAGGTAAACATATAGAGAGAGAGAACATGCACATTTGGATCTGTGATGATCAGAGGTGTTTGATCAGTCTGTTGTGTTCACAGGAGATGAGTTCTGCTCTCATTCATGACAAACTCTTTATCAAGTCATTCTGGGAGACGAAGATCAACAATCACCATCACATGAGAGAAGTTGAAGAAGAGAGGATGAAGAGGAGCGCTCTCACCAAGTAAGTCTTACATCACTGTTTTTACTGTTTTCTTAATATACTGCACATATGAAAGTGCTGGACTGAATAATGCAATATAATCCATAATAATTGCAATCAAAAAACACTTTAGACACCCCGAATTCTGCTCTTTTTTTCCTGTTTGATTGCACGTATTAATATTAAACTGTAACACAGTCAAGCGGCTGTGGCTGTGCTGTTCTCTCAGCTGATATTTAATATGTGCGTCCTGTTGAGGACAGAAGATTATCAGAATAACAGCCCTCAAATTCAATAATCTATGTTGAGACTGTGGCAGCTGTGCAAATACATTCAACCGTATTTTGCACGTACTGTCAATTATACTTGCGTTACAGGGTATTTAGAGATTTATTAAAGCTAATCTGTGATCTTTTTAAAAATTATGAAATTGATCAAAAGTGCCAGTAAAGACATCTATAATGTTACAAAAGATTTCTATTTCAAATAAATGCTGTTCTTTTGAACTTTCTAATGATCTGTGAATCATGAAAACTAAAATGTATGACGGTTTGCACAAAAATACTGTTTTCAACATTGCTAATCATAAATGTTTGTTGAGCAGCAAATCAGCATATTAGAATGATTTCTGAAGGATCATGTGACACTGAAGACTGGAGTAATGATGCTGAAAATTCAGTTTTGGATTACAGAAATAAATGACATTTTAACAGATATTCACATAGAAAACAAGCTATTTTAGATTGTAATATTATTTCACAATTTTTACTTTATTTTGTTGTTGAATTAATGTTTTGAATTAATGAAAGAAGTCTCTTCTGCTCACCAAGGCTGGATTTCTTTGATTTAAAAAATGCAGTAAAAAGATGAAATATTTTTAGAATTTAAAATAGACCTTTTCTATGTGAATATCTGTTAAAATGTCATTTATTTCTGTGATCAAATCTAAATTTTCAGCATCATTACTCCAGTCTTCAGTGTCACATGATCCTTCAGAAATCATTCTAATATACTGATTTACTGCTCAACAAACATTTCTGATTATTAGTAATGATTAAAACAGTTACACTGTTTCATATTTATGTGGAAACTTTAGGGTTTGTACTATTTGAAAAGAAAAACAGAACAAAATTAATACTTTTATTCATCAAGAATGCATTAAATTAATTAAAAGTGGCAGTAAAGACATTTATAATGTTCCAAAAGATTTCAATTTAAAATAAATGCTGTTCTTTTGAACTTTCTAATGATCTGTGAATCCTAAATAAACAAAATGTATTACAGTTTTACAAAAATATTGTGCAGCACAACTGTTTTCAACATTGCTAATAATCAGAAATGTTTGTTGAGCAGCAAATCAGAATATTAGAATGATTTCTGAAGGATCATGTGACACTGAAGACTGGAGTAATGATGCTGAAAATTCAGCTGCGCATCACAGAAATAAATTATATTTTAACAGATATTCACATAGAAACAAGCTATTTTAAATTGTAATATTATTTCACAATTTTTACTTTATTTTGTTTTTGAATTAATGTTTTGAATTAATGAAAGAAGTCTCTTCTGCTCACCAAGCCTGCATTTCTTTAATGAAAAATACAGTAAAAAGATGAAATATTTTTAGAATTAAAAAAAAGTTACGCCGCTTCATTTTTATGTGGAAACTGTAGGGTTAGTACTATAAAATAATACTTTTATTCATCAAGAATGCAATAAATGAATCAAAATTGGCATTTATAATGTAACACAATATTTATATTTTGAATAAATCCTGTTCTTTTGAACTTTCTAATGAATAAACAAAATGTATAACAGTTTTCACAAAAATATTGTGCAGCACAACTGTTTTCAACATTGCTAATAATCAGAAATGTTTGTTGAGCAGCAAATCAGCATATTAGAATGATTTCTGAAGGATCATGTGACACTGAAGACTGGAGTAATGATGCTGAAAATTCAGCTGCGCATCATTGATATAAATTACATTTTAACTGATATTCACATAGAAAACCGCTGTTTTAAATAGTAATAATTTTTCACATTTTTACAGTATTTTTGATCAAATAAATGCAGCCTTGGAGAGCAGAAGAGATTTTTTTTAAAACATTAATCTTACTGACCACAAACTTTTGAACACTAGTTCATATGCTTGAAAAATCATGTGGTATTTTACTAGAAAGCTGCTTTTCGCAGTGAGTTTAACAGGGTTGTACGAACCAGTGAAACCTTGACTGACATGCAGGAACTGTACAGTAATGTGTTTCCTGTTGTAAATGTTTTAACTGTGATTTCAGGCTACGTGACGAGTGGCTCACCAGGCTGGAGAATCGGACCAAACATCTGAAGAATTTTGGCGACAATCGCGGGGCAAATCCGACCGCAAACTAACTGTGCACAACACACAGATGAGTCGAGCTCAATAAACACACGTGTCACTGACTGCTGTTCCATTCTCTTTATTTCACACATTCAGACGGATGGAAATATTCATGCGACGGCAGACGCTCGGGCCGTCGTGCCGTGCGAACAGGTGCGCTGAAGGACACGAGCGCTGGCATTTCGCAGCCTGTTACAGCCGTGTCAAAACACTGATCCTCCGCGGCGGAACAAACGCATCTAGAAAAACTGACAGGAGTGCTGAAAGACGCCGTCACACGAGCCGCCGATGTATTTCGAGCTCTGTCAGCGCTCGTTTATATGCAATCCATCATCAGTAATTAACAGAAACGCCTCGGTCTCGCTGTTGTGTCAGAGGTCAGCGAATATTCAAAACTAAAGAACGGTGGCAGCAAATGAAAGTCCATCAGGTGCCAATGAGAGTGTATAATGAAAACCGAAACGCTCAAACATCTGGAGTCCAACAAAAATCAGCCATTAGTCAAAAAGGAACCAAAACACGCCGTGCGAACAAATGATCTTCTGTCATCTACTTCTTCTTCTTCTTTCCTTTCTTCCCTCCTTCTCCCTGCTGCGATCCGGCCTCGGCTCCGCCGCTCTTCTGCGTCCTGCTCTTCAGTTTGGGGATCATCTCCGCCACATAAAACATCACATCTTTCCCTGAAGGCAGAAACAAGACTGATGTCATTTCTCCTCATTACACAACACAGCATGCGTTTAAAAATGTTTTATCTAAGTGATAACACTTGAAAATACGGCTGCATGATTAATCAAAATACATTTTTATTTTATTTTTAGATTTTTTTTTTTTTATTTATTAATAAATTATTGTATTTAATTGTAATTAATTATTTAATTAATTTTAGTTAAAATTACTATTTAAAATAGCTGTTTTCTATTTGAATGTATTTTAAAATGTAATTTATTTTGTGTTATCAAAGCTGAATTTTCAGCATCATTACTCCAGTCTTCAGTGTCACATGATCCTTCAGAAATCATTCTAATATACTGATTTGCTGCTCAACAAAACTGTTTTATTATTATTAAAAAATGTGAGTTTTTTTTTTTCAGGATTATTTGATGAATAGAAAGATCCAAAGATCTGCATTTATATGAAATAAAAAGCATTTGTAACATTACACACTATACCATTTAAAAGCACGGGGTTATTATTATCTTATTTAGCAAGGATGCTTTAAATTGATCAAAAGTGATGATAAAGACATTTATAATGTTGCAAAAGATTTCTATTTCAGATAAATGTTGCTCTTCTGAACTTTCTACTCCTACTCAAAGAAACCTGAAAAAATTCTAGTCAACTTAAACATAAATGTTTGTTGAGCAGCAGATGAGCATATCAGAATGATTTCTGAAGGATCATGTGACACTGAAGACTGGAGTAATGATGATGAAAATTCAGGTTTGATCACTGAAATAAATTACATTTTAAAATAGATTCAAATCAAAAACAGTTATTTTAAATAGTAAAAATATTTCACAATTTTACGTTTTTTGTTGTGCTTTGGATCAAATAAATTCAGGCTTTGTGAGCAGAAGAGACCTCTTTAAAAAAAAAAAAAAAACCAACATGAAAAATCTTACTGTTCAAAAGCTATAATTATTATCTGCTTGCTATTTTACAGCAATATTATATATATATATATATATATATATATATATATATATATATATATATATATATATATATATATATATATATATATATACACACACACACACACACATTTATAGAATTTTTTTTCTTCTTAAATACTATTTTTAATTTTACCATGTAATATTTTTTTTCATTTTACAGTGTAATATTAAAACAATAACATTTTCTTTTAATTTTTATTCAGTAACTTAGGATTAAGGTAATAAAAATAAAATATTATTTTAAAATTAATTATTTTTTTTTTTTTATATTACTGTAAATTACTAATTAAAATTGATTAGTGTTATAATTTATTAGAAATTTTAATTTGTATTACCACAAAATTTCATACAGCCCAAGTACATCAAACCTGTAATTTCTCTTTTTAATTGCATTTACAGTTTTTAATCAGAAAAACTGCACATACATTTTTTCCCCTAAATCCTGCAGCCATACTTGAAAGTGACCTTAAATCAAATGTATAACTTACTAGATCCAAACTTCTCTTGGCACAAACTTCCATCCTCGAGTTTGAGCTGAATCCGAACTCTTCCTCTGAACTGAACGTCTCTGTTCCATTCGCGCGGGTACATCTTGTTCTGTACGAGGGAAATGATGTCAGGATTTCACATTGACACTAAATACGAGAATCAGCACACGTATAAACCCATGATCAGACCTCCACGAGAACATTGAGTCCAGCGGCGGTGAGAACGTCCCGGATCTCAGCACACGACGGGTTCTCCACAGCCTGGATACACACATTCAGATCAAAAACAGATTCAGATCAAATATATATATATACACACACACACACATACACACAAACACACAAAAACAATTATAAACACTAGCAGCAACACTCACCTTCTCTGCAGGTATTCTTCTGCCTTCTGCTAGTGTCTTTTTACTGTTGATGTATGCTGGATAGATACACAAAAACCTGGTGGGGAAAAATATATTAAATAAAAATAAAAAAAAAAAAAATATATATATATATATATATTTTTTTTTTTTTTTTTTTTTGTTATAAAAAAAAATGCCATATAAACAGTGCCATATATATATATGGCACTGAGTGATTACCATAGTATTTTTTACACAGTACTCCATTGAGTTTTGCAGTTAAATTGTGTTACAGATGTAATCAGATATATAACATCGTGAATTGTAAGTGTCCGTCAAACTGACCGCTCTTTATCCGCCGGGTTTGTCGTTAAATGCGCCATATCTTCAGATTCTCTTCGGTTTAATTCGCGTTTGAAATGTACACGTTTGATTCCAAACGCTTGGAAGTGAAATGCTGATGAGTGTTTCTATGAACACGACACTTCCGGCGACGGGCGTCTTCTTCCGCTCGTCAGCTGCGTAAGCGGTTGCGTGACATCACAGCGCCGCCTGTCGGTCCAGCGAGCGTTAGCTGCAGTTAGCATGCAGCATGTTTACCTTTAACGCGACCACAAAACTTGATAACATGTTCACAAACATCATGAAATATGTCACAGGATGTGAAGGTGAGTAACAGAGGAGCTGATTGTAAATGTGATATATCGTTTAAAAAACCCGCAAGTGAACTAGTGCAGCGTCAATGCTGCATGTGGACATAAACATATCAAAGTTTTTAGCCTCTTATATAATAATATAATGTTTAATGTAATTTCAGTTTAAGAATTTACTATTTAGACTAAATAATTTAATTTGAATCTATATTACCACCTGTTATAATTGATTTATGTATATAATTTGTTTGTTATGTGTGTTTGTCTATGTAAAAACAAAAACAAAACCGTGCAATACTCAACACTGTTTATACTTTTATTTTAACATATCCTACTACAGTACATACATTTCTTGTCTATTGTGTACATAAGTAATTTGCTGGTTAAAATGTTAAAATTAAGGTATTTTAAGAAATGTGTTTGTTTAAATTTTTTAAAAATGTATTTATTTGATCAAGAATACAGTAAAAATGTGAAATATTATTGCAATTTAAAATGGCTGTTTTCTATGTGAATATCTGTTCAAATGTAATTTATTTCTGTGATGCGCAGCTGAATTTTCAGCATCATTACTCCAGTCTTCAGTGTCACATGATCCTTCAGAAATCATTCTAATATGCTGATTTGCTGCTCAACAATCATTTCTGATTATTATCAGTGTTGAAAACAGTTGTGCTGCACAACAGTTTTGTGGAAACCATCATACATTTTATTTTTCAGGATTCACAGATGAATAGAAAGCCAAATAATAATTGATAGCCAAATTGTGCAGCCCTAAAAACGTTCTTAAATACTATATTTGCTTATTTATTTATTGGTAATAGTTTTTTTTTATTAATAGTATTAGTTTTTATTAGTAACATTTATTTCATAATATTACTTTTTATATATTTTTATTTAGGATTATTTAGGATTAGGGAATGCTTATAATAAAATAATTAATTTTAAAATATTTAATTGATACTATTTTAAATTATTGTAATTTATTATTGTTGTTATTATTATTATTTCATATAATTTATAATTTGTATAGCCACACAATTTTGGCCAAGTCATGCAGCCCTGAAAACAAGCAGAGCAAACCTACCTGGATTTTTTTTTCTTAGTTTTTTGTTTTAATTTTTTAGCCATTTCTATGTTTTTATTTAGGATTAGGGAAGTAATAGTAATAATACAATAACATTAAAATAAGAATGAATTTTAAGGTAATTAATTGATACCTTTTAAAATTATTGTCATTTTACTACTGTTATTATTTAACATTATTTATAATTTGTATAACCACAAAATGTTGGCCAAATCATAAAGCCCTAAAAACAAGCATGTTAAAAATGTTGAAAACAGTTGTGCTGCACAATATTTTGTGGAAACTGTCATGTTTTATTTTTCAGGATTCTGATGAATAGAAAGCCAAATAATAATTGATAGCCAAATAGTACAGCCCTAAAAACTTTCTTAAATACTATATTTATTTATGTATTAATAATATATATATATATTTTTTATTATCCGTATTAGTTTTTAATAGTAATAATTTTTTAGTAATTGTTTGTTTTTATTTAGGATTAGGGAAATTATTATAATAAAATAATTTATTTAAAAATAATTAATTGATACTATTTTAAATTATTATTAAATTAGTAATAGTACTAAATGAATAATAATGTTATTGTTTAATGTAATTAATAATTTGAATAACCACACAATTTTGGCCATGCAGCCCTAAAAACAAGCAGAGAAAACCTGGAATGTTTCTTAATGTTTATTTTTTTTATTTTTTTTAGGATTAGAGAGATAATAATAATAATAATAATACAGTAATATTAAAATAATTAAGTGTAAAGTAATTAATTAATAATACCATTTAAAATAATTTTAATTTTACTACTGTTATTATTTAATATAATTTATAATTTGTATACATTTTTATATTTGCCCAAATTATAAAGCACTAAAAACACCCATGCTGAAAATGTTGAAAACAGTTGTGCTGCGCAAAATTTTTGTCGAAAATTTTTTCGTTTTTCAGGATTCAAAGATGAATAGAAAGTTCAAAAGAACAGCATTTAATTGAAATAGAAATCTTTTGTAATATTATAAATGTCTTTAACTTTACTCTTGGTCAATTTAATGCATCCTTGATGAATTAAAGTAGTCAATTCTTTCTTCTAATTTTATTTTAAAGTAATTTGAATAGTAGTGTATCACAGTATCCACAGAATACGAAGCACCCCAACTGAAAATTCAGCTTTGTGTCACTGAAATAAATTACATTTTAGAATAAATTCACATATATTATTATTTTACAATATTGCTGTTTTGACTGTATATTTGATCAAATAAATGTGAGCAGAAGAGCCTTTCTCGTGTGTAGTCATACGTGGCAGTAATTCTGCCTCCGCTTGTGTGTTGTCAGGATGTGAGTGTGTATTTCCGTCCGCCGTTGGAGGTCCGAGACGTGCTTCTCCTCACACACAGAGCCCTGCAGGAGTTTCCCAGCAGAGTCCTGCCCGAATTCAAACCCTGGTTCCCGTCTGCCTCTGACCTCCACAAGCCCATCAAACCCCTCAAACCTGCTCCTCTGATCTCCTCCTCTGATCTGCAGAACATCACGCTCCGTCTGGAGGAACCTGCGGACGCTTCGGACGCCGCAGACCGGAGGAAACCCGCGGAGAGCGAAGCGAAGAGATTCAGGCGCTCGTGGTGCGTGATCACGGACAGAAGCGCGCCGCTGAAGATCACGCGCTCGTTCTCACGGCTGTTTCGCAAAACCATCGAGAAACACGGACTGCATCTCCATCAGAGAGTCAAATGGGTGGTGTGTGAGAGAAACTGTGGCGCTCGCAGCATGGAGGAGCTTTGGCTGGATCTGAACCGAGCCATCAGACGCTCACGGCTGCCCACGTGCAACGCCAACTACCAGAGAGCGCTGGCTCAGATCTGGCTTTACTGCGACGTCTTTTACTCCGAATATATTGGGAACTTCTTGAAGCAGGAGTTCCAGCTCTCGGGACAGATCACCTTAACGGGCCATAAACTCGGAGACGTCATTAAGTTATAGCTGTGAAATGATTTATATTTATTTTTTAGGTGTAAATGAACTTGAAATGTTTCTATGAAGTGAATTTAACACGCGTATTAAAAGGTGCTGTGGGTTTCACATCCGCCTCTGTCGTGCTTGATAGACAGTCCGTTTGTTCACCTTCATTTAAATCCTTTAAGTTAATGTTTGCTAGCCGTTTTGAGGTGTAAAAGTTTTGAAGTTGAGCATTTGTGCTCCAGACCAGGGTTATTATCATTAATTAAAATTTAAATCATGACAAAATTGTTACTTAACACATTTTTAAAAAAGCATCATTTCTCAGTTTCAAAAATAACTAAAACTGAAATAAAAATGAATAAAAGCAATATAGACACATCTATAAAATACAACTAAAATAATTCAAACTAAAATCTAAATAAAAAATGTGAAAAACTATATAGACATATTTAAAAAAATAGTTATAATAAATAAATAAAAAGGGCAAAATCGCAACAAAATTACTAAAACTTTAACTAAAATTAAAATGAAAAAAAAAAAAATGTGTGCTCCAGACCAGGGTTATTATCATTAAATAAAACTGAAATCATTAAAAAAATGTTACTTAAAATGTATATATCGAAAAAGCTAATTTTATTTCAGCTTTTTGCCAAAGCATAATTTCTCAGTTTCATTTAAAACAAAAACTAAATTGAAATAAGTATTAAAAACAATATAGACCTATTTAAAATAAAATCGTCTTTGATGTAGTATAATAATTAAAACTAAAACTGAAATAAGAAATATTTAAAATTATATAGACAAACTCATTAACTAACAAATTGTCACTTAAAATATAAAAACATATAAAACATTTTAAATAGAAATAAAAATTAGTAAAAACTGTGATAGCATATTAAGAACAAATAATAAATATGAGAAAAACATGCAAACATTTTTTAAATGCTCTAATTATTAAAAAACGTAAGGCTGCTACAGTTGTGAATGATTCCACAAATCATTTTTGTATCAGGATTATCATAATTAAAACTAAAACCACAAAAAATATTTTGTTTCTTAAAATAAATGTTAACTGAAATTAAATGAAATAAAATAAAATTAAAATGAAAGCAAGCTTTTTTTTTTTTTTTTTTTTTTGCCAGGGCAGCATTTTCCATTTTCATTTTATTTTCATGTACTAAATATATTAATTTACTTAACAAAATAAATAAAACTAAAACAGAAATTAAAAAAAAAAAAAAAAACTATATAGACATGTATAAAAAAGCTAAATATTAAATCACAGTTCTGAGTTTATATCTCTCAATTCTTAGTTTATCTCTCAATACTACGTTTATATTTCGTAAAATTGAGTTTGTCTCTCAATTCTGAGTTTCTTAAAATAAATTTTACCTGAGATTAAATAAAATAAAATAAAATAAAATATTAAATGTTTTGTTTTTGCTTGCCAGGGCAGCATTTCATTTTATTTTGTATGTACTAAAGTAAAACCGAAACAGAAATAAACTTGGCAAAATCACAAGAAAATGATTAAAACTTAATAAAAAAAATTATATATTATATATATAATCAAAATATAATCAAAGTAATCAGATGCAACATTTTTACCTGATTCAGAGCAGAAAGTGAAGTTCACAAGTATACAGTTCAGTAATGTGATTTGTGCGTATGAGCTTGATTTAATCAGCAGCATGATTCCTTTGAATTTCCTTCATGATTCTCAGTATTCTGATTGATTGATAGATAGGTTGTCATGTTGTGTAGGTGTGATTGGGAGTAAAAGTCAATGTTGAATGTGAAGTTGATTGTTGACTGTGAGCAAACTGTATTTGAATGTATTTTTTTTTTTCTTTTTCTTTTGCACTAATGGTGATAATGAGATTCATTTCTGGTGTGTTTTCTGTTGAATCACATATTGATGCATTTATTATTTCAGCGCTTTTATTTCGGTGCTTTTTAAGTGTGTTGCAACTTGTGTGACGTTCATTCATATCTTGTTCATCAACATTTCCTTAGAAAATAAGTGTTTAAAATGTCCAAATCTTGACTTTTTCTCCAGGAATTAATTGTTCTGCGTTGCTCAAACAAGATCATTTAACTAAATTCTGCTTTTCAGACAACAAAAGGAGAAAGGTTTTCTTTATTTGGTTTTCTGAACAGGCCTTTTTTGCTCACAGATGACAGATAATAGATGTGTGCTGTTGAGTTCTTAAGTTGTGCTGTGTTCAGCCACAAGTGAAATGAGAGGAAAGTGTCAAAGGAAGTGTTTTTCTGCCGTATCACTCTGATGTTATCGCTTTTCTTCTAAACCTGAGCCTCACATTGAGAAACTGTAAGAGAGAAAACCACTGAGGTTCAAACAGCATGTGCTCCACACCGACTGTGAGTGATTTTACTCTGGTTATGCCACGTATATATACAGTATGTTTGAATTGTGCATATTGTGTGTGTGTAGATGTGTATCAGTGTGCGGGTGTGGATTTATCAGAGTGACAGATCTACAGAATTCACTTTTCATACAGATTTCACTTGCATCTTCTCCTAGATTTCTTTGGCTGCTGAGGTGGTTTCAGGCTTTTTTTGAAAAAAAAACAAAAAAAAAAACACTTCACCTTATTTAACTTTGCAGAGAAGATGAACGGCAGGAGATCTGTGTGCTTCTTGATATGTGTCTTCTGCTTCTGCTGTAAGTAACTTTCAGTTCTACACTGTCAAACGTGATTTTTCCCCACCACGGGGAAAATAAAAGATAACTTTTTTCTAACAATTCTTTGAATTACATATCTTAATATATCACAATTCTAAGTTTGTCTCATAATTCTGAGCTTATACAGTATCTTTCAATTCTGAGTTTATATCCATAATTCTAAGTTTATCTCTTAATACTGAGTTTATATCTGTAATTCTGAGTTTAGATGCATAATTCTGAGTTTATCTCTCAATTCTTAGTTTATATCCATAATTCTGAGTTTATCTCTCAATACTGAGTTTATATCTGTAATTCTGAGTTTTTCTCAATTCTTAATTTATCTCCATAATTCTGAGTTCATCTCTCAATTCTGAGTTTATATCCATAATTCTGAGTTCATCTCTCAATTCTGAGTTTATATCTGTAATTCTGAGTTTACATCCAGAATTCTGAGTTTATATCTGTAATTCTGAGTTTAGATGCATAATTCTGAGTTTATCTCTCAATTCTTAGTTTATATCCATAATTCTGAGTTTATCTCTCAATACTGAGTTTATATCTGTAATTCTGAGTTTACATCCAGAATTCTGAGTTTAGATACATAATTCTGAGTTTATCTCTCAATTCTTAGTTTATATCCATAATTCTGAGTTTATATTCATAATTCTGAGTTTATATCTGTAATTCTGAGTTTAGATACATAATTCTGAGTTTATCTCTCAATTCTTAGTTTATATCCCTAATTCTGAGTTCATCTCTCAATTCTGAGTTGATATCTTTAATTCTGAGTTTATATATCTCAACTCAAAGTTTATATCTATAATTCTGAGTTTATCTCTTAATTCCGAGTTTATATATCTCAATTCTGAATTTATATTGGTAATTCTGAGTTTATATCTCAACTCGAAGTTTATATCTATAATTCTTAATTTATCTCTCAATTCTGAGTTTACATTCATAATTCTGAGTTTATATCTGTGATTCTGAGTTTATCTCTCAATTCTGAGTTTATATCCATAATTCTAAATTTATCTCTTTATACTGAGTTTATATCTAATTCTGAGTTTATATTTCTCAATTCTTAATTCATATCCATAATTCTGAGTTCATCTCTCAATTCTGAGTTTATCTCTTAATTCCAAAATTTATATATCTCAATTCTGAGTTTATATCTGTAATTCTGAGTTTACATCCATAATTCTGAGTTTATCTCTCAATTCTGAGTTTACATTCATAATTCTGAGTTTATATCTGTGATTCTGAGTTTATCTCTCAATTCTGAGTTTATATCCATAATTCTAAATTTATCTCTTTATACTGAGTTTATATCTAATTCTGAGTTTATATTTCTCAATTCTTAATTCATATCCATAATTCTAAGTTCATCTCTCAATTCTGAGTTTATCTCTTAATTCCGAGTTTATATATCTCAATTCTGAATTTATATTGGTAATTCTGAGTTTATATCTCAACTCGAAGTTTATATCTATAATTCTTAATTTATCTCTCAATTCTGAGTTTATATCCATAATTCTAAATTTATCTCTTTATACTGAGTTTATATCTAATTCTGAGTTTATATTTCTCAATTCTTAATTCATATCCATAATTCTGAGTTCATCTCTCAATTCTGAGTTTATCTCTTAATTCCAAAATTTATATATCTCAATTCTGAGTTTATATCTGTAATTCTGAGTTTACATCCATAATTCTGAGTTTATCTCTCAATTCTGAGTCTATATTCATAATTCTGAGTTTATATCTGTAATTCTGAGTTTATATCCGTAATTCTGAGTTTACATCCATAATTCTGAGTTTATCTCTCAATTCTGATTTCATATCCGTAAGTCTGAGTTTATCTCGCAATTCTGAGTTTATATCCGTAATTCTGAGTTTATATCTGTAATTCTGAGTTTACATCCATAATTCTGAGATTATCTCTCAATTCTGATTTTATATCCGTAATTCTGAGTTTATATCAATAATTCTGAGTTTATATCTGTGATTCTGAGTTTATCTCTCAATTCTTAATTCATATCCATAATTCTGAGTTCATCTCTCAATTCTGAGTTTATCTCTTAATTCCGAGTTTATATATCTTAATTCTGAGTTTATATCTGTAATTCTGAGTTTATATCTCAACTCGAAGTTTATATCTATAATTCTTAATTTATCTCTCAATTCTGAGTTTACATCCATAATTCTGAGTTTATATCTCAACTCGAAGTTTATATCTATAATTCTTAATTTATCTCTCAATTCTGAGTTTATATCCATAATTCTAAATTTATCTCTTAATACTGAGTTTATATCTAATTCTGAGTTTATATCCATAATTCTGAGTTTATATCCATAATTCTAAATTTATCTCTTAATACTGAGTTTATATCTAATTCTGAGTTTATATCCATAATTCTGAGTTTATATCTGTAATTCTGAGTTTACATCCAGAATTCTGAGTTTATCTCTCAATTCTGAGTTTATATCCATAATTCTAAATTTATCTCTTAATACTGAGTTTATATCTAATTCTGAGTTTATATCCATAATTCTGAGTTTATATCTGTAATTCTGAGTTTACATCCAAAATTCTGAGTTTATCTCTCAATTCTGAGTTTATATTCATAATTCTGAGTTTATATCCATAATTCTGAGTTTATCTCTTAATTCTGATTTTATATCCGTAATTCTGAGTTTATATCAATAATTCTGAGTTTATATCTGTAAGTCTGAGTTTATCTCTCAATTCTGAGTTTATATTCGTAATTCTGAGTTTATATCCGTAATTCTGAGTTTATATCTGTAATTCTGAGTTTACATCCATAATTCTGAGTTTATCTCTCAATTCTGATTTTATATCCATAAGTCTGAGTTTATCTCGCAATTCTGAGTTTATATCCGTAATTCTGAGTTTATATCCGTAATTCTGAGTTTATATCTGTAATTCTGAGTTTACATCCATAATTCTGAGTTTATCTCTCAATTCTGATTTTATATCCGTAATTCTGAGTTGATATCAATAATTCTGAGTTTATATCTGTAAGTCTGAGTTTATCTCTCAATTCTGAGTTTATATCCATAATTCTGAGTTTATATCTGTAATTCTGAGTTTATATCTGTAATTCTGAGTTTATATCTGTAATTCTGAGTTTATATCCGTAATTCTGAGTTTATCTCTCAATTCTGAGTTTATATCCGTAATTCTGAGTTTATATCTGTAATTCTGAGTTTATCTCTCAATTCTGAGTTTATATCTGTAATTCTGAGTTTATATCTGTAATTCTGAGTTTATATCTGTAAGTCTGAGTTTATCTCTCAATTCTGATTTTATATCCGTAAGTCTAAGTTTATCTCGCAATTCTAAGTTTATATCTGTAATTCTGAGTTTATATCCGTAAGTCTGAGTTTATCTCTCAATTCTGAGTTTATATCAATAATTCTGAGTTTATATCTGTAATTCTGAGTTTACATCCATAATTCTGAGTTTATCTCTCAGTTCTGATTTTATATCCGTGATTCTGAGTTTATATCCGTAATTCTGAGTTTATCTCGCAATTCTGAGTATCTGTCTCTCAATCTCAGTTTATATCTCTCACAATACTGGATTTTTCTTGCAGTTTTGACTTTTTTCTTTTGAATTTTGAGTCCGGAAATCACATTTGGCACAAAAAAAAAAAATCAGAATTGTGAGATGTAAACTCAGAATTGTGAGAAACAAAATCAGAATTGCAAAACAAAAGGTTGCACTGACTTTATTGCTTTTTCATGTGGCAAAAGTGCGCTTCCCTAGAAAATACTCTTTCAGTCTTTGTATATTAAAAAATCATGTTTAATTCAATGTTTTACTTGCCGTTTCTTTCTAATTACTGGTCAAATTTACTAGCTGAAAATGTTTGTACTCCAAATTTAATTCAGTGTACATTTATATCTCCTCATAAAAGTTTCTCAGATTTGAATCTGCTGAATGTGTTTGATTTACAGGTGCTTTGGGAAACATAAAGCGCTCTTTCAGCATTCAAGGTAGAATTCTGTTGTTGACACACATGAGTGTGATGAGATATGAAGCGTGTGAGTTAATGAGACTGTTTTCCAGAGCTGACGGTGACTCCGAATAAGCTGGAGGGATGTGTGAAACAGAAGAAGCTGTGTGTGACGTCCAGTGACGACTGTCCCTATACGGTATCAGACGGAGCTCCTCAAGTTCCCAGAACACCTGGTATGAAAACTTAAATGAGCCTGAAATGCAGGGTTCGTACAAGGTGCTTTAAGTTCTTTAAGTACTTGAATTTGATTTTAAGGCATGGAAAACCCTTGAAAATAACAATATTACTGAAGAGGTACTTGAAAGGTGTTTGAAAAGTGCTTGACTTATTGAAAAACAATTTATCTATGAAATAAGTGCTGAATTTTATCAATAACCACATCAATTCTCAAATATTTCTTACAGTGTGTACTGATAAATGTAACATTCAGTTGAATGGTGTGAGATGACTGGATGCTTTCTACAGATTTCCTATTGAACTGTCAGCAACTGAACTGCAGCTTAGATTATTTCAAATATAGTGAATTAAGCTACAAATCATAACACACAGTGTTTCCATCTAACATGTATTTTGAGCTGCAGCTCGTCATATTAATGGAGTGTTTCACTAGTTAGCAGTAAACCGGTTACCTCACCTCAATATATTCCTGGATTTGAGTTGGATGTTATCTTTGAAATGGAAATACGGATATTCTATTTGTTAACATCATACTTTTTTCTTTTAATTAAGTTAATGTCATAAAACTACTGAGCTCAGCCCGTTGTAGTACTGACAGTGTCTTGTAAACATGGCTGAAGTTTGATTTGCGATTTGCGATCCGCGCTCCGAGTTTCTGATCTGAAATGATGGTTTGCGAATCATTGTTCAAATCGGAACTTTGGATCGCGGATCGCAAATCATTTGTTTTAGATCGAAGCGGGTTCGCGAATCTTTAGATTCAAAGCGCAACATTGGAGTCATTTGATTTAGACCCCAGAGTGGGTTCGCAAATTATTTCTCTAATTGAGCGATTTGCGATCCGCGTTCCGAGTGTCTGGTCTGAAATGATGGTTCGTGAATCATTGTTAGGAATCGGAACATTGCAGCGCGGATGCTGAATTAGACCCGAGCTTCAGAACAGATTCGCGAATCATTTCTCTAATTGAACGATTCGCCATCCGACCTCCTAAACTCCGGATCGCGAATCATTTGTGTTAGATCGGAGCGGGTTCGCGAATCTTTTGATTCAGATTGGAACTTTGAAGCACAAGTGCCGAGTCCTTTGATTTAGATTGGAGCTTCAGAGCGGGTTCGCGAATCATTTCTCTAATTGAACGATTCGCGATCAGTGCTCCGAGCTCCTGAAATGTTGATTCTCGAATCATTATTTAAATAGGGACTTTCAATTGCGAATCATTTGTTTTAGTTTGGAACTTTGTAGCTGGTTCGGACATCTTTTGATTTAGTTCGGAACTTTTGGAGCGCGGATCGCGAATCATTTAAGCCAGTGCTGGACTTCAGACCGGGTCTTCTTTTTTATTAAGTATTAAACATTAAACCATTAAAGGAACACTCAACTTTTTTTAAATGGCTCATTTTCAAACTCCCCTAGAGTTATACAGATGTGTTTTACCGTTTTATAATCCATTCAGCCGATCACCGGGTCTGGTGGTAGCACTTTTAGCATAGCTTAGCATAAATCATTGAATCCGATTAGACCATTAGCATCTCACTATAAAATGACTAAAGAGTTTCGATATTTTTCCTATTTAAAACTTGACTCTTCTGTAGTTACATCATGTGCTAAGACTGACAGAAAATGAAAAGTTGTGATTTTATAGGCCGATATGGCTAGGAACTATACTCTCATTCCGGCGTAATAATCAAGGAACCTTGCTGCCGTACCATGGGTGCAGCAGGTCAACTCTGCCGGCTGCAACTCAGTTTATATCTCACAATACTGGATTTTTCTTGCAGTTTTGACTTTTTTCTTTTGAATTTTGGGCCTGGAAATCACATTTGGCACACAAAAAAAAAAAATCTGAATTGTGAGATGTAAACTCAGAATTGTGAGAAACAAAATCAGAATTGCAAAACAAAAGGTTGCACTGACTTTATTGCTTTTTCATGTGGCAAAAGTGCACTTCCCTAGAAAATACTCTTTCAGCCTTTGTATATTAAAAAATCATGTTTAATTCAATGTTTTACTTGCTGTTTCTTTCTAATTACTGGTCAAATTTACTAGCAGAAAATGGTTACTAGCTGAAAACTATACTCTCATTCCGGCGTAATAATCAAGGAACTCTGCTGCCGTACCATGGGTGCAGCAGGCGCAATGATATTACACAGCCGTCAACTCTGCATCTACACAAACTTAGTGCCGGTCACTTTCAGGCGCTGCGTAATATCATTGCGCCTGCTGCACCCATGGTACGGCAGCAAAGTTCCTTGATTATTACGCCAGAATGAGAGTATAGTTCCTAGCCATATCGGCCTATAAAATCACAATTTTTCATTTTCCACCAGTGTAAGGCTATGTTCACACTTGGCGTCTTTTTTGACAAGAAAAAGTTGACAACGGCGCTTTTTTAGTAAAAAAAGAATCTGGCAGCGTTGCAGCCGAGGGCGTCTTTTGTTGCTATAACAACAGCTGCAATCATATGAATCTGGAGAAAAGAGGAAGCTCGCTCTTGCGCTGGTGTTTTATTTTTTATTTTTTAGCATTTTTGTATTTAGACAGGAAGCGAGGGGACGGGGGGGACGGGATCGGGAAGGATCTGCGAGTCTGCGGGACGCCCGAAGCGCAGCGGCGTTCATGTTAACTTCAAATACCGACGCGCGGCTCCGATAGCCTTGTGGGCAGCGCGTCGGTTTTTGAAGTTAACGGGGAGGAGAATGTCGGATAACAACAATAAAATAAAAGTCTATCAACCGGCACCGTCTCCATTTTTTGTTGTTGTTCTTGTTGTTATGGAAACGTCAGTTCTGGCTACTCGCTTGTCATTGGTCAGCTGTCAAAAAGGCGCTTGACGTAGGGCGTTTCTTTCAGAAAAGTTGAACTTTTTTCAACTTGAAAAGACGCTCTGAGCTGCAGAAAAAGACGCCGGCGGTGGCGTTTAAAAAAGCGCTCATGACTTTTTTGAAAAGACGGTTTACTCCATAGGATTAGAATGTAAAACAGACGCTGGCAGTTTGAAAAAAGACGCCAAGTGTGAACATAGTCTTAGTACACGATGCAACTACGGAAGAGTCGAGTTTTAAATAGGTAAAATATCGAAACGCTTTAGTCATTTTATAGTGAGATGCTAATGGTCTAATCGGATTCAATGATTTATGCTAAGCTATGCTAAAAGTGCTACCGCCAGACCCGGTGATTGGCTGAATGGATTCAAAAACGGTAAAACACATCTGTATAACTCTAGGGGAGTTGGAAAATGAGCCATTTAAAAAAAAAAAAGTGGAGTAAAGCAGTGCAATTACAAAAACAAAACAAAACAAACAAAAAACAAACAAAAAAGAAAGGAAAATAGAAAGTATACACAAATATACAAATCCTGCAAGAAAATGAACCATGTTTTTACTATAGTAAAAGTGTGATAACCATGTTTTTTGTTTAACCAACGTTTTACTATATGCTTAAACTATGGATAGTGTAGCAAAACCATGGTTACTCTGTGGTTTACCGTGGTTTAACTATAGCAACCTTTTAAGGAATATGTTGCCAGGTTAAAAAAAAAAAAAAAAAAAAAGAAAGAAAGAAAAGAAAAAGTTGTTTATAACATGAGGTTTAATTCCTGTTTTTGTTCTCAAGAGAACTTCCTGAACACATCATGCCATTATCTGACTGATAAGAAATCATTGACCTGCAGATGGATTCAGAAGAACAACGTCAGATCACAAACCATCAGCAGCTTCATTTTCAGCAGGTAAACACATCTGACGAGTGTCACTTCACCAGACCGGCTGAAAACCAATGAATAAACATGAATCATCATGTTAATGAATTTTTTATTTTGTAGCGTCAATGGCTTCGTCCACTGTCTCCCCACTTTATTTATGCTTTCAACCTTCAATTTAACCATCAAAAGTGTCATCGGCCAGAAAGTGCAGTTCTCTGACATCTATCCGCTGAACATTGAGGATATAAGTAAGATAACTGCTATGGCTTTTGTTATTATTATTTTGATTAATTTGATTTTAGCATAGAATGGTGGAGATAATAGTGATAAACAGACTGAAGATGAATCTAATGATTGTGTGAATGTTGTAGTTCAGGCTCCTCGACCGCTAATCAAGTCCGTTAACGCCACTGAATCGTCAATCAACGTCACGTGGAACAGCGGGAAAATAGAAGTTGTTAAATGCAAAATCCGTTACAGGCGTCTGAACACAGAGTCATGGACCGAGGTCAGAAATGGCTTGAAAATAAGTTATTTTCATATTTTTATTTTATTTTGATTAAGTGGAGAAATTTCCTATCAGAAATTAAGAATTTTATATTTTATATTTAATTTTTTTTTTTTTTTTTTTTACTTTATATTATTGTAAAAATATGATCCTTTTTATTTAATTTGCTTTTATTTTAATTTTTTTTTGCTATTTTATTTTAATTTTGTATTTTTTGTTTCATTTTATTTTTATTAAGTGGAGAAATATCTACCTGCCAGAAATTATAATCTTTTATTTTATTTATTTATTTATTTTACTTTTTTATTGTACAAATATTATCCTTTTTATTTAATTTGCTTTATTTTTATTTTATTTTTATCATTTTGTATTCTTTGTTTCATTTTATTTTTATTAAGTGGAGAAATATCTACCTGCCAGAAATTATAATCTTATAATTTATTTCATTTTATTTTACTTTTTTATTGTAAAAATAATATATTTTTAATTTGATTTTGCTTTAGTTTTATTTTATTGTAAGCATTTTGTTTTTGTTTTTTGTTTGATTTTTTTTTTTTATTAAATGTTTATATATATATAATAAATCTACCTGTCAGAAATAATAATTTTGTATTTTATTTTACTTTGTTATTGTAAAAATAATATATTTTTATTTTATTGTGCTTTAGTTTATTTTATTATAATCATTTTGTATTTTTTGTTTAATTTTATTTTTATAAAACGGAGAAATATCTACCTGTCAGAAATAATAATTTTATATTTTATTTTATTTTATTTTATTTTTTTATTTTTTTTGTAAAAATAATATACATTTATTTTATTTTGCTTTAGTTTTATTTTATTGTAATCATTTTGTATTTTTTGTTTGACTTTATTTGTATTAAGTGGAGAAATATCTAGGAGAACTATCTACCTGTCAGAAATAATAATTTTATATTCTATTTTATTTTACTCTTGTTTTACTGTAAAAATAATATATTTTTAATTTTATTTAGCTTTTTTCTTTTATTGTAATCATTTTGTATTTTTTGTTTGATATTAATTCTATTAAGTGGAGAAATACCTACCTGTCAGAAATAATTATTTTATTTTACTTTATATTACTGTAAAAATATCATCCTTTTTATTTAATTTGCCTTTTTTTATTTTATTTTAATTTATTTGAATTTTTATTTGTTTATCTATCCTTTTTTTTTTTGTTTTGTTTTATTCTATTTTTATTAAGTGGAGAAATGTCTACCTGTCAGAATTCAGGGATTTTTTTTTTTTTTATATCAGACTGCAGAATTCCCACCCTCCATCAAGTCTCAGTATGTGATCGAGGGTTTACAGGTGTTCAGTGAGTATCATCTGAGCGTCTCCTGCTTTCACGGATCTGGTCGATGGAGCGACTGGAGCGACGAGACTCGAGTGAAGACGTCAGAGAGCCGTGAGTGACGGGAATATAACTTTAATATGATTTTTTTTATCCAGACTGAAGTTTTGGCTGCTGCTGTGTTTCTGCTGTCACGTTCTGTATTTGTGCGTAAATCGTCTTTGGTGTGTTTGCAGTGCCGTCTGCTGCTCTCTCTCTCAGTTATTATGTGGATTCAGATGAAAACTCTCAGCAGCTGCTGCTTCTCTGGAAGGTAAAACAGTGTGTGTGTGTGTGTGTGTGTGTGTGTGTGTGTGTGTGTGTGTGTGTGTGTGTGTTGTTTCTCTCGTGCTGTAAATCACAGTGCTGTGTGTTTCTGAAGGCTCTGGACATCACTGATGCTCGAGGACTCATTCAAGGATATGAAGTGTCCTACATGCCCATCAAACAACCTTCTCTGAAGAAATCCATCAACACCACTCATCTCAAGGTGAATTTTATTTTATTTTATTTTATTTTATTTTATTTTATTCCTAAAGCTCAAACAACTAAGCATGACAGTTGGAACACCAACATATTGTATTTTATTTTATTGTATTTTTAATTTAATTTTATTTATTTTATTTTATTTTATTTTATTTTATTTTATTTTATTTTATTTTATTTTATTCCTAAAGCTCAAACAACTAAGCATGACAGTTGGAACACCAACATATTGTATTTTATTTTATTGTATTTTTAATTTAATTTTATTAATTTCATTTAATGTTTTATTTTATTTTATTTTATTTTATTTTATTTTATTTTATTTTATTTTTAATTTAATTTAATTTAGCTTAAATTAAACTTAAATTAACTTAAATTTCTTTTTTTTTATTACTTAAATTTAACTTAAATTACTTTTTTTTTTATTCCTAAAGCTCAAACAACTAAGCATGACAATTGGAACAACAAGATATTTTATTTTAAATTTTATTTTACATTTTTATTTTATTTTATTTTATTTTATTTTATTTTATTTTATTTTATTCCTAAATCTCAACAACTAAGCATGACAGTTGGAACACCAAGATATTTTATTTTATTTTATACCTAAAGCTCAAACAACCCAAAGATATGTTATTTTAAATTTTATTTTACATTTTTATTTTATTTTATTTTATTTTATTTTATTTTATTTTATTTTATTTTATTCTTAAATCTCAAACAACCCCAAGATATGTTATTTTAAATTTTATTTTACATTTTTATTTTATTTTATTTTATTTTATTTTATTTTCTAAGCCTGACAGTTGGAACACCAAGATATTTTATTTTAAATTGTATTTTATTTTATTTTTTTATTTTTTTATGTTATTTTATTAATTTAATTTAATTTTTATTTATTTTTTATTTTTTTCCTAAAGCTCAAACAACTAAGCATGACAGTTGAAACACCAAGATATTTTTTCAAATTGGATTTTATTTTATTGTATTTTTTTATTATTATTAATTTTATTTTATTTTATTTTATTTTATTTTATTTTATTTTATTTTATTCCTAAATTTCTAACAACTAAGCATGACAGTTGGAACACCAAGATATTTTATTTTATTTTATTTTATTCGTAAAGCTCAAACAACCCCAAGATATGTTATTTTAAATTTTTATTTTAAATTTTTATTTTATTTTATTTTTATTTTATTTTATTTTCTAAGCCTGACAGTTGGAACACCAAGATATTTTATTTTAAATTGTATTTTATTTTATTTTTTTATTTTTTTATGTTATTTTATTAATTTAATTTAATTTTTATTTATTTTTTATTTTTTTCCTAAAGCTCAAACAACTAAGCATGACAGTTGAAACACCAAGATATTTTTTCAAATTGGATTTTATTTTATTGTATTTTTTTTATTATTATTAATTTTATTTTATTTTATTTTATTTTATTTTATTTTATTCCTAAAGCTCAAACAACTAAGCATGACAGTTGGAACACCAACATATTGTATTTTATTTTATTGTATTTTTAATTTAATTTTATTAATTTCATTTAATGTTTTATTTTATTTTATTTTATTTTATTTTATTTTATTTTATTTTATTTTATTTTATTTTATTCCTAAATCTCAACAACTAAGCATGACAGTTGGAACACCAAGATATTTTATTTTATTTTATACCTAAAGCTCAAACAACCCAAAGATATGTTATTTTAAATTTTATTTTACATTTTTATTTTATTTTATTTTATTTTATTTTATTCTTAAATCTCAAACAACCCCAAGATATGTTATTTTAAATTTTATTTTACATTTTTATTTTATTTTATTTTATTTTATTTTATTTTCTAAGCCTGACAGTTGGAACACCAAGATATTTTATTTTAAATTGTATTTTATTTTATTTTTTTATTTTTTTATGTTATTTTATTAATTTAATTTAATTTTTATTTATTTTTTATTTTTTTCGTAAAGCTCAAACAACTAAGCATGACAGTTGAAACACCAAGATATTTTTTCAAATTGGATTTTATTTTATTGTATTTTTTTATTATTATTAATTTTATTTTATTTTATTTTATTTTATTTTATTTTATTTTATTTTATTTTATTCCTAAATCTCTAACAACTAAGCATGACAGTTGGAACACCAAGATATTTTATTTTATTTTATTTTATTCGTAAAGCTCAAACAACCCCAAGATATGTTATTTTAAATTTTATTTTAAATTTTTATTTTATTTTATTTTATTTTATTTTATTTTATTTTCTAAGCCTGACAGTTGGAACACCAAGATATTTTATTTTAAATTGTATTTTATTTTATTTTTTTATTTTTTTATGTTATTTTATTAATTTAATTTAATTTTTATTTATTTTTTATTTTTTTCCTAAAGCTCAAACAACTAAGCATGACAGTTGAAACACCAAGATATTTTTTCAAATTGGATTTTATTTTATTGTATTTTTTTATTATTATTAATTTTATTTTATTTTATTTTATTTTATTTTATTTTATTTTATTCCTAAATCTCTAACAACTAAGCATGACAGTTGGAACACCAAGATATTTTATTTTATTTTATTTTATTCGTAAAGCTCAAACAACCCCAAGATATGTTATTTTAAATTTTATTTTAAATTTTTATTTTATTTTATTTTATTTTATTTTATTTTATTTTTTTTTTTATTTATTTTATTTTCTAAGCCTGACAGTTGGAACACCAAGATATTTTATTTTAAATTGTATTTTATTTTATTTTTTTATTTTTTTATGTTATTTTATTAATTTAATTTAATTTTTATTTTTATTTTTTTTTTTTTCCTAAAGCTCAAACAACTAAGCATGACAGTTGAAACACCAAGATATTTTTTCAAATTGGATTTTATTTTATTGTATTTTTTTATTATTATTTATTTTATTTTATTTTATTTTATTTTATTTTATTCCTAAATCTCAAACAACTAAGCATGACAGTTGGAACACCAAGATATTTTATTTAAAATTGTATTGTATTTTATTTTTGTATTTTTTTATGTTATTTTATTAATTTAATTTTTTTTTTTTTTTTTTTTCCTAAAGCTTAAACAACTAAGCATGACAGTCGAAACACAAAGATATTTTATTTTCAATTTTATTTTATTGTATTTTTTATTTTACTTTAGTTTAATTTAGTTGACCAAACATTCATCAAATCCAGGCATCATTTCTGTTCATGAATGTGAGATTGGCTAAATGAGCTGTGTTTGTAACGTCTGTAGGTTGTTGTTCCGGTAAGGTCAGAGGAATATGAGGTCTCCGTTTGTGCCTATAACAGTGTGGGACGCTCGCCGTACCGCCGGATCACAGTCAATGCATCTCGTATTCACGGTCAGCAGGTGTCATTTCTCAAAAATAAAAAAGTACATTTTCAAAAATAGAATTGGGAGATAAAAAGTCACACTGTGTTGTTAAACGGAGTTGTTTTCCCACAGATGTGCCGTCGGTGAAGAGTCTCTGGGTTTATTCTGACGGTTCTTCACTGCAGATCCTCTGGGAACACGAGTTTACCGCGGTAAACGTCAGTGAGTTTGCTATCGAATGGGGCACCGCGACCGACCGCGAGCACAGACGCTGGGAACGAGTCAACGGCTCCACATTTACAGCCCGTCTGACAGGTCTGATTATACAGTATGAATGTGACATATAACAATATTAATGAGGGAATCTCACAGAACATGCCTGGATCATATTTAATCCTAAAATATAATGGTAACCAAGCCCATGATCTTGGCCCATGATGTCATGCTTCAGTGTTTGAGCTTCAGGAAGTGAATAAAATAAAATAAAATAAAATATAAAATAAAATTAAATTAAATAAAATATAAAATTAAATAAAAAATGAAATGAAATTAAAAATACTATAAAACTAAAGCTGTCTCACTTAAGTGTTTGAGCTTAAAAAATAATAAATTAAATTAAATTAAAATAAGTCAAATTAAATGTAATTAAATTCTATTCAATTTAATTAAAAATACAATAAAGTAATATAAAATTTAAAATGAAATAAAATATTTTGGTGTTCTGACTGTCATGCCTAAGTGTTTAAGTTTCAAGAATAAAATAAAATTAAATTAAATTAAATAAAATTAAATAAATAAATTTAATTTAAAATATTTTGGCGTTCCAGCTGCCATGCTTAAGTGTTTGAGCTTCAGGAAGTGAATAAAATAAAAATAAATAAATTAAATTAAATTAAAATAAGTCAAATTAAATGTAATTAAACTCTATTCAATTTAATTAAAAATATAATAAGGTAATATAAAATGTAAAATGAAATAAAATATTTTGGTGTTCTGACTGTCTTGCTTAAGTGTTCGAGTTTCAGGAATAAAATAAAATAAAATAAAATAAAAAAAATACATTTAATTTAAAATATTTTGGTGTTCCAGCTGCCATGCTTAAGTGTTTGAGCTTCAGGAAGTGAATAAAATAAAAATTAAAATTAAAAAAAAAAAAAAAAATCTCAATTTAAAATAAAAAAATACTGTTATTACTGTAACTTAAATTATCTATACGTATTTATACTATTGCAGAACTTTTTTGTGCTGCTTTTTTGCTGATTTAAAAAATAAATTATTTTACTGTAATCACACAAAAACTGTATTAAAGTACATTTATTCCTATAGCAGACGCCTTTATCCTAAGAAACTTTCATCAAGATTTAAAAGCAGTGAAAATCCAATGAGAATCATTAAAAATAATGAGAATTGCAAAATACATTTAAAAAGTGAAATTTTGGACACATTATTGTGAACTTGTATACAATGCAAAAAAAAAAAAAAAAAACATCTTAATGGTCTTAACCTGGCTTCAGCTTCTTTATGAAAAGTATAATTTCTTTTTGATCTGATTGTGATCTGGAGCTGTTTTCTGTGAGATTCACTCACTCATGTGAGCTGTATGTAAGTTTGAGTATTATAATGTGACATAAAATCCTGATAAATGTAAAAACATGCTGCTTGAAGGCATTGAAGCGCAGCAGACGTACGTCGTCGGCGTGTTTCCCGTCTGCGAGTCTGTCTGCGGCCCGTCGACCCTCATCTCTGCTGATCTACAGCACGGCGGTCGGTGATGATCAAAATGTCAGAGCTTTCAAACCGCTGTGAGATGCGGAGTCGTGATGCGTGTTCTGCTGATGTGTGTTTTCAGCTCTGCTGGATCTGACGCGGTTCCGCGTGGTGAACGTGACGAGCTCGTCTGTGGCGGTGGAGTGGACGTGGCAGGAGGCGAAGCCCAGCGTCAGCGTGCTTCACTACACGCTGCTGTTGACCGGACCGCAGGACGCTCAGTGTAAGTCAGCGGCGTGTGAATGTGTGTGTGATCGTGCCGTACGCGTGTCAGATCTCTCACTCTCGCTCTGTTTTCTCAGCTCTCACAGTCCTTCCTTACAAACAGCAGCACTCGTTCCTTCATCTCCGTCCAAACACCAAATACTCAATCAAAATACATGGACAAACTGCAGACGGGAACTTCTCAAAGGCCAGTCTGGATGTCAACACACTTCTCCTTGGTAAGATGTGATGGCTAATCGAGGACCAAACCTGCAGAAATTAAAAATAAGTGAATAAATGTAATAACTGGAAAATAAATGAATATTTAGTAATTATTTTATTTACTTTTATTTTGTATTTTTGTATTTTTATTATTTAATTTATTGTTTAATTTACTTATTTAAATTAAATTAAATTAAATTAAAAATACAAGAAAATAAAATAACATTTAAAATAAAATATTTTGGTGTTCCAACTGTCATGCTGAAGTGTTTGAGCTTCAGGAATAAAATAATATTAAATGAAATAAAATTAAATTAAATAAATAAAATTAAATAAAAAATTAAATGAAATAAAAAACAGTCAAATAAAATAAAAATTTATTTAAAAATTCAATTTATTTTTTAATTTACTTATTTCCATTTATATTTCTTTCCTTGTTTTCATGTTGTGAAGTGAAGTGAAAATAAATAAATGTATTGTGTAACTAAACAAATATGAAAATAAATACATGTGAGAATAAATAAATACAAAAAATGATTAATTAAACAATAAAATAAATAAAGAAAAATAAATAAATACATTTTAGTAAATAAAATATAAATACCAAAGTGCATTACAGGCTGGAATCGAACCCCCTGATCTTGAGCTTTAGGAAAACACGCACAAAAAAAAATAAAATAAAATAAATAAATAAATAAAACTCTAAATAAATCTAAATTTAAAATAAAACAATCTAAATTTAAAATAAAAAATACTGTAATATAAAACATTTTGTAAAAAACAAATGTTTAAACAAATGTTTAGGTTTTTAACATTGTGACATGATTTTCATTAAAAATAATGAGAACTGCAAAAAATGTAGTTATTTGTTTTTCATTCTTCAATTTATTTTTAAATGTACTTATTTCCATTTATATTTATTTCTTCGTTTCCGTGTTGCACAGAAAAAGTAAAAATAAATAACTGTATTGTGTAAATAAATAAATATGAAAATAAATACATGTGAGAATAAATAAATAGAAAAATGAATGAATAAAACAAACAAATAAATAAATAAATACATTTTAGTAAATTAAATTAAAGTCCAAACTGCATTACAGGTTGAAATTGAATCCATGATCTTGGTGTTGCGAGCACCATGTTTTACTGTTTGAGCTTTAGGAAAACGCACACACACAAATAAATTACATTTAAAAAAATGTATAAAAAATACTGTAATATAATACATTTTTTTGAAAAACAAGTGTCTATATTTTTAACATTTGTGACATGATTTTAATGACAAATCACCTCACATCCCTCCAGATTTTTATGACTGTAATTTAAATTATTTATACTTTCATATTTCTATTTTTTTTGTGCTGCCTTTTTGCTGATTTAAAAGATAAACTCTAATCATGTGAAAACAGTATTAAAGTACATTTTTTCCTATAGCAGATGCCTTTATCCCAAGCAACTTTCATCTTACAAGATTCATCTGAAAGCAATGAAAATCTAATGAGAATGATCAATTTGCAACAAATAAAAAAAATAATAATAATAATTATTTATTGTATTTTTATTCTTCAATCTTTATTTCAGAATTTTCATGATGCACACAGAAAAATAAAACGTAATGTGTAAATAAATAAATATGAAAATAAATACATTTGAAAATAAATAAATAGAAAAATGAATGAGTAAAACAATAAAGTAAATAAATAAACAAATAAAAATAAATAAATAAATGCATTTTAGTGAATAAAACTAAATAAATAAAACATTAAAATAAATAAATACAATTTAGGAAGAATAAAAAAAGATCAAAATAAATACAAAAAATAATTAATAAAGGAAAAAAGTAATACAAAAATAAATTCAGAGCTAAATTTAATTAAAATGTATTTGTATTGGTTGAATCAAGTTATTTATTTGTTTATTTATTTTCCTATTATTGCATTTAGTAATTAATTAATTCTTTTTTCATTTCTGCAGTTCTGCTTCTCCATACCGATCAAGCACAAATCCAACATCAGTACAGCGCTAAAGCTGTGATATATTAAATATAATACTGTTTGTAAGACACTAAACACAGAGACCGTAATCTCTGTATAACACGACCTCGACTGTTTTCAGAAAAAAAGATATTAATTAATATAAAGAAAAAACAAGAGATGAGGATGATGATGCTGATGAAAACATACATTTGTAAATCCGTCATTTGTTTTCCAGATTATAATGAGATGATGAGGTTTGCCATTCCAGTGGTTCTGCTGCTTCTCCTCTGTGGGATTTTCTCAGTTTTAATACGGACCATGTAAGCTCTGATCTCATGGAAGAAATCAAACACGTCGTCTTGATTTGGCTCCATTAATGAGCGTCATCACTTTACACACAGGTGCAGGGAATATTTCTCCCCCATCATCGCCAATCCGAGGTACAGTCTGATCGGACGCTGGCTCCTCAACTCGCATCTTCAGGTCAGAGTCGGTGTCTTTGTTTAACCCTCATAATGCAGTCAAAATCCGAAAACTATTATCATGTGCTTCAGATCTGAACTTTATAATGTGTTCATAACTTAAACTAAAACCATATAGTATCTGATCAGCAATGTATTATTAGTGAGTGAATGTGAAAAAAAAAAAAAAAAAAAAATCAAAGTTTTCAGTATTATTTGTATGTTATTACTGCATTTATCCCTTTTTTATTCATTAAAAAAAATAGAAATGCTTTGAAAATTTAAATTGCACACAAATCACACCCCAAAAAACTGTGATGCAAAATTGAAATATATTTTTTTCAGTGCTGATGAGAAATATTATTTGAATATATTGTTGTATGAAATTTATACAACAATATTATAACATATAATCTGAGAATTATCAGTATTAACCCCATTGGAATGAATAGAATTTAATTAAATTCATTTTAATTTATAATTTACGATTGCTCAAAAACAACCCAAGTTTATGAAACCTACACATTTATTTCTAAACTTTTCATCATAAACTTTTATGTACAGATGAAAAAAAAAAAAAAAAAGATTGATTATTCATGCTGCAGTGATTCATCAATAGATGTACATACTCATGTTTATCAAAAAAGAAAAAAAATATGCCTACAAGTGTGTGAGAAATGGGGAAAAAGGTGAAATATATATATAAAAAAATTTCATAGAAAATTTTTACAAAAAGTATTTTTGACACAAAATGGGACTCCATACGCACCCGGGTCAAAAATGACGTGAATGCATTTTTTAGGGGTTCAAGCACGTGGCACTGAAGTACTATTGATAGAATGGTTCCGGATCAGCGATCTCCACGTAAAACTGATCATTCAGATCAAACCGTAAGTCGTAGAGTCTTGAGACTTGGAGGGATGGTAGTACTCACACCGCCTACAACGTCACCAATGCTCAACCCAATCGGCCTGACGGGGGCGCTACAGCGATCAAAAGAACGAAAATACCCGAAATACTCCGATCGGAACCTAACCAGTGCAGAAAGATTCTCTGGAGAGCGAACATCAATAATTCTCAAAAAATAGTCAAACTTTTGGCTCACCGTTGTAAAGGGGCACAAATAACGTTCGAAAGGGGCGGGGCCACTTTTAGTAAAATGCCTATAACTCCTGAACGGAATGAGATATCTCCACCAAACTCAGAACACTTGTGTAAGAGCTCAATCTGAGGTCGCAAGACAAAAATTGCAGAGCTTGGCCACTTGGTGGCGCTATAAGAAGGAAAAATAATAATAATGGCTATCCTATCAACATGAAAACTGGTGTACACAGTCTTGGTCCAAAGAGCCACAAGTGTCTATAAGGACATTTGCATATCTCAAAAAACCATGGCCGCCATTGGCCGATGAAGTTTGAGCACCTATTAGACGTGGTTAACGGAGGCCAATCAGAACGAAACTCAGTGGGCCTGTTTGACTCGCAACTCCAAAGCTCTGTGAGAAATTTGAGTGAAATCAGCCACAGGGGGCGATATTGCGTTTTTCAAGGGCATAAACAATTGTACGTCGCACAGTTTTTCACACATACACGTGATATTCGTATCATATGATGTAACTCCTCATTTCGTGCAGCTTTGCCTCTAGAACCACTGCTGTCAATCAAATCATTTGTTAAATGATTGAGAAGATGTAAAAAAACCTACTTTTGTGAACTAGTCCTAGGTTTGTCAACTGATCAGAACAAAACCAGTGTAGAAAGATTCTCTGGAGAGCGAACATCAATTATTATAAAAAAAAGTCGAACTTTCGACTCTCTGTCGTAAAGGGGCACAAAAACGTTCGAAAGGGGCGGGGCCACTTTTAGTAAAATGCTAATAACTCCTGAACGGAATGAGATATCTCCATATATCTCACTTGTGTAAGAGCTCAATCTGAGGTTGCAGGACAAAAATCGTGGATTTTGGCCACTTGGTGGCGCTATAAGAATGGAAAAAAAAAACATAAAAATGGCTATAACTATGCAACCATTTGTCCAATCAACATGAAAATTGCTGTGCACAGTCTTGGTCCAAAGTGCCACAAGTGTCCACAGGGACATTTGTGTATCTCAGTAAACATGGCTGCCATTGGCTGATGAATTATGAGCACCTATTAGATATGGTTAATGGAGGCCACTCAGAACAAAACTTGGTGGTTCTCAAAGGTATCGCATTTTTCAAGGGCGTAAACGATTGTACGTCACACTGTTTTTCACACATACATGATATTCGTATCATATGTCAGAACTCCTCATTCCGGACAACTTTGCCTGGAGAACCACTGCTGTCAATCAAATAGTTTGTTCAATGATTGAGAAGATGTAAAAAACCTACTTTTGTGAACTAGTCCTAGGTTTGTCGACTGATCAGAACAAAACCAGTGCAGAAAGATTCTCTGGAGAGCGAACATCAATTATTATAAAAAAAAGTCGAACTTTCGACTCTCTGTCGTAAAGGGGCACAAAAACATTCGAAAGGGGCAGGGCCACTTTTAGTAAAATGCTAATAACTCCTGAACGGAATGAGATATCTCCATCAAACTCAGAACACTTATGTAAGATCTCAATCTGAGGTTGCAGGACAAAAATCGTGGATTTTGGCCACTTGGTAACGCTATAAGAGGGAAAAAAAACATAAAAATGGCTATACCTATGTAACCATTTGTCCAATCAACATGAAAATTGCTGTGCACAGTCTTGGTCCAAAGTGCCACAAGTGTCCACGGCGACATTTGTGTATCTCAATAAACATGACCGCCATTGGCTGATGAATTATGAGCACCTATTAGATATGGTTAATGGAGGCCACTCAGAACAAAACTTGGTGGTTCTCAAAGGTATCGCATTTTTCAAGGGCGTAAACGATTGTACGTCACACTGTTTTTCGCACATACATGATATTCGTATCATATGTCAGAACTCCTCATTCCGGACAACTTTGCCTGTAGAACCACTGCTGTCAATCAAATAGTTTGTTCAATGATTGAGAAGATGTAAAAAACCTACTTTTGGAAACTAGTCCTAGGTTTTTCACTCAGTCTGGATAAAAACAGTGCAGTACGATTCTCTGGACTCTCTAAGTCAATAATTATCAAAAAATGTTGAAATTTAGCCTTTGTGAAACTCTAACAGGGTCATTTAGAAAAGGGGCCTGTCCAAATTTACCCAAAATTCTAAAAAGCCTAAAGCAAAATGTTAAAGGAGAAGTCCACTTTTAGAACAACAATTGACAGATAATCTACTCACCCCCTTGTCATCTAAGATGTTAATGTCTTTCTTTCTTAAGATGAAAAGAAATTGTGTTTCTTGAGGAAAACATTTCAGCATTTTTCTCCATATAATGGACTGATATGGTGCCCCGAGATTGAACTTCCAAAATGCAGTTTAAATGCGACTTCAAACGATCCCAGCCGAGGAAGAAGGGTCTTATCTAGCGAAACGATCGGTTATTTTCATAAAAATAATACAATTTATATACTTTTTTTAATGTTAAACGCTCGTCTTGTCTTACTCTGCCTGAACTCTGTTTTTGTTCTGGTTCATGTCAGTTAGGGTGCGTCTAAAAACTCCCATCTCATGTTCTTCCTCAACTTCAAAATCGTCCTATATCACTGTTTTACCTTTTTTGTTAAGGGTGTTTGATCTTCTTTGCATGTTCACTTTGCAAACACTGTGTCGGTGCTTCTGCAGTGATGTAGGATGATTTTGAAATGAGTTTTTTGACATACCCTAACTGTCTTGAGCCAGAATACACAGAGTTCAGGGAGAGAAAGAGAAGATGAGTGTTTGATTGAATTTTTTTAATGAAAATAACCGATCGTTTTGCTAGATAAGACCCTTCTTTCTCGGCTGGGATCGTTTACAACCGCATTTGGGATCGTTTGAAGCCGCATTTAAACTGCATTTTGGAAGTTCAAACTCGGGGCACCATATCAGTCCATTATATGGAGAAAAATCCTGAAATGTTTTCCTCAAAAAACATAATTTCTTTATGACTGAAGAAATTATGACTGACATTATCTGTCAGTTGTTGTTCTGGAAGTGGACTTCTCCTTTAAACTTCAAGAAACATGCTGAGCAAGTGATTCTAAACAAGCATGCAAAGTTTTAAGGAGATCAGACCACAGCTGGCACTATAACAGCCATAAACGTTACAAAACAATATTTCTATGGTAAATTGCCTGTATTGGCAAAAAAGGCCTGCTACATGATATCTTTTTCCATATGTGCTTAAATGCCTTAAAGCGCTTGAACCCCAGTGATCGCTGCTTGCAGCTGTTTATAGTTATATCTATTATTAAAAAAAGAATTTTAAAAAATCTGAAAAAACTATTATGTGTGTTATGAGGGTCTTAAAGCATTTGCAAAGTGTTGTTCCCTTACTAAAAAATATGCATTTTTATGCATATGTATGTTTACGTATCTGGGTTAGAATGGAGCAGAATGTGTTATAAGGGTATAAATACCCTATTTAATTCATTTGAACTGCCTGACAGACTCTTTCTTACTCACTTACAACAGGGCAACGGTAAGATCTGCGTGGTGAAGCTGGACAGTTTGTTCCTGCTGGACCAGCAGCTGGAGAAGAGCATCATCCAGGTGGAGCGTCGCGTGTCTTTGCCATTCGATCACGAGGATGTGCTTCCGCTAAAGATCCCTGTGACCGCTGAAGGTACAGCTCTGTGGAAACCCAGTTCAGACTATGTGGAAAACGCTCACACTCCCTCCATTGTGCCCGAGTATGTAGATTTACCCTTACTACCTGATTATGTTCAGAATGAACAAATTCCCAATGAGAGAACCGCAGACTGAAACCTGCACCGAACTAATGTGAAAACTAGATCTGGTGTTTGAATGACTCGCCTGCGGTTTCTCATCTTTAACAGAATCTCATTCAACTTTCACTCATTTTCACATTGGCATTTGCAGCAGTTTGGTGTACCAAAGATGAAGCCAGAGGGCTTCAAGATGGCTTTAGTTTAACCCTCATAACGCAACAGAGATATAAAACGCATAAAAAATGCACTTTTTAGTAAGAAAATGACGCTTTGAAAATGCTTTAAGACACTCAAAATACACCTCTTTTTTTCTGATTTTTACTATTATTTTTTTAAAAGATGTGATCTTTTTTCTTTTTCTTTTTTTCTCCTTAAAAAAATGTACATTTGTGTGGTTATTTTGACTCAGGTTTGTACGAAGCCCCAGTAGATGGTAAAAATAATTTTTGTAAATTTACATGTGAAGTTCCATAAATGTCAGAAAACTTTTGTGAAATATTTTTCACCTTTTCCCCATATCTCACACACTTTTGGATTTTGTTGATAAGCATAAATATATGTTTATGTATATGCTACGATGATGAACCATCGTAGCATGGAAAAACTGATCACATTTTTTGCATCTGAAAGTGAAAGTTTATGCAAGTAAGATGAATGTATTATGTTTGAAACATTTCAGAGAAATTTTTCAGAAATAAATATGTAGGTTTCATAAATTTGGACTGTTTTTGATCAGTCATGAGTTATAAATTTCAAGGAATTTCATAAAATTGTATTCATTCCAATGTTTCTAAATTTCATACAATTATATATTCAAATAAAATTTCTTATCAGTATATCAGTATCAGATGCATTTTGCAGCATAGGTTTTTTTTTTTTTAATGTGGTTTATGTGTGATTTGAAATGTCAAAAAGTTTCTCATTGTTTTAATTAATTAAAAAAAGGGTAAATGCAGTAATAACATTGTAACATTCAAAACGTAGATACAGTATGGTATTAGTTGAAAAAATTAATGAACTATTATGATTTGTAAAATAATTTATCCAAAATAGTATACCGATTTTAAATGCATTATGAAGGTTAAAATGAGACAAAAAGATAAATAAATAAAAAAATCAAGATATTTATTCAATTATTTTTTATTTTTTATTTTTTTTATTTGAAGAACCATAATTCCCAAATGGACTTGGAATTTCTTTAACTTTAACTCGTAACTCTTTAGCATTTTTTTTTTTTTTTTACTAAATATGCATATTTCTAGTTATGCTAAAATAATCTTTTCTCAGGTAGACATTGTGAGTAAAAATATTGTTAAAAAAAAACTTCACATCCTTGATTTTTATCCCGTAAATTATGAAGAATCAGAATTGCCAAACAAAAGGTTGGAAACCACTGTGGTAAAGGACTGTACAAAACATGATTTAAGGCTGTAAATAATGAAAACATTGACAAAAACATGTTGAAATATGCCTTGATGTATTTCACCATTACAGTATTGTGTAATATCACAGTCATGGTGTTTCCTGTTTGCAACAGTCTACATCATGTATGAAGCAGCATATAAGTTAAACCATCAGAAATACAAAGAATATTTGTATTGATTGTGTCGACTGGAGAGAAAAAATACATTCAATTCAAGTTTATTTGTTTAGCGCATTTCACTATACATACTGTTTCAAAGCAGATTCAGAGAAAATGCTTGATTCAGTGTTACAATCAGGAAGTATTATTCTGTTACTGGTCATAGGTGACCGTGTCAAAATAATGTCCACACTGCAATATTACAGCTGTAATATGTTTGGTTAATGCTATGAATTCACTTAAATACACACAATAAACATGTCAGGCTGCAATTTCAACTTGTGCTCATAAAGATTCCAATACAGTATAAAGATAATATTATAATATAAGGATATAAAACATTCTACTGTTGCATCATGATTTTAATTTGGGTTATATTACTGCATTATCTTCTAGAATATAAAGAGCTTCACACAGAAGATGCTGATTAAATCAATTTGATTAATACATCTTCTCATATGAACCATAAAAGAAGCATTTTAACCCCATTTCAGAGGTTTGCGTTACAGCCGATCCAGTGTTTGAGCAGGTAGTGAGCGATGGCCTGTCGGGGCGGCATGATGAACACGGCCCGCTTGTCTTTCACAAGAGCGTCCATCACCTGAACAACAGAGAAACACATTAAAAACTTGCTTAACTCTGGTGAAGGAATAGTTTAAGCAAGTGGATCCTCTGAATATAATAATACAATAATCCACAAGTAATCCACAGCACTCCAGTCCATCAGTTAACATCTTGAGAAGACAAACGCTGAAACAAATCCATCATTAAGATGTTTACAACTAAATACGAGTCCATAATCCATAATAACGCTTCCTCCAGTGAAAAAGTCCATTTCCTGTTGTCTCTCACATCAAAATCCAGCCACATATGTGCTTAGAGCTTTTCTGGACTGTTTTGGCTTGTAAACGGTGCTTGGTCTGTGCAGATTTCTCTCCTGATTCAGACCAGACCACTTTTTTACGACTGTGTTTTAGTGCCATGTTTAAAAAACAAAAAACAAAAAAAAACATCTAAGATTATGAGATTAAAGTCTTTATATTTCGAGAATTAAGTTGAAATATATTTCAAACGTAGTATTATGACTTAATTCTCGTAGTATTTCGTCTTTATTCTCGTAATATTTCGACTTTATGCTTGTAGTATTATGACTTAATTCTTGTAGTATTTCAACTTTATTCTTGCAATATTTCGAATTTATTCTCGTAGTATTACAACTTTATTCTTGTAGTATTTTGACTTTATTCTTACAGTATTTCAACTATTCTCGTAGTATTTCAACTTTATTCTCGCAATATTTCAACTTTATTCTTGTATTATGACTTTATTCTTGTAGTATTTCAACTTTATTCTCGAAGTATTTCGACTTTATTCTCGTAGTATTACGACTTTATTTTCGTAGTATTACGACTTTATTCTTGTAGTATTTCGACTTTATTCTCATAGTATTACAACTTTATTCTCGTAGTATTTCGACTTTATGCTTGTAGTATTATGACTTAATTCTTGTAGTATTTCAACTTTATTCTTGCAATATTTTGACTTTATTCTCGTAGTATTACGACTTTATTCTTTTAGTATTTTGACTTTATTCTTGTAGTATTTCAACTTTATTCTTGCAATATTTTGACTTTATTCTCGTAGTATTACGACTTTATTCTTTTAGTATTTTGACTTTATTCTTGTAGTATTTCAACTTTATTCTTGCAATATTTTGACTTTATTCTTGTAGTATTACGACTTTATTCTCACAGTATTACAACTTTATTCTCGCAATATTTCGACTTTATTCTCATAGTATTTCAACTTTAGTCTTGTAGAATTTCGACTTTATTCTCGTAATATTTCGACTTTATTCTCATAGTATTTCAACTATATTCTTGTAGTATTTTGACTTTATTCTCGCAATATTTCGACTTTATTTTCATAGTATTTCAACTTTCTTGCAATATTTCGACTTTATTCTCATAGTATTACGACTTTATTCTTGTAGTATTATGACTATTCTTGTAGTATTTCGACTTTTTTTCTCATAGTATTACGACTTCATTCTCGCAATATTTCGACTTTATTCTCATAGTATTTCAACTTTATTCTCGTAGTATTTCGACTTTATTCTCGTAGTATTTCGACTTTATTCTCGTAGTATTTCAACTTTATTCTCGTAGTATTTCAACTTTATTCTCGTAATATTTCGACTTTATTCTCGTAATATTTCGACTTTATGCTTGTAGTATTATGACTTTATTCTTGTAGTATTTCAACTTTATTCTTGCAATATTTTGACTTTATTCTCGTAGTATTATGACTTTATTCTTTTAGTATTACGACTTTATTCTCGTAGTATTATGACTTTATTCTTGTAGTATTATGACTTTATTCTCATAGTATTTCAACTTTATTCTCGTAGTATTACGACTTTATTCTCGTAGTATTTCGACTTTATTCTCGTAGTATTACAACTTTATTCTCGCAATATTTCGACTTTATTCTCATAGTATTTCAACTTTAGTCTTGTAGAATTTTGACTTTATTCTCGTAATATTTCGACTTTATTCTCATAGTATTTCAACTATATTCTTGTAGTATTTTGACTTTATTCTCGCAATATTTCGATTTTATTTTCATAGTATTTCAACTTTCTTGCAATATTTCGACTTTATTCTCGTAGTATTACGACTTTATTCTTGTAGTATTATGACTATTCTTGTAGTATTTCGACTTTTTTCTCATAGTATTAAGTCTTTATTCTCATAATATTACAACTTTATTCTCGTAGTATTATGACTTTGTTCTCGTAGTATTTCAACTTTATTCTCATAGTCCTTTAACTTTATTCTTGCAATATTTTTACTTTATTCTCGTAGTATTACGACTTTATTCTTGTAGTATTATGACTATTCTTGTAGCATTTTGACTTTATTCTCATAGTATTACGACTTTATTCTCATAATATTACAACTTTATTCTCGTAGTATTACGATTTTATTCTTGTAGTATTATGACTATTCTTGTAGTATTTCGACTTTTTTCTCATAGTATTACAACTTTATTCTCATAATATTACAACTTTATTCTCGTAGTATTATGACTTTGTTCTCGTAGTATTTTGACTTTATTTTCGTAGTATTTCAACTTTATTCTCATAGTACTTGAACTTTATTCTCGCAATATTTTTACTTTATTCTCACAGTATTTCAACTTTATTCTCGAAATATTATCATTTTAATCTCGTAATCTTAGATTTCTTTTTTTTTACGTGGCACTAAAACACTGTTGTACTTTTTCACTGGAGGAAGTGTTATTATGGATTATAGCCTCGTATTTGAGTTAAAAATGTCTTGATGGATTTGTTTTCATTTGTTTTTGTCATCTTAAGATGTTAACTGATGGACTGAAGTGATGTGGATTACTTGTGGATTATTGTGATTAATTATAATTTTTTTTTTATCAGCTGTTCGGACTTTCATTCTGACGGCACCCATCCACTGCAGAGGATCCATTGGAGAGCAAGTGATGGAATGACACATTTCAACAAATCTGATGAAGAAACAAACTTGTTCTATTTTCGGATGGCCTGTGGGTGAGCACATGGTTTTTGTCTGAACTCATCCTTTAATAACTGTGTGAGCCGCACCTGTTGTCGGGTAAACCAGCGCGCCTCTTCGATCTCATTCTGGTCCACTTTGATGTCTGTCGTCGTAGCGACACAGTGGCAGCCAATCATCAGGCAGGAGGGCATGGGCCACGCCTGACAGGACAGGTACTGCACGGGTCCCACCTGAACGCCGCTCTCCTCCCGCACCTCCCTCCTCACCGCCGCCTCCAGCGTCTCCCCTGAGCGACACACGCATCACAAGCTCGTTATCGATCGGCCGCCGACAAAGTTCAAACGCGGCGGCTTCATTATCAGATACCTGGCTCCACGAAGCCGGCGAGGCATGAGAACATTCCTGGAGGAAAGATCTTCTTGCGTCCCAGCAGGCACTGGTTCCCATCAGGATGGAGGACTAGCATGATGACCACGGGATCTGGAGGTGCAGACAGACACACGGCGCTTGTGAAAGATCATACTCCCTGAGCTCCGGCCGAGCCGTAATTGAGTGTTTACTTGCCAACTCTGGGATAACAGGTGTTATGGATGCCCTGGAGACTCTTGCAGCCTGCTCTCAAACAGGTCCTCTTGTAGCCGCCCTCTTCTACTTTGGTGTCGCTGCCACACGTCGGGCAGAAGCGGTAACGGCTGTGCCACGCGAGGACAGATCGGGCCTGAGCCACCACACCTGCGTGAATGATGGGAAAATAATACACGTCTAGTTCTGATCCTGATCAGTACAGAGATTTGGTTAAAACACATTTAGATCAGCGCTTCTCTAGCTTTTTGACTCTGTGGACAAAACTAAAACCTTAAAAAAAATTTGTTACTTGAAATAAAATAAGTGTTAACTGAAATGAAATAAAATATTTTTAAAAATATATTTGATTTCAGCTCATTTTCAATTTTTTATTTTTTTTTATTTGATGAACATTATTAAAATCTAATGTTTTATCTGTTACATTTTTGGTAACACTTTATTTTAAGGACTAGTTCTCACTATTACGAAATTAAATGATTTTATTTCAGCTAATTTTCAAAAAACATTTCTAATTTTTTATTTGATGTGCTAAAATAACTACATTTGAAATAAAAACTAATGTAAAAAATGTAAAACATTTAAAAAAAAAATATTAAAACTCTAAATTAAATTAACATGAAAGCAGAAAATATTAAAAAAATATCTAATTTAAAATATTAAAAAAAACTGTACTAGTGTATATATAGTACTAAATAAGTCTGGCTTTGGTAACACTTTAAGGTTCCGTTTGTTAACATTAGTTAACAAAAACAAAAGTCATAACTAAAAGTGAGGATTGGTTCTCAATTTAGAAATAAAATAAAATAAAATAAAAATAAAATGTGTGACCATTATTATTATTAAATGTATTTGTTATTGCTAGCTGATGTTAGTTAATGCATTAACTAATGTTAATTCAGGAGACCTTATTGTAAAATGTTTTGTTTTCTGAAACCTTTCTAAACCCTAAATTTTAATTTACAGAAACTAAGTTAATTATTCTAGCATTTAAAATAAAAAAATAATATAATTATTTGTTGTTTATTAAAATAATAAAATGTTCCAGTTTTAAGAGCTAACTGTTTGTATCAAGAAATATCTTGCTTTTTACTTGTAATGCTTGTTTTCTTATTTTAAATCATAAATCACTTAAGCAAAAAGTAAAGCCAATAAAACTAAAATCATAAAAAAACAAACATTTTCATTACTTGAAATAAGATAAAAATGTATTGAAATAAAATGTAAAATTTTGTATTATTATTATTATTATTATTATTATATAATTTTATTTCAGCTAATAAAATTTCTCATTTTCATAAAATAAAAAATACAATAGTATATCAATGATACTAAAATAACGGGTTACACTTTATTTTTCAGTACATGTACTTAAATGTGACGCTGGACCACAAAACCTCATAAAGGTCAATTTTTTTAAATTGAGAATTATACATAAATAATAAACAAGCTTTCCATTAATGTATGGTTTGTTAGGATAGGACAATATTTGGCTGAGATACAACTATTTGAAAATCTGGAATCTGAGGGTGCAAAAAAATCAAAATGTTGAGAAAATCACCTTTAAAGTTGTCCAAATGAAGTTCTTAGCAATGCATATTACTAATCAAAAATTAAGCTTTGATACATTTCTGGTAGGAAATGTACAAAATATCTTCACGGAACATGATCTTTACTTAATATCCTAATGATTTATGGCATAAAATGGATAATTTTGACCCATACAATGTATTGTTGGCTATTGCTACAAATATACCCGTGCTACTTAAGACACACAATGTACTTTTCTAAGAAAGTACAGGACAATATAAGGTAACTACATGGGTTGAGGTTAGATTTGGGTTGAGTTCAGGGTTACCCAATAATACCCAGTTACTGTAATCACTATAATAAATATATAGTATGTAAGTGCTACCAAAATGACCAATGCGACTGCTGATCTGTTAGTTACATGTAACTAGTTAGTAATGTGTCGAACAGGAATCCCACCAGCATCATCGTCGCTCATCCTCAGGAGTCCCGGCATGGTTCCCTGCAGGAAGAAGCTGTTGGGCTCTTTATCTTTGAGGAGTTGAGTGGGGTCGTCTTCGGTACTGAGAGCGAACCACGCCAGCAGCCCGTCGTCCTGCTGCTTCTCAACTCCTAGGAAAACCTCTATGGTCTGGCCGTTCGTCAGCAGCTCCTGCACGGCGGCGGATCTGAGTTTGCACAGCCTCACCTCCTCCACGTCCTCATCCGCTCCAGAACACACCAGAGGATTCAGAGCGTGGAAGAGCAGGAACACGCTCTCCGGAGCAGCTCGTTTGGCCGCCAGCCATTCGGCGTCGTTGCGTTTGTCGCTCATTCGGTCCAGGATCTCTCTGTTGAAGTAAATGTCCGGGTCTTCCACGCCCCTGTTGGGCAGAAGCTGACGGAGGTCGTGATCCGGACCGCCGGACAGCAGACGGGCGATGTGTCTGTGACCCCAGAAAAGAGCCACGTCTAGAGCCGTCTGACCCGAGCGGTTAGTGACACTCGTATCACACCTGTCACACAATGAGATTAGATGTGTGACCATGGACCACAAAACAAGCCATAAGAGTCAATTTAATAAATAATAAATAAGCTTTCCATTGATGTATGGTTTGTTAGGATAGGAAAATATTTGGCCGAGATACAACTATTTGAAAATCTGGAATCACCTTTAAAGTTGTCCAAATGAAGTTCTTAGCAATGCATATTACTAATCATAAATTAAGTTGATGTTAATGTCAGCATTTACTAAAACATTATTAAAATCTAATGTTTTATCTGTTAAATTTTTGGGAACACTTTATTTTAGGGACTAGTTGTCACTATTATGAAATTAAATTAAATTAAATATTTTACAAATATATATTTTGTTTCAGCTAATTTTCAAGAAACATTTCTCATTTTTTATTTGATGTGCTAAAATAACTACATTTGAAATAAAAAACTAATAAAAAATGTAAAACATTTAAAAACAACAAAAAATAAAAAACTAAATTATTAAAAGTTTACATTAAATTAACATGAAAGCAGAACATTTTTAAAAAATCTCTCATTTTGACCCATACAATGTGTTTTTGGCTATTGCTACAAATATACCCGTGATACTTTTTTTTTTTTTTTTTTTTGCTTTGTCACATTTATATATATTATATTATATACTATATATATTATATATATATATTATATGTATATATATACACAAACTGCGATTCAAAAGTTTCGGACCAACTATATTTTGTCTCTCATTAAAATTGCATTTATTTGATCAAATACAGTAAAAACAGTAATATTGTATAATATTATTGCAATTTAAAATAGCTGTTTTCATTGTGAATATACAATGAAATGTAATTTATTCTTGTGATCGAAGCTGAATTTTCAGTATCAATAAATATATTTTATTTAATTGATATATATACAGTACACAAATTCACAATATTTTATTTTTGACATTTTTATTTACACTTTTTTATGCTTAGTCACATGTATTTCTATAGCGCTTTATACAACACGGATTGTTTCAAAGCAGCTTCACAGTAATAAATATACTAAAAAATGATCTTATGATTTATGGATTTGAATTGAATATAGAATGTCCATGCATTTTAACATAAACTAATTAACTTAATGTGATGTGATTTGTGAGTCATATATTAATAAAACAGGTCAGATTTATGAACTCAAAAATACTATTTTTTAATATTTTATTTAAGTCATATTTTCAAAATGCATTTATTTAAAATGCTTAGAATCGGTAAACACCATGAATGCAAAAAATCTAAATATTGAGAAAATCACCTTTAAAGGTGTCTAAATGGAGTTTTTAGCAATGCATATTACTTATAAAAATGTAGTTTTGATATATTTACGGTAGGAAATTGACAAAATATCTTCATGGAACATGATCTTTACTTAATATCCTAATGTTTAATGGCATAAAATTGATCATTTTGACCCATACAATGTATTGTTGGCTACTGCTATAAATATACCCGTGATACTTAAGACTGGTTTTGTGCTTCATCACATTTATATATACTTATACACACAAATTGCGATTCAAAAGTTTGGGATCAATTATATTTTGTCTCTTCTGCTCATCAAGGTTGCATTTATTTGATCAAATACAATAAAAACAGCAATATTGGGAATATTATTGAAATTTTAAAAAGCTGTTTTCAATATGAATATATATATACTTGTGATCAAAGCTGAATTTTCAGCATCAATTAAATATTTTATTTAACTGATATATATGCAGTATATTCACAATATTTTATTTATAACATTTGTATTTACACTTATTTATGCTTCAAGTCACATGTATTTCTATTAGCGCTTTATACAACAGATTGTTTTTAAGCAGCTTCACAGTAATACATATACTAAAAAAATTATCTTATGATTTGTGTATTTGAATTGCATATTAAATATCCATGCATTTTCATGTGATGTGATTTGTCAGTCATATATTAATAAAACAGGTCAGATTTCTGCACTCAAAAATAGTATTTGCATCTATTTAATTTTATTCAAGTCATATTTTCAAAATGCATTTATTCAAATTGCTTAGAATCAGTAAACACCATGAATGGAAAAATCAAAATATTGAGAAAATCACCTTTAAAGTTGTCCAAATGAAATTCTTAGCAATGCATATTACTAATCAAAAATTAAGTTTTGATATATTTACGGTAGGAAATTTACAAAATATCTTCACGAAACATGATCTTAATATCCTAATGATTTTTGGCATAAAAGAAAAATCGATCTTCTTGACCCATACAGTGTACTGTTGGCTATTGCTACAAATATACCACTTAAGACTGGTTTTGGAAATCTTATATGCAATTCAAATGCATCAGTCTTACATTTAGGCTTTTTTGAGTGCAGGAAAATAACAGTGTTAATGTTGCAAAAAGTATCAATTATGAAACTAATTTAGTATGAAGCAGCTCTGCAGAAGACAAGAGTGTTATGATTTGTTGGAGATCAGATTTTTGTGTTCTCATCATTCTTTGTGCAGTCAGATCTGTAATATGTTCTGAATATGAATGGTCTCTCACCCGTTGGACAGCAGGACTCTGGCCACGTCGTAGTGTCCGTTTCTGGCGGCCAGCATTAAAGCGCTCCAGCCCTGCTCTTCTCGCCGGTTCAGCAGCTCTCTGGACTGAGAGATCATGAGCGACACCGTCTGCACGTCTCCTGTGGACGCCGCGTCCAGAAACCGCCGCAGCAGATCATCTCTGACGCTCATCTGGATGCTGCTCATCATCTGATCAAATCGTGATATTCAAAGAGCCAGTTAAGAAATGGACATCAATGATCTTTCCAACACCGAAACTTTTAAAGTTTATAGACTTATAGACTACCAGTAAGATTTTTTATGTTTTTTTTAAAAAGAAGTCTCTTCTGCTCACCAAGCCTGCATTTATTTGATCCAAAATACAGCAAAAGCAGTAATATTGTGAAATATTTTTACCATTTAAAATAACTGTTTTCTGTGTGAATATCTGTTAAAGTGTAATTTATTTCTGTGATGCGCAGCTGAATTTTCAGCATCATTACTCCAGTCTTCAGTGTCACATGATCCTTCAGAAATCATTCTGATATGCTGATTTGCTGCTAGAGAAACATTTCTGATTATTAGCAATGTTGAAAACAGCTGAGTAGAAATTTTTCAGGTTTCTTTAAATAAATATAATAAATATAAAGTTAGAAATAAATATAAAGTTTATAAGAACAGCATTTATCTGAAATAGAAATTTCTTTTTTAACATTATAAATGTCTTTATCATCACTTTTGATCCAGTAAAAGCATCCTTGCTAAATGAAAGTATTAATTTCTATAATTTCTTTCCCCCATAAATAAATAAATAAATAAATAAATAAATATACTGACTCCAAGCTTTTGAATGGTATAGTGTATAATGTTACAAAAGCTTTTTATTTTAGATAAATGCTGATCTTTGGATCTTTCTATTCATCAAAGAATCCTGAAAAAATTACTGAACTGTTTTACATATTATTATTATTATTATTATTATTATTATTATTATTATTAATAATAATAATAATAAATAATAATAATCATAATAATAATGTTCTTCAGCAGCAAATCAGCATATTAGAATGATTTCTGAAGGATCATGTGACACTGAAGACTGGAGTAATGATGTTGATGATGAGAAATTCAGCTTTGAAATAACAGGAATAAATCACAGTTTAAAATATTTAAATAAAAAGCAGTTATTTTAAATAGTAAAAAATATTTCACAATTTTACTGTTTTTGCTGTACTTTGGAGCAAATAAATGCAGACAAAAAAATTAAAAATTAAAAACCTTTGACTGGTAGTATATATTATTATTGCTGTTGTTGTTATTTATTTATTTATTTATTTATTTATTTATTTATTCATTCATTCATAAAATTGTGCCATAGTGTCCCTGGTGAACAAGACAAAGGCCAGAAAACTGGATAAGGTGAGTATATCTATATATGCATTTACATTTATTCCTTTATTCATTTAGCAGATGCTTTTAATCCAGAATTGGTTTTGAAATAAAGAATATACAAAGAGGTTCATCCTAAGCTACATAAAAATAACAAAATCTTTAATTTACTTAAAAGTATTTCATGTAATTTACTTAAAATTTAATCACTTGTAAGAATCTATGTAATAAAGTTGTTATAATAATAATAATAATAATAAAGCTTTGCAAGCACCACTACTAATTATTAATATTATTTATATTTTGATAGAATTGTCAAAGTATTTTTATGATCTTTTAGATATCTTAAAATATAATTATTTATTATTAATTTAATTTGCTTTGCTATAAACCACAAGAAATTAGTTAAGAAATTAATACTTTTACTCACCAAGGATGTATTAAGTTAATAATTAAAAGTTTATTAAAAGTTAATAATAAATAATTTACATTGTTATAAAATATTTATATTTCGAATAAACACTGTACTTTTTAAACTTGTTATTCATGAAAGAATCCTGAAAAAAAAAAAAATTACAGGTTCCAAAAAATATTTGGCAGCACAACTGTTGATATTATCCAACATTGATCATTCTAATAATAAATCCGCATATTAGAATGATTTCTGAAGGATCATGTGACACTTAAGACTGGAGTAACAGCTGATAAAAATTCAGCTTTTCATCACAGGAATAAATTCTATTTTAAAGTATGTTAAAATAAAAAACATTATTTTATATTGTAAAAACATTTTGCAATATTACTTTTTTTTTTTTCTATATTTTTAATCAAATAAATGCAGCCTTGATGAGCATAAGAGACTACTTTAAAGACTATTACAAGTCTTACTGACCCCAAACTTTTGAACGGTAGTGTATATAGACTACATATATTTTCTTGTCTTTTTTCTTCTGACATTTTAAGCAATAAGTAAATTCACGATGATTAGTAAATCACTATTATTTAATTCTGTTCACATAATTTCTGTTTTATAGTGCATGATGAGAACAGTCAAACAGAAGATCCTATTCAGCAAGTCCTGTTTTCATTAAAAGATCCTTTTATCTTTTTTGAAGAATGAGCAGCAGTAATGACACCTAATTTGATCAATGACAGATTGTATATTAATACTCTGTATTTAATACAGGCATTCCTCCACAATACAATAATATGACAGTAGTATGCGTTTTATTATTTGTAAAAGTGGGCAGATAAATATAACTACTCACCGGTTGAACTGGTAAAGGATTTCATAGGTTGGGTGGAAGTTCAAAGTGTTTGTTGGATGTTTTGTAACGCGTCTGTATGTCGCGCGTTTATGACGCACTGAAGCGCCCCGCACAAGCGTTTCTGCGCAAGCGCGACACCTGGCGGACAGAAGCGCTAATTACAACCTGGTGCAGATGGCAGTCAAAAGTTTGAACGTAATTCTCCCATATCTTAAAAAAACCTAGCAATCCACAGAGGTTTGTTTAAATGCTGAAATTAATTTTTGTACACAAACATAAATTATGGTTATATAACAAATACATTTCATTCAATTTTCATGATTTGGAGCGGATATTAAAGAAAAATCATCTCTCATATCAGACGTTCCCAGGCTTCATTTTATTCTGTTCTAGTGTTTATCACTTACTATTATTCTAACATGGAAGATACACTGTGTGAAAATAGTGGTGCTGGAGACTAAATGGTTCCTGATGGTTTCACAGCTAATTCTTCACTTTAATTCTTAATTCTTTTGCAGTTAACGTGTCTTTTCTTCTCCACCGTTTTTTTTTTTCTCACCGTGCTGACCCAACGAGCATTTCTGTGTCCAATGGTCATGCCTTAACTTTGTAAATTCTAGTATTGCATTAGTTTTGCATCCTTCTCTTGGGCATTTAATAACTTTTGACTTTTCAGTCTGGGTTAAATCTCTTTTTTTGGCTTATTTATATGTAAAAGAAAACGTGCCTAATAATTACGCACACCTGAATATAAGGAGTTTTTCACTTCCAGCCTTCATGGACAAATATATATCACGTATAAATGATTAAATACAAAATTAATAGTAGTTATTAAGATTGATGTGGTTTGGAATTGGTAAAATGTGCTTGGTAAAAAAAATATGACCAGAATATCAACGTGCCTAATAATTACACAGTGTATACATAACACATAATGAGCAGTTACAATTATTGAAGTAACTTTTGCTAAGTGATGTGATTCAGCAGCTTTTTTGACATTTGTTTTGACATTTTTGGAGATTTGTGTTTGTATTTAATCATCTCTTGAGCACAGTGTGTTTTTGTTTAGTTATAAATCTGCTTTAGTCAGCAAAACAGAGAAATCACTGATTAACTCGGAGCTGATTGTGGATCAGAAGCTCCTCAAAGAGCCTCAGAAACTCTGATGAGATCCAAAGCAGAAGATCGCAGTCATCCTGATGGAGAAGCATCTGCTGTCTGAAGACTCTGTTCAGTGCAGGAACGATGCGGCGAGACCCATGTGCTCCGTTCCTCCACATCAGCAGATGAACGAGTGTGTGTTACTGCGGTAAGATCACGCATCTTCTCTCATTCAGTCAGATTCAGTCATGATTTACCGAATAATGCAAAATGCATGATCATTATTTTATTGTTGTAAATCAAGCATGTTGTCATTCTGTGTGCTATACATCAAGTTGATTTTGAAATATCCATATTTCCAGATATTGTGTAATATCATGATGAAACAGAGATCATGTTTGTTGACTTTATGCGAGCAGCAGGACTTTGTCTTGTGTCTTTTGGCAAACACTGAACATGATGGTGAACCGCCAACCAGTGACAACAGACAAACACAGAAGAATCATTCAGAGTCATGCTGGAATCATGATTCAGATCCAACCACCATCACAAAACCTTCCCTCACGTTCATCTACACTCTTAAAAAGAAAGTTTTTTTTTTTTTTTTTTTTTATTGGAAATGACTGTTCGAAGAACCTTTAACATACATGGTACTTTTAATGCTCTTTATAGAAGAAAAGATTATAAAATGTTCTTCACACAAAGAAAAAAAAAATATTTTAAGAAACTGTTCATTGAAAAGTTTTTTGGGGAACACGTCATTGTGAAAACACCCATTCGGGACCTTTATTTTTAAGATCTAGTGAGTTTGAGACTGTTTGTGAGTCTTTTTTTGACTGATTCATTACAAGGAACCAGTTAGAGAATCATTTGTTCATGAGTCAGACTCCACTGTTCACACTGTAGTCTTTAGACTGATTCAACTTGTGGGTTTGAGACTGTTTGTGAGTCTTTTTGACTGATTCATTACAAGGAGTCAACTACAGAGTAAATTGTTCATGAATCAGACTGATTCAAATTGTGAGTTTGAGACAGTTTTCTTTTTTGCCTGATTTGTTACAAGGAATCAGTTAAAGAGTCATTTCTTCAAGAGTCACAATCCATTGTTCACACTGTAGTAGTCTGAAAGAAATTGTAAGTTTGAGATGGTTCATGAGTCTTTTTGACTGATTCATTACAATGAATCAGTTAGAGAGTCATTTGTTCATGAATCTGACTCCACTGTCCACACTGTAGTCATCAGACTGAATCAAATTGTGAGTTTGACACTGTTTGTGAGTCTTTTTGACTGATTCATTACAGTGAATCAGTTAGAGAATCATTTGCTCATTATGACTCCACTGTTTACACTGTAGTCATTAGACTGATTCAGATTGCGAGTCTGAGACAGTTTGTGAGTCTTTTTGACTGATTCATTACAATGAATCACTTAGAGAATCATTTGTTCATGTGTCAGACTTCACTGTTCACACTGTAGTCTTTAGACTGATTCAGATTGTGAGTTTGAGACTGTTTGTGAGTCTTTTTGACTGATTCATTACAGTGAATCAGTTAGAGAATCATTTGTTCATTATGACTCCACTGTTTACACTGTAGTCATTAGACTGATTCAGATTGCGAGTCTGAGACTGTTTATGAGTTGTTGTTTTTTTTTTTTTTTTGATTGATTCATTACAAGGAATCAATTACAGAGTCAATTTTTAATGAATCAGACTGATTCAAATTGTGAGTTTGAGACAGTTTTCTTTTTTGCCTGATTTGTTACAAGGAATCAGTTAAAGAGTCATTTCTTCAAGAGTCACAATCCATTGTTCACACTGTAGTAGTCTGAAAGAAATTGTAAGTTTGAGATGGTTCATGAGTCTTTTTGACTGATTCATTACAATGAATCAGTTAGAGAGTCATTTGTTCATGAATCTGACTCCACTGTCCACACTGTAGTCATCAGACTGAATCAAATTGTGAGTTTGACACTGTTTGTGAGTCTTTTTGACTGATTCATTACAGTGAATCAGTTAGAGAATCATTTGCTCATTATGACTCCACTGTTTACACTGTAGTCATTAGACTGATTCAGATTGCGAGTCTGAGACAGTTTGTGAGTCTTTTTGACTGATTCATTACAATGAATCACTTAGAGAATCATTTGTTCATGTGTCAGACTCCACTGTTCACACTGTAGTCTTTAGACTGATTCAGATTGTGAGTTTGAGACTGTTTGTGAGTCTTTTTGACTGATTCATTACAGTGAATCAGTTAGAGAATCATTTGTTCATTATGACTCCACTGTTTACACTGTAGTCATTAGACTGATTCAGATTGCGAGTCTGAGACTGTTTATGAGTTGTTGTTTTTTTTTTTTTTTGATTGATTCATTACAAGGAATCAATTACAGAGTCAATTTTTAATGAATCAGACTGATTCAAATTGTGAGTTGGAGACATTTTTCTTTTTTGACTGATTTGTTACAAGAAATCAGTTAAAGAGTCATTTCTTCAAGAGTCAGAATCCATTGTTCACACTGTAGTAGTCTGAAGGAAATTGTAAGTTTGAGATGGTTTGTGAGTCTTTTTGACTGATTCATTACAATGAATCAGTTAGAGAGTCATTTGGTCATGAGTCAGACTCCACTGTTCACACTGTAGACATTAGACTGATTCAAATTGTGAGTTTGACACTGTTTGCAAGTCTTTTTTGACTGATTCATTACAGTGAATCTGTTAGAGAATAATTTGTTCATGAATCAGACTCCACTGTTCACACTGTAGTAATTAGACTGATTCAAATGGGGTTTGAGACTGTTTGCAAGTATTTTTGACTGATTCAATACAGTGAATCTGTTAGAGAATCATTTGTTCATTATGACTCCACTGTTTACACTGTAGTCATTAGACTGATTCAGATTGTGTGTTTGAGACTGTCGTAAGTTTTTTTTTGACTGATTCATTACAAGAAATTGCTTGAGTCATTTTTTCATGAATCAAACTCAACTGTTAATAAACCTTTATTGGCATTGATGAACTTTTAACATCCATGGAACCACCACTAAAGGTTCTTTACAGTGCAAAAGTATCTTCATACTAAGAAAAAATGGTTCTTTTAAGAACTGTTCACTGAAAGGTTCATAAATGGCACAAAGTTCTTCATTCAGAAGCAAGAAGTGAGTTTGTAGTGCATGAGATTGAGTTTGCTGAAAGACTCTTGTTTCAGTAACACTAAACCGCAGCTTGAATGTTCCGGTGTAACTAGAAGAGACGGGTCAGGTTAAATAACGCGTGACGTAACTATTAGCGGTAGAGGAAATGGTAAAGCAGCACAGCTCTGTCATTAGGCAACAGTAAAACAGTCAGGTGAAATGAACCAGTCTTCCAGAAATGGTTAGTATTGTCATAATAAGAGTTTTCTAGAAGATGTTTATATGCTTGAAGGATCTCCAGAGGATCTCAGCAGGCTGAAGTGTCTTCCGAGGTAACATGAGATGTTTGTGCTCAGTCCTGTTGCTGTTTCCCTGTAAATTCGTCTTAAATTGATGTTTGATGAAATGCATGTGTGAATTTGAACGGATCTGTCCGTTTCCCATCTGTTTCACAGTCAGTATGCGGAAAACATAGACGAGGAGGAAGGACAGAAGATGACGAGGCCTGACGCTTTCATCTCGCTGGACGCTGAGGCTGACGTCTCTATGAGGAGAAGAAAAACAACCCTCGTCAGGTCAGTGCACATGCTTTTAATCAAACATAACCAACACGTTCACACAGCAGCTTCACTCCAGATGTGTCTCCTGATTCAGATCCAAAACATTTGATCCGTCACTGCTTCTGCAAGTCCAGAGTGACTCCGAATCAAAGTGTGAACGCAGGAAGCCGCAGCCCTGTCAGGTACGTCCCCATGTGATCATTCATATGTGACCACGGACCACAAAACCAGTCATAAGGGTCAATTTAATTTTTTGAAATTGAGATTTAAATTTAAATAGATTTAAATATTGAGAAAATCAGCTTTAAAGTTGTCCAAATGAAGTTCTTAGCAATGCATATTACTAATCAAAAATTAATTTTTTATATATTTACAGTAGGAAATTGACATATCTTCATGGAACATGAGCTTTACTTAATATCCTAATAATTATTTGGATAAAAAAAAAAAAATGGATAATTTTGACCCATACGGTGTAGTGTTGGCTATTACTACAAATATACCCGTGATACTTAAGATACTTTGTTCCATGGTCACATATACTATTTGAGTTCTTATTAATATGCTAAAAAACAAATTTCACTCACAAATTTCACAAATAATTACAAAGAATTGGCCAGAAAAACATTGATTTCAAAAATAAAAATTTGAAAGAGAAAGACTGAAATAGTATTTTTGTGTAAAACATACTCCAGTAATTTTTGTTTAATTTACTACTTCGGAAAAAAAAAAAAAAAAAAAAAAAGTTTATTTTGAATTAGTTTTTATTTTTATATTTTCTGGTTTCATTTTATTTTAGTTAACGCTTTAGTATTTTTATGTATGTTTTTGCCATTTTTTAAATGTCTTTGAATCTATTTACAGTGTATAGCTAGCATTTTTCACAAATAATTGCAAAGAAACAGCAAGTAATTCATTAAATTATTTTTTTAAATTTTTTAAAATGTCTTTGAAATATTTTATACTCATATATTGCTAGTAAATTTAGCAAATAAGCACAAAGAAATGTGAAAACATAACACTCCAGTAATTTTTGTTTAATTTACTACTTCGGAAAAAAAAAAAAAAAGTTTATTTTGAATTAGTTTTTATTTTTATATTTTCTGGTTTCATTTTATTTTAGTTAACCCTTTAGTATTTTTATGTATGTTTTTGCCATTTTTTAAGTGTCTTTGAATCTATTCACAGTGTATAGCTAGTATTTTTCACAAATAATTGCGAAGAAACAGCAAGTAACTAATTAAATTATTTTTATAATTTTTTTTAGATGTCTTTGAAAGATTTTATACTCGTATATTGCTAGTAAATTTTGCAAATAAGTAAAAAGAATTGTGAAAACGTAACACATTGAATTAACTATGAAATTTTCAAGTAGAAAAACTAAAATAGTATTTTCATGTGAAACATATTCCAATAGTCTTCATTTTATTTAGAACTTCAAAAAAGTATATATATATTATAATTTTTTTTTTTTTTTTTTTTTTTTTTTTTTACAGTGTATGTAGTTTTATTTCCGTTTTAGTTATTTTTAGTGTATGAAATTAAATGTCTCCTTGGAAACTAGATGAAATAAAATAGGTTAAAAATTTATTTCAGTTAAAGTTTGTTTAATTTTAAGTAAGATTTGTTTTTATGGTTGTAGTTTTATTTAATGATAAAAGAATGAAATAAAATGAGAATCCTCTCTTAAATTGTGTATCTGCTTGATTTAGATCAATACAGTTGTTTGGAACTCAGATCTCAGTTCAGCTGGACAACAAACAGTTAGTTTTATTTACAGTATTAACTGTGATTTTTTTGATCTACACCTCTGAATATGCTCATGTTGTGTTTCAGTCTCTGCGCACTAATATCCAGTACCACAAAGTTTTTAAAGACATAAGTGAAGACGAACATCTGAGGCAGAGTATGTACGACCAGTTTGATTTGCTTCATCAGTGATTATTTCACTATTATTGAACATGTAAAGAAGCTTTGATTTATTAATGTATTTTCCTGCATCCAGGTTACACATGCGCCCTGCAGAAGGACATCCTGTACCAGGGGAGACTGTTTGTGTCCGATAACTGGATCTGTTTCCATTCCAAAGTGTTTGGAAAAGACACCAAGGTAATTTCTAATGTTTATGAAAGAATTTTCATCAAGGTTGCATTTACTTGATCAAAACAAGTGTAAAAAATTATGAAATATTTTTACAATGTAAAATAGCTGTTTTCTATGTGAATATCTGTAAAAATGTAATTTATTTCTGTGATGCGCAGCTGAATTTTCAGCATCATTACTCCAGTCTTCAGTGTCACATGATCCTTCAGAAATCATTCTAATATGCTGATTTGCTCCTCAGAAAACATTTCTGATTATTATCAATGTTGAAAACAGTTGTGCTGCACAATATTTTTGTGGAAACAGTCATACATTTTATTTTTCAGGATTCACAGTTGAACAGAAAGTTCAAAAGAACAGCATTTATTTGAAATAGAAAACTGAACTAAATGTGCCCATGAGTAAAAGAATGAAAGTATTAATTTCTTTAAAAAGTTGTAATGTATTTGAATTATATATTATCATATTGTTTTTCGTACAGATTGCGATTCCAGTTTCTTCAGTAGCAGTCATCAAGAAAACAAAAACTGCCATCTTGGTGCCAAACGCACTGGTTATTACTACAGCACGCGAACGGGTAAAGACATTTCACTCTCATGTGAATAAACTCATCTGTAAATGTGTTTTCTCTCTAATCACTGTAATTGTGTTTTTTACAGCATGTGTTTGTTTCGTTTCTGTCTCGAGACACGACCTACAAGGTTTTGATGTCTGTTTGCCCTCATCTGGTTGTAAGTTGTTCAGTCACACACACTGAATTCAGTTCAGTTGAATTGTGCAGATTCTGATGATTAACTGTGGTCTGATTGCAGGAGAAGAGTCCTGGGATCAGTCAAATCCCGTCCCAGAGCCTGAGAGGACATCCGGTGTCTCTGCCCGCGGTACGAGTGATTCAGACTGACTGACTTCATTAAGTTGGCTTGAGAAAGATCACTGACTGATCTGCTACATAAGCTGCTGCTGCTTCTGAGCCAAAACTTACTCAGTATCTCCTCCTACAGCTTTAAAGCTACAACCACCAAACTCAGGTCCGACCTTCAGTCTGGTCTGAAATTAGTTGCTATATCTTTTCGAACTGATCCGGCTTACGGTTTTCGAAAACCAGACTATCAAAACCACCTAAAATCCCATAGACTTTCATTGAGGGGGTGAAAACTTTTAAACGAAGAGTCCTGTGGTGCATCTGAGCTGTTTATTGCTATAGCAGAGCTTAACAACTCCCTACTGAAAAAAACAGCTAAAACCAGCCTAAGATGAATGGCTGCTTTGGCTTTTGGCTTTAAAGTGGTTTAAAGTGGTTTTGGCCCCTTTTTATAGCTGGTCGGGCTGGTCAAACTGGGAAACCTGTTAAATGGCCAGCCAAGGTTAAACCAGCTAAGACTAGACAACCAGCCTAGACTGGTTTTTACTGAATCAACTTTTAGCTGGTTTAAACATGCTAATCATGCTGGAAACATGTTAATCATGTTCGCACCATGCTATTAACTTATTAATCATGTTAGCAACTCGCTATTACCATGCTAATTATGTTAAAAACATGCTAGGAACATGCTAGTAACTAATTATGGTAGTAACATGCTACTAGGGAACCATGTTAGAAATATGTTAGCAACATGCTAGTAACTTGCTACTCATGCTAGCAACATGCTAATGCCATGTTAATTATGTTAAAACACACTAGCAACATGCTAGTAACTTGCTGATCATGCTAACAACTGCTAGCAACATGCTAATCATGCTAACAACATGTTAATAATGTGCTAATCATGATAGAAACATGCTAGCAACAAGCTACTAATATGTTAATCATGCTAGCAAAATGCTAGTAACTTGCTAATCATGTTAGCAACATTGTAATAACTTGCTAATCATGCTAACAACATGCTAGTAACATGCCAGCAACTTGTTAATCATGCTAGTAACTTGTTAATCATGCTAGCAACATGCTAGTAACTGGCTAATTGTGCTAGCAATATGTTAGTAACTTGCTAATCATGCAAATAACATGCTAGCAACATGCTAATAACATGTTAATCAGGTTTTAAATATGCTAGTAACTTGCTAATCATGTTAACAACATGCTAGCAACATGTCAGTAACATGCTAATCAGGTTATAAATATGCTAGTAACTTGCTAATCATGCTAACATGCTAGTAACTGGCTAAGAATGTTAGAATCATGTTATTAACTTGCTAAACATGGTAACAACATGCTAATTGTGCTAACAACATTGTAATCAGTCTATAAAGATGCAAGCAAAAAGCTAATTATGTTAAAACATGCTAACAAAATGTAAGCAATGTGTTAAATCATGCTAGCAACATCAACTTTCATACTTTTACAACTGCTCCAAACTTTCAGGCTAGGCTTTCTGAAGCCAACTCAAAGTTTGTTCACAAACTTTACTCATGTAGTTCCTTCATTTATAATCACACTGCCCTGCATCATATCTCTGCTGAATCAAATCCAGTACTTATATCCAATACTCAATGAATACTCCAATACATTTTCATGGTTCACACTGTAGTCATCAGACCAGTTCAGATTGTGAGTTTGAGACTGTTTGTGAGTCTTTTGGACTGATTCATTACAATAAATCAGTTAGAGAGTCATTTGTTCATAAGTCAGACTCTGTTCACACTGTAGTCATTAGACTGATTCAAATTTACAACAAATTGTTTAATTCTCCGCCCATTTTCACATGTATGAATGATTCTGAACACACGCCCAATCCTGATATTTACGTTTTCCACTCCTTTGCAGATTGTAAGTTAAATGATACATTTTGAAATTCTTTTTGTTATTAAAACTGACTTCTGTTATTTAGTGCAGTAACGCTGCTACATATATATTGAAAAGATTAAATGGTTCTCATTCTTATTTTGTGACAAAACTGTGATGGAATATTTTTTATTGATAGTTTTGATCAAATTAGCTAATATTAGGTAGGCCTTTTTGCAAACCTAGATTCAAGGATGTGTTGTACATTCACACTGATGTCTGTGCACAGGATTTCACAGCAGATCTGTCAGATTTGGACGGTCCGGTCAGACAGACGGGTCAGCACATGGACGACAGCAGCAGCTCCGACTGTGCAGAGTCACCGGATTTCATCAAAACCCCAAGTGCGTTTGAACACCATGATTTTGAAGTTCAGTGAGGTTCTGATGTGTTATTGGCTCTTTATTCTTTCTCAACAAATGATTCTTTCACAGAATTCCCAAAACGATCTCAAGCTTTTATTGACGTGACTAAAAGAGACGGTGAACTGGATTCTCACACACAAGAAACCAACACCACTGCCAACTTACCATACACTGGTAAAACACACACATTCACACACACCTTGAGTCTCTCTGGGATCATCAGGCATCAGTGATTTGCTGCTGTGTGTTTTAGGTCCTTCAGGACTGGCGGAGGTGGAGTTCATGAAGACACTGCGGCCAGTGTCTCTCTCTCTGAACGCTCTGGTGTTGATCTATCTGTCTCTGTGAGTCTATGAACACCTCAGCTTTCATTCATTCATACACTAGTGCTCAAAGGTTTAGGGTACAAAAAAAAAAAGGAATTAACATTTTTATTCATCAAGGATGTGTTAAATTGATCAAAAGTGACAGTGAAGACATTTATAATGTTACATAATATTTATATAAAAGCTGTTCTTTAGAACTTTTTATTTGTCAGTGAATCCTGAAAAATAAAATGACAGGTTCCACAAAAATATTGTGCAGCACAACTGTTTTCAACATTGCTAATCATCAGAAATGTTTGTTGAGCAGCAAATCAGCATATTAGAGTGATTTCTGAAGGATCATGTGACACTGAAGACTGGAGTAATGATGCTGAAAATTCAGCTGCGCATCACAGAAATAAATTACAGTTTAACAGATATTCACATAGAAAACAGCTGTTTTAAATTGTAATAATATTTTACATTTTTATTGTATTTTTGAGAAAACAAATGCAGGTTTGGTGAGCAGAAGAGACTTCTTTCATAAACAGTGTAAATCCAGACTGAGTTGTGTTTGGTTTGCTCTTGATCTCTCAGGGTTTGTGTCCTGCTGTTGTCCTCCTGTTACATGGCATTTAAGATCGTGTCTCTTGAGGAACGTCTGACATCTCTTGTGTCAATGGAGTTTCCACATAAAAGGTAAAGTTATTTTATTATTATTATTTATTAAATTGTACTTAATTAAATTTATTATTAATTCAATTTAATATTTTGAATTATTTGGTAAACCAGAATATCAGAGCACATCAGGTTCCGGAAGATCATCATCATATATATATATATATATATTTTTTTTTTATTTATTTTATTTTTTTTTCAGATTTTTTTAATCATTCTAATATTTCATGCTTTATATATGTATATTAGATATCATCTAAACAGCTAAACACTGTATGTGTGGTTATGATTCCAGAGATGAATATCAAAGCCTGTTTGCTGGAGATACAGCTGAGATCTACTCAGTTCTTTCTGCAAGTCTTCTGAAGCTGGAAAAGGTTTGTGTATGAAAACATCTGTACGGCTCAGAATGGGAAGGACTGGTTTTCTTAATCAAACATTCATTGTAAATGAATGAAAATGAAAATGTGCTCACCCTTTAGACCATCCAAGATGTAGATGAGTCTGTTTCTGGAGAAATGTGTCATTCCATCACTGTCTCATCAATGGATCCTCTGCAGTGAATGGGTGCCGTCAGAATGAGAGTCCAAACAGCTGATAAAAACATCACAATAATCCACAAGAAATCCACACCACTCCAGTCCATCAGTTCACATCTCAAGAAGACAAAAGCTAAATTCAAACCTAAAATCTGAGTCCATAATCCATAATAACGCTTCCTCCAGTGAAAAAAAGTGAAGAGAGAAATCTGCACAGATCAAGCACCGTTTACAAGCCAAAACAGCTCTAAACAAATATGTGAGAGACAACAGGAGATGGACTTTTACACTGGAGGAAGCGTTATTATGGATTATGGACTCCTTCAGAACAACAATTGACAGATAATCTACTCACCCCCTTGTCATCTAAGATGTTAATGTCTTTCTTTCTTAAGATGAAAAGAAATTGTGTTTCTTGAGGAAAACATTTCAGGATTTTTCTCCATATAATGGACTGATATGGTGCCCCGATTTTGAACTTCCAAAATGCAGTTTAAATGCGGCTTCAAACGATAACAAATGTGGTTGTAAACGATCCGAGCCGAGGAAGAAGGGTCTTATCTAGCGAAACAATCAGTGATTTTCATAAATATAATACAATTTCTATACTTTTTAATCTCAAATGCTCGTCTTGTCTTTCTCTCCCTGAACTCTGTGTATTCTGGCTCAAGACAGTTAGGGTATGTCGAAAAACTCATTTCAAAATCATCCTACATCACTGCAGAAGCACCGACACAGTGTTTGCAAAGAAGATCAAACACCCTTAACAAAAAAGGTAAAACAGTGATATAGGACGATTTTGAAGTTGAGGGAGAACATGAGATGGGAGTTTTTAGACGCACCCTAACTGACATGAACCAGAACAAAAACAGAGTTCAGGCAGAGTAAGACAAGACGAGCGTTTGACATTAAAAAAAGTATATAAATTGTATTATTTTTATGAAAATAACCGATCGTTTCGCTAGATAAGACCCTTCTTCCTCGGCTGGGATCGTTTACAACCGCATTTGGGATCGTTTGAAGCCGCATTTAAACTGCATTTTGGAAGTTCAAACTCGGGGCACCATATCAGTCCATTATATGGAGAAAAATCCTGAAATGTTTTCCTCAAAAAACACAATTTCTTTATGACTGAAGAAAGAAAGACATGAACATCTTGGATGACAATGGGGTGAGTACATTATCTGTCAATTTTTGTTCTGGAAGTGCAAGATGTTTGTCCTTTAAAAACATCTTGTTGGATTTGTTAAGATGTGAACTGATGGACTGGAGTGATGTGGATTACTTGTGGATTATTGTGATGTTTTTATCAGATGTTTGGACTCTCATTCTAACAGCACCCATTGACTGTTGGTGAGACAGTGATGGAATGACACATTTTACAAATCTGATGAAGAAACAAACTCATCCTAATCTTGGATGACCTGAGGATGAGCACATTTTCATTTTTGGGTGAATGATTCCTTTAAGCATTGTAAAGACAGATTCACAACTGGTTTAAAGATGATCATGAACAGTGATTATGACGATGAATGATTACTGGAAGTCAGAAGCTCCTCTGAAAAACACAATCATGCTTTTCCAGATTCACAGAAACCTGCAGAGACTGCTGGAGACCGTATCTGAGGTCTGAATGAAGATCACACGGGACATTAAGGTGGTTCTCTCAAAGGAAAACCCATGGAAATGAAAGCCATTTCAGTCACTGTCATGATTTCACTGTGTTTAGTGACACATTCAAGAAAATTTAAGTACTGTGAAAAATCATCATCATAAGTAGAAAAAGTTATCATTGGCTGTTTTATACAAACATTAGAAGTCAAATATGAAATAAACATTAGTGTTTTCTAAACAAGTGTATAAAATGAAAGTAGCCTGATATTTGACTTTGTATGAATAGACTGTACAGTGATTCTTGCTGAATCTCATTAGATATACAAGTAAGATATGAATGAAAAGCTTTGTGTTATTGTCATTGGGAGTGAATAAAGTTTGTATAGAATATGATTGCTTTCATGTCATCAGTGTTTTGTCAGCACCGACCGTGCTTCATAACGACTCAGGAAAGTTTGAGATGCTTGTCGTCGTGGGCCGAACCGGATCTGATGATTATGTGTGTGATTACTGTGATTTAATGATGCACAACCTGCAGACATTCACTAAGAAACACAAACCCTGCTGCTGTTTGTATTTGTCTGGATGAAACAGGATAGTGAGTGAGGCGAGTGGAACTAATATGAAGAAAAACAGAGCATACTGATCATATGAGAAAAGACAAAGCGGTTTTCCTGATCCCGTGTGCTCTGAAACACAATGTTCTTTTGAGGGTGGTGGTTTGCGAAGGATCTCTTTCAGCTCGGCATTGTAAAGAGTGAGGTTGTGAAAGAGCGTGTTGTGTTGTATGCTAATGTGACTGAATGTCATCGCTCCTCTCCACAGAAAACCATTGTTTCTCTCTGAACTGGAATGAGGACAAGTGCTGGGACGGGGGGAGATTGAGGTTTTGAGCTCTTAAACATCATGAAAATACTTGACATATAGTTGACTTTAGTAGTTTACTTTTTTTTTTAAACCCAATTTCAAGAAAATGTGTATTATGGGGAAGTACAAATATTTAACTGCTGTAACTAGTCACCTTTTTCTTTTTAATCACTTTTTGCATTAAAAAATGTTTTGATTTTTTTTTTTTTTTTTACACACTACCACTCAAAAGTCCGGGATCAGTAAGACTTGTAATGTTTTTTAGGGAAGTCTCTTCTGCTCATCAAGGCTGCATTTATTTGATCAAAAATACAGAAAAAAACAGTAATATTGCAAAATGTTATTACAATATAATTTTTTTTTTTTTTTTTTAATTTGACTACACTTTAAAATATAATTTATTCCTGGGATGCAAAACCTAATTTTCATCAGCTGTTACTCCAGTCTTAAGTGTCACATGATCCTTTAGAAATCATTCCAATATTCTGATTTATTATTAGAATTATCAATGTTGGAAACAGTTGTGCTGCCAAATATCTTTTTTGAATAAGAGTTAAAAACAACAGCATTTTTTCAAAAAATAAATCTTTTCTAACAATGTAAAGCTATGCTATCACTTTTTAATTAATTTAACACATCCTTGGTGAATAAAAGTATTGATTTCTTTAAAAAAAAAAAAAAAAAGAAAAAAGAAAAAGACTAAAAATTTACTGACCCCAAACTTTTGAACAGTAGTGTATATTGTTAGAAAACCTTTACATTTTAAATAAAAGCTGTCCTTTTTAACCTTTTATTGGTCAAAGAATCTTAAAAAAAAAATAACAGTTTCCAAAAAAAAAAAAAAAAAAAAAAATATATATATATATATATATATATATATATATATATATATATATATATATATATATATTAAGCAGCGCAACTGCATAAATCAGCATATTAGAGTGATTTTTGAAGGATTCTAAAGACTGGAGTAATGATTCTGAAAATTCTGTAAACTTTAAATACAGATATAAATTGAATATCAAGGTATATTAATATAGAAAAACATAGTTTTACATCATAATAATATTTCACAATATTAAATTTTTTCTGTATTTCTGATCAAATGAACACAGCCTTGATGAGCATAAGAAACGTCGTTAAAAAACATCAAAAATCTTACTGATCCCAGACTTTTGAGCGGCAGTGCATATATATATATATAATATTTAACAATATTTAAAAAATATATATAGTATCGCAGTGATACTAAAGTAACACTTGCAGGAAAATGTTAAAACTCCTTCTATCATATAACATGACAGTAAATGTTAAATATAGTTACAGTGTTTCATTTCGAGCTCAGAGTTTTAGAACTCAGACTTGTCACAGTTGAAACTCTGCTGTCAATCAGCGCCGGACAGTCACGAGTGTCGTTACGTCTGACTGATTATAACCGGCGGTGATCTCCGTGTCTCTATAGTAACTGATGGACGCGCTGACCGCGCGGTCGGACCGTTACCTGCGCGCCTCGTGATTCTCCATCATCATCTCCATCATGTCAGATCAGCCCTCATCTCCTCCATCCGCGCAAAAACCCGCCCTCCGGGCGCCGGGATCCTCTCAGAGCCGCTTCCAGGTGGACCCGGTGGCGGAGGCGGCTGCTGCGGCTGCGGCGGCGGCAGCGGCGGCAGCGGCGGCGGGCGTCGCTCCTAAAACTCCGCCGGGATCGCGCTCCTCCACCGGTGAGGAATCCAAGGGCCGGTTCCGGGTGGTGAACTTCTTAAGCCCGTCTGACGCCGCTCCCGACGCCGGTGTGAACGGAGACACGGTGAGAAGCGAGGCGAGCCTGCACTCCTCCACCGGAGGTCTCAGTCATTTCTCGGATACGCACTCCAGCACGTATTACCTGCGGACCTTCGGTCACAACACCATCGATGCGGTGCCGAACATCGACTTCTACCGGCAGACGGAAGCTCCGCTCGGGGAGAAACTCCTGCGACCGTCGCTGTCGGAACTTCATGATGAACTCGACAAGGTTTGTGCTGAATTACATCTCTCATCTGACGCTCATTAGTGCAGGATTGATTTAGGTTTAAACAGTGTGGCTGTTATTTGTGCACTTGTTGCTCCAGTTATAGTGGGACCGGGGCATGTTGTCACACGCTTTACTCCAGTGAGTCTTTATTAGTGTGGATTTATTATTAAGTCACTTTCTCTGTAAACTTCCTGTCGACTTAAATCTTAATGAAACTACAAAAACAAATTTATTTTATTTCAATCAGTTTCTCATGTTTAACTTGATGTAGTCTACTAGAATAACTAAAACTTAGATTAAAAAAAAAAATATACAGACATATTTGTTTAAAAAAATCCATAAAAATAACAAAATTAGTAAAACTTTAACTAAAACTAAAATGAAAACTGAAAGTACAAAAATAAAAATATTAACAAAACTATTATAGTATATCAGTGATACTAAAATAACACTGTCTCAACATATCTTAACTGTATTTAAATCTATTATATTTAAAGGTTTTCAAAGCAAAGCAGTTAATGAAAAGGCAAACATGTTGCAAAAATATCCAATATAACCATTTAAAAAAATAACAGATTGAAACAAAATTAAAAATTTAAATTAAATTGAAATAAAATGAATTCTATATATTAAGGAACAATAAAAATAGCTAAAATAAAAATAAAGCAATAGCCATAAAATATACAAAATAAAAATTAATACTAATTCAAAACTAAAATAATATCATAATTATACTAAAATAACATATTTTAAATGTGTATGTGTAAAAGGTAATTTACACAAATTAAATTGTTATTTTGTCTGCAGAATTCAGATTCATTATGAATGATTAATGATTATTTGAAAGCATGATTTTATAACTCAGTCCTGGGGCCAGTTGCATAAACTTAACCTCTATGTTAAGACAGTGCTTGGACTAATCTAAGTTTTTATGTAACTGAATTTTAAACATTTTGACCAGTCTCAATCAAAAAAATGGGATGACTAACTTTTAAGACTAGTCTAAACCCTGTATGCAAGCGGCCCCTGATCTCTAGTCCCTGTGACAACTAGCCCCGGTCTCCACCAACTGATATCCTATAAGAAGCTCATTGTGTCGTTCTCTCTGCAAACACTTTATTATTTAAAATGACATGCATAAATGCGTGTAGCAGCTGATTCATCTGTATGTTTCTTCTCTTATGGCTGTACGTTGACGACACACACACAGAGTTGTCCTCAGACAATAGTCTCTCTCACACACCCACTCACTCCGTGCAGCGCCATGAGCGATCCGGGTCACGTCACAATGTCAGCGTGTGACCCACACGTCTCTGTCAAAGACCCAGTGTCCCCCAAACATCACCGAACACACAGGTCACACACTTCACTGTCAGAGCATGTGTGCTAATCAGGACTCACTGTAAAACAGCTCAACTCACAGTTAGTCAGTGACTTAATACATGCAAAAAACAAGTGTGTTTTCATGCACTGCTCAGTTTTGAGATTTTGTTTTTTTTGGCTTTTCATAGCATGTGTTTTCTTATAGACTAGTGGAAAGAAAACACCCAAAATGTTCCATTCTTTTATTGCACTTTATCTATTTGCATCTGTAGATTTCAATTTCAATCCATAAATTTAAAGAGTTTTTTCTCTTACAAACACCAAACAGTTTTATTCCTCTCTATATTCTGAAGCTTTGTTCATATTTCATTCACCCTGAATTATACAACATTTTACCTTCTAAAACATGGTGAAATTGTGTTTGTTTCTGCCTGTTGACAGTGTTTTCTAAATTAAGGAGTGATACAAAGAGAAATCCAAAATCCCCTCTTGAAAAACCTTTAACTCTCAGATTTATGTTCTGGAAATGTATCCAAATTAGTGCATATTTTAAAAAAAAAAAAAATCTGGAATCTGAGGGTGCAAAAAAATCTAAATATTGAGAAAATCACCTTTAAAGTTGTCCAAATGAAGTTCTTAGCAATGCATTTTACTAATCAAAAATTGCGTTTTCATATATTTATGGTAGGAAATGTACTAAATATATTTCATGGAACATGATCTTAATATCCTAATGATTTTTGGCATAAAAGAAAAATCTTTGATCCATACAATGTATTGTTGACTATTGCTACAAATATACCCGTGATACTTAAGACTGGTTTTGTGCTCCAGGGTCACACGCTATTTTTTTGCTTCATCACATTTATATATATTTTATACACACAAACTGTGATTCAAAAGTTTGGGATAAATAATATTTTGTCTCTTCTGCTCATCAAGGTTGCATTTATTTGATCAAATACAATAAAACAGTAATATTGTAAATATTATTGCAATTTTAAAAAGCTGTTTTCAGTGTGAATATACGTAGTAAAATGTAATTTATTCTTGTGATCAAAGCTGAATTTTTAGCATCAATTAAATATGTTATTTAATTGATATATATACAGTATATATATTCACAATATTTTATTTTTTAAATTTGTATTTACACTTATTTATGCTTCAAGTCACATGTATTTCTATAGCGCTTTATACAACACAGATTGTTTCAAAGCAGCTTCACAGTAATAAATATACTAAAAATGGCTTAAATTTAAGATTTATGCATCTGAATTGAATATAGAATGTCCATGTATTTTAACATAAACTAATAAACTTTATGTGATGTGATTTGTTAGTCATATATTAGTAAAACGGGTCAAATTTCTGCACTCAAAAATACAATTTGTATCTATTTTATTTTATTTAAGTCATATTTTCAAAATGCATTTATTCAAATTGCTTAGAATCAGTAAACACCATGAATTCAAAAACATCTAAATACTGAGAAAATCAGCTTTAAAGTTGTCCAAATGAAGTTCTTAGCAATGCATATTACTAATCAAAAATTAAGTTTTGATATATTTATGGTAGGAAATTTACAAAATATCTTCACGGCACATGATCTTTACTTAATATCCTAATGATTTTGGCATAAAATCAATCATTTTGACCCATGCAATGTATTGTTGGCTATTGCTACAAATATACCCGTGATACTTAGGACTGGTTTTGTGCTCCAGGGTCACAAATGTGAAAGAACTTCCTCTTTTTCTTCTGCATAGTGTAGATTTTAGTTTATGCATCATGTTTAAGTAAATCATATCAAGTTATCAAATATCAATCTCATCTGTAGGAGCCGTTTGAGGATGGATTCCCGAACGGCGAGGAGCTCACGGCCGCCGAGATCATCACACCCAAAGAAATGTCTGATTCCAAAGGCGGCACGGTGAAGTTCGGCTGGGTCAAAGGAGTGCTGGTCAGTCTGACCTTTGACCCCTGATCCATCAGCACACACACACACACACACACACATAACACTAAGGAATAATGATGATTGTGTGCAGATACGATGCATGCTGAACATCTGGGGAGTGATGCTGTTCATCAGGATGTCGTGGATCGTGGGTCAGGCTGGAATAGGTGTGATAACTGACCAGCAGCGCTGAACCTGGACCAGGTGAATTAGCTGTTCGTAGATTGTGATTGTGTTGTGTTGTTTTTCCACAGCTCTGTCCTGCGCCATCATTCTCATGGCTATCGTGGTGACGTCCATCACTGGACTCTCAACATCAGCGATCGCCACCAACGGCTTTGTACGTGGAGGTCAGTGTGTTGTTATATTATATTCATAACCGTAACTATGTTATACTTAAAACCCTAACCTTAAATCAAGTGTTATTTTAATCAGAAAAGTTCATGTTCTTAAAACCAAGAATAATAAAGATTTAAATATGCATGCATTAAAAGCATATCTGAGTTAGATTGATAGAGAAAATGTTTTTAAATAAACAAGCAAAATTATTCTACTGTAATAATTATTAAACCTTGATTAAGGCTTTATTTCCACTGTAATAAGTAATTAAATTATTTGCTAATTAGATGACCTTTATTTGTCCACCTCAATTCATGATGCTTCAGTAATTGATATACTCCTACTCAGAAGTTTACTATTATATCAATTATATTAAATTTTGTTAAAATGTATTTATTTTTGGAATAAAAATGTTGCATAAAAGTAATTTATTATTTTAAATCTATTTTATCATTTATAGATTTAATTTTATAAGAAAAATATTGCATAAAATTTATAGTGAACTTTTTTTGTTTTATTTATCATTTGTTTATTTTTGGAAGAAAAATGTTGCATATAACTCAGATTGAACTTAATTATCATTTAGCTATTTATTTTATTTGTTTATTTATTTATATATTAATTATTAGTATTTATTTATATATTTAAGAGTTCACTTTTTTAATTCTAACTTCTCTTCTAATAGTTTTGGTTATATTTGGTCTAAAGTGAGGCGTTTGTGTCTGATGTTTTCAGGTGGGGCGTATTATCTGATCTCCAGGAGTTTGGGTCCAGAGTTTGGAGGATCAATCGGTCTGATCTTTGCTTTTGCCAATGCCGTCGCTGTGGCCATGTATGTCGTGGGCTTTGCAGAAACTGTCGTTGAACTTCTGGATGTGAGTATGAATGCAAAAGCCTTGGATGGATGATGATAAGCATGAACGTTTTCTTTTTCTCCATGAGATTCATGCATTAGTGTTTTTGGTCATGCACCTCATTTTCATCTTTTTTTTTTTTTTTTTTTTTGCATGCTTTCTATGATTGTTTGATATTTATAGACTGATATGATCCATATAGATTTATCTATAATGTTTCATGATGTAAACAGACTGTTGTGACTGTGTTTGTCAGAGTATAGACGCTCTCATGACAGATGAGATCAATGACATCAGGATTGTCGGCGCGCTCACCGTCGTCTTACTGCTGGGCATCTCTGTCGCTGGAATGGAGTGGGAGGCAAAGGTCCGTATATTTCTACATTCACAACTCTATAGATTTAGAATTCTACTGCTCAAATAGCTCTGCATCTTAAAAAAATATTCTGCTGATTTGCAAAAAAAAGCCTAATATTACTTAAATTGATTATGCAATCACATGTCAAAAGTATCCAAACGCAGGGTTCGTACGAGGTGCTTAAAGTGTTTGAAGTACTTGAATTTGACTTCTTAAAATTTAAGGCCTGGAAAATCCTTGAAAATAGCAATGTCCCTGAACAGGTACTTGAAAAGTATTGAAAGACAATGTATCTATGAAATAAGTGTTTAATTTTATATAATAAGCACATATGTTCTGATGCAAAATTAACTCTGCAGCCCGTCTGATGTTGAGCTTATGTAGCTCCGTCCCTTTTCAGCGCTGCTTTAAACATTACAATGGTCATGATCACTTTCCAATAGTATTTATTACGATATATACAGATAAACTGAACATACAAAATGTTTCCATTTTACATGTATTTTGAGCTGCAGCTCGTCATATTAATGGAGTGTTTCACTAGTTAGCAGTAAACCGGTTACCTCACCTCAAATTTTAAGTTTGTGTTTGTGATTTTTTATTTATAAACATCATACTTTATCGCTTATTTCAGTAAATGTCATGAGCTAAGCCAGTGGTAGTACTGACAGTATCGTGTAAACACGGCTGAAGACGTGACAGACAAACCGAATCAATTGAGTGAGTCATTTACGCTGGAACCGCTCTGATTGATTCAAACTCGTGACTTTAATCATTCCTTTCAAGCGATTCACTAGCAAAAAAAAACAGATGAAATTAAAAGACCCATTCATTTTAGATTTTCGGCATCGCTTGTTATGGGTTTGAAAGTCACTTACAGTGCTGAGTGAAACGGAGCTTTTCGAAACTCCGAATCAGTACAATCATTGCGTCTCAAAAAGATTCACTGTTTCGAAGCGCTCCAGTTGGATCGCGAATCATTTGATTCAGATCGGGAATTCAAATCGCGAATCAGACTTCGGAGCAGGTTCGCGAATCATTTGATTCAGATCAGTAATTCGGGCCGGGTTCGCGAATCATTTCGCCTATTAAATGAATATTGATCCACGATCCGAGTCCTGATCTAAAATGTTGGTTCGAGAATCGTAATTTAGATCGGGAGTTCAAAGCGCGAATCGCGAATCATTTGATTTAGAGCGGAACTTCGGAATCGGTCCGCGAATCATTTCGCGTATTGAATGGTTCGCAATCAGCGATCCGAGTTCCGATCTGAAATGATGATTCGCGAACCATTTTTTTTTTTTTTTTTTTTTTTTAATTAAACATTACAGATATCCAAAACAGCAAGACAGTACAATTACAGACACAATAAAATTATTAAGAAAAACATACAAAAAAAAAAAAAAAACAAGAATATACAGACTTGCCGGCAGGGTAACAAAGAAAAAAACAGGGTAATAAAATTACATCTTAAGATGACACAAAGGATGAATACAGAGGTACAGTTTTCATAGCTTTCAAATTAGCAGAACTTTGGATAGTTTCTACATACTTATCCAAGTCCACTTTGAACAAAGAAAAAAGAGGTTTAGAGCCAGTAAACTTTTGTTTATGAATGTGAAATTTAGCTAACAGAAAACACAAATTAATTATGTAATATTTCCCTGTATTCTCTTTAGAATATTCAAATAATCCAAACAAAGCATCTTTAAAACAAAATGAGAAGTCACTTACAAAATAAGATTGGATAAACACCAAAAGATCCGACCGAAATTTCTCCGTGTGGGTGCATTGCCAAAACAAATGAATGAGTCTTCTTCAGAAGAATGACAAAAACTGCAGTTCACTTCAATGTCAGGCTTATATTTCCTAAGAAAGACTTTAGTCGGGTAACATTTATGAATCAGTTTAAATGTCAGTTCTTTTACTATATTGGTAAGCTGATACTTATAAGGCAAGGTCCATACTTTCTCCCAAGGTATATTCTCCACAGTATTATTCCAATGTGGTATTACGTAGGGAATTGTTGTTATCTCAGCCTGGAAGAGAGCTCTGATTTTATAGTTATTTTTCTGACGATCTGCAGAAAAGCAAACACCTCCAATCATTGTGTCAGTTACATTCAGAGAGTAAGAACACGGCCATGGAAATGTAGTACCTTGCAACAGAAAAGACACACCAGAGGGAATGACATTGAAAACAATCACATATTCATCAGCAGATACAGGAATATTATATTTCTGTAAAAAATCTGAATAATTATAAAGTCTGCCTTGTGAGTTAAAAAGCTGTCCAACTAAAAGAAGGTCGTTTTCAAACCAATCCTTGAAGAAAAGTGATTTATTCTTGTAAAGAATATCCTTATTGTTCCATAAGTAATATTTGTGCGGAGAGAAGTTGTGTTTGTATATGAGGGATCAGGCCAAGAACATCTGCTTATGGAAATTAGAAAGTTTGATAGGGATTTTTGAGACATTATAATTACAGAGTAAAAGAAAATTCAGGCCACCAACTTTAGAGAAAATATAATTGGGGATAATATTCCAAAGGGAAGAGGGATTTTTAAGGAAATTCTTGAGCCAGTTAATTTTAAAAGTGTTGTTTAAGGTAGCAAAATCTAAAAAATCCAGCCCCCCTTGTTTTATTGTGATTCGCGAACCATCTGAATTAGATCGAAACTTCGGAGTGGGTTCGCGAATCATTTTGTGAATTAAATGATTCGTGATCCACGCTTCGAGTCCTGATCTGAAATGATGGATCGCGAATCATTTGATTTAGAGCGGAACGTTTTTAATGTTAAATGTGCTTGATTTCTCTTTCAGTTTTTGTTCTTGAAGTTGACATCATTGCATGCTTTGCATGTGCTTTGCTTTATTTTGCCATTTTGTTATGTTAGTATATTTTTATTGATCTATTCATCTTTTTTAGAATTTGGAAGATAAGACATTGTTTGATAAGTGAGATCTCTGTTTGAAGTCCTTGAAAATCAAAAAAGTAGTGCTTGAAAAGTTCTTAAAAGTCCTGGAATTTCATCTGTATGAATCCACCAAACGTATCAATTAACTTACAATCTGCAAAGGAGTAGGCCTAGAAAAAGTAGAAATCAGGATTAGTCATAAAATAATGCCATGCATGTAAAAAGGTCTGAGAATTGATCGGATAGTTGTAATCTGCCTCTGATTCAGACAGGAGTCATGTGTTTATGGTGTTTTTCTGCTAGTTAAGAGAGAATATAAGGCTAATTCACCACACAAATGATTGTAAAAGCAAAAATGCTGTGAAATGCATCATATTTAGTGAGAAAGTGTGACGGAATCAGCAGCACAAAATTAGTCTGAAACAAGTGCTGTATTTCATTACATATGATATGATGCAGGCCGCTGTTATTCCTGCAGATGTTGTCAGTCACATGATGTACTGATTGAATGTCTTTGACAGGCCCAGATCGTGTTATTGGTGATTCTTTTGGCGGCCATCTGCAACTACTTCATCGGATCCTTCATCCCCATGAAGTCAAAGGAACCCAAAGGCTTCTTTGGATATAACGGTGAGTCGTCTCTACTCATCTGTGATTGCTGATAATCATTTAAGATCAGTGCTGGAGGAATGAATCTCATGACAAGTTTACTCCTATGTTTGTCTCTCTCAAAGCTGCCATAATGATGGAGAACATGGGTCCAGACTTCAGAGATGATGAAACCTTCTTCTCCGTCTTTGCCATCTTCTTCCCGGCCGCCACAGGAATCCTAGCAGGAGCCAATATATCAGGAGACCTGGCGGTGAGGTTCATTTACTCTCAAGGGTTAAACACGCTTAAAAATAAAGGGTGTTTTCACAGTGATGACACAGTGATCAGTTCTTCATGGAACTATCCAATAAAGAGCCTTCATTTTCAAGAGTGTAATTGAGTTTTGCTGCATCATCACATTTTATAACAGCTGATTTTGTCTCTCTAGGATCCGCAGTCAGCGATTCCTAAAGGAACTCTCCTGGCGATCCTCATAACCGGAGTGGTTTACATCGCTGTCGCCATCTCAAATGGTATTTGAGTGCCATTCTTTCACTAAATTGTTCTCCACTCCTAGATCAGAGGTGATGTTTTGCATTCGCTGTGTTTTCAGGCTCGTGTATCGTGCGGGACGCCACAGGCGATGATAACGACACCATGGTGGGCCCGCTGGAGAACTGCACCGACGCCGCCTGCACACTTGGATACGACTTTTCCATCTGCAAAGAGGGCGGCTGCAAATACGGCCTTCAGAACGACTTCCAGGTGAGTGACAGCAAACACAGACCAGATGTATGGAAGCCCATTTTTGCCACTGAAATAAAAAAGAAAAAGGTTTTCATCTCACAGTTCTGACTTTTTAGATATAAACTTGCAACTGTGAGTTATAAAGCCCAATTTTATGTTCTTAGAATTGCAAGTTCATATCCCACAACTCTGACTAAATAACTCACAATTGTGTGTTATAAAGTCAGAACTGCGAGATATAACTTTGAGATTGTGAGACTATGAGATTATTTTAACTCACAATTAAAATAAGATAAAAAAAACACAATAAAATTTGGCATCTTTACACAGCAAAGGCGGCACAGAAACGGAATCTGAAGCGGCATAAAACCACGAAAATGTGCATTTACACAGACCGTTTAATGCTGTTCTGAAGCGGCATAAATGCATTTACACAGGAATTAAAATAGTGGGAAACATACATCTTTTAAAATAACTACAATTTTTAAATTAGTTTTATCAAAAACAAATGCTATAAAAGTAAATAATGAATATAAAAAAGAACAAATAATATAAGACACAAAATAAATAAAAACACGACATTTTAAAATGTAACGGCAATAAATCAAATTTCCTGCGGGTGCTACAGTGTATCTGCGTTGGACGGTTTGTCACAATGTTAGCTTCAGACAAGACGATGGTGGAAGTTTGGCAATGTTTTTTTTTTATTTTAAAAAGCCCGTTAACTTTTGCCGTTATATATGGTTATTTTTTTATTATTATTATTTTTTTTTTTTTCTACGATATATTTATTTGGTTCCTTTTATGTATGCCTAGCCTAAGTTATGTTATTTTATATTAGGCATATAGCATGGTGTAAGCTATTTGTGTTCGTTTTGTTAATAAAAGTTCCATGATTAATTTATAGGCTAAGTGAGTTTAACGTTGTATTTTGTTGTTGCTTGAACTGGATTCAAGCAACTGACACGGAATGCCGCTAATTTAAAAGTGAAAGTAAAACGTGCACTGTGCATTAGATATAAAAGCGAAGGAAAGTGAGTGAAAAGAGGGAAATTGAAGATGTGTGACATTGAAGTTCAGAGCCAGTTTCATACTTTCCTCATGACTGAGAAACTTGTTTCTGATGTAACCAAACAGTTAACTTGCAATAGCGGGAAAATAACGAAAAGAGAGTCCTCTCTATCAAGACAAGCTGAGAATCATGAGTCGCGACTCGTGAGGACATGGGGCTTAAATTGAAATGAATTTACCCAAAACTTACTTATTCTACCCACTAAAATAATAAGATAATATAAATAAAATGAAAAAATGAATTGAAAATGAAATCATGATTGGCTCTCATCATGACTGTTTCGCGTTTCATTTACAATGAATAAAAACAGCATCGCGTCGCCTTTGATACTAGGGATTGAGGCGGGTCAGACTCGGCATATTTTAGGTCTGCTTTAATGCGGCATTGCGTCTTTACACTGAATTCTGAGCCGACACAGACCCGCTTTAGAGCAGCCTTAAAACGGCTGTGTAAAGATGCCTATAGATACAAAGTTGCCGTATGCTAATGTTCAGTTTTGGGGGAAGATACTTTTAAAAGTAATGTGTTACAATATTGCGTTACTCCCTAAAAAAAGTTACTAATTGCGTTACTTAATTACTTTTTGTGGAAAGTAATGCATTATGTTACTTTTGTGTTGCTTTTTCTCATCTGGCCTGGGTTTGCTTGTGTGTTTTTAATTTAAAAACATTCTATTTTTGGCAAACTTAAATACCTTTCATACCAAAAGTGAAATGAATAAACTTAAGACTTAAGAAAATGTAAATTCAAAAAGCTTAAACAAACCTTTCAGCTCTGCTGTCATTCTGGATTGCATGAAAAATAGGACACACTTTCTTGAATGAAACACAAATGCTTTGTTTATCTAAAGTCATTTTTGTTTATTAGTATGGTTGAACTGGATCGTTGAAGGTCAGCAGCAAAGACATTGTTTAATAAAATGGGATGAAATGCATAACGGATCTTTGTGTTATTTAACACATTTAATGATTGCTGGTTTGCGTCGTATTCTGAGTTTGTATTTCACTGTTTTAATAATTTTTGAGGAATAAAGAAAATGTTTTTGTCCAGGTGAGATGAGTAAAATCTAACAGTAACATCATTAAAAAAAGCATTACTTTACTAGATAAGTAGGAAAAGTAATCTGATTACATATTTTGCGTTACTTGTAATGTGTATTCAGTACAAGATGTTTTCTGGGAAGAGATGTAGTAAACTCAATCAGCTTTACTGATGCTGTGTGATGTAATGATCTTTCAGGTGATGAGTTTGGTGTCTGGTTTCGGGCCGCTCATCACAGCTGGAATCTTCTCTGCCACCCTCTCATCGGCGCTGGCGTCTCTGGTCAGCGCTCCCAAAGTCTTCCAGGTCAGGACATTACAAACCTCCTTTTGATTTGATTGAAATGTCTTTAGTCTTGGTTAAAGGAGTAGTTCACTTCTAGAACAAAACTGTACAGATAATGTACTCACCTCCTTGTCATCCAAAATGTTCATGTCTTCCTTTATTCATTCGTAAAGAAATTATGTTTTTGAGGAAAACATTTCAGGAATTATCTCCATATAGTGGACTTCTATGGTGCCTCTGAGTATGAACATCCAAAATGCAGCTTCAAAGGGCTCTAAGCGATCCCAGCCGAGGAAGAAGGGTTGCAAAATGATCAGCTGTTTTCTAAAAAAAAAATGGACAATTTACAGTATATACTTTTTAAACTTGAATGCTCTTCTTGTCTATCTCTGTGTGAACTCTGTGTATTCCAGTTCAATACAGTTAGGGTATGTCGAAAAACTCCCATCTCATTTTCTCCTCCAACTTCAAAATCGTCCTACATCGCTGCCGAAGTACCGACCCAGTGTTTACAAAGTGAACGTGTAAAGATCAAATGACCTTTACAAAAAAAAGGTAAAACAGCGATGTAGGACGATTTTGAAATTGGAGGAGATGGGAGTATTTTTGACATACACAGAGAGTTTACGCAGAGCTAGACAAGATGAGATTTCACTAGATAAGACTCTTTTTCCTTAGCTGGGATCATTTAGAGCCTTTTAAGCCGCATTTAAACTGCATTTTGGATGTTCAAACTCAGAAGCGCCATAGAAGTCCACTATATGGAGAGAAATCCTGAAATGTTTTTCTCAAAAAACATAATTTCTTTACGATCTTTACTTTTGGATGACAAGGGGGTGAGTACATTATCGTACATTTATGTTCTGGAAGTGAACTCAAGAGTTGCTAGTTAATGCCAGTACACTCAAAAAAAAGTGAATTGAATCAGTTTGTTATGACACTGACCTCTCTTACATGATTCTGTGATATTTTCTCCATCACAAATAAAGCTTGTGTGTTTGGGTGGTTTTAACACCAGATCAAATTTAGACAACTACATACAGTTTTATATGAAATAATTCATCATCGTCATAAAATTTGAGGAGGAAATTTGGTTTATTTCCACCATAAATCTGTAAACACACATGAGCTTCGTCCAAGATTCTCCATGCATCTGTTGATTTGTTTGTGAGTAGATTATCTGGTTTTATTTGAAAAACAGAAGCATGTGAATGCTGTGATTCTCTGGTTTCAACAGTTCTGTGCTCTGATAAGTAATAATTAATAAGATGAGCACAAGAAAAACACACAAAAACACATTAATTAGCCATTTGCATCTGAAAAGCATCCGTTACACATTTTTCCTGTCTGATTTCTTGACATTTTCCCCTTGTGATTTCACTGTTTTCTCATCTTCTGCAGTTAATAATTACTGTTTCAACATAACAACCTGATACAAAGCTTGCACATTCTGATTTCTGTGCAGTGATTAACAATGATAAACAGCTTTTGGAGTCATTTATTTTCACAATCATCAGGTGCATCACTGTATGGTTTCCGCCACTGAATAAAAAATAAAAAAGGTAATTGTGACTTTTATCTCACAATTCTCGCAATTTCAAGTTTGCATCTTGCAATTCTGACTTTTTTTCTCAGAACTGTGAGAAATAAACACACAATTGCGAGTTATGAAGTCGGAACTGCAGGATATAACCTCACAATTGTGAGAAATTGCGACTGTTTATCTTGCAATTCTGACTTTTTCTCACAATTGCAACTTTGGGTCTCAAAATTTCAGAATTATTAGATACAAACTCACAATTGCGAGTTATAAAGTCCAGTTCTGAGGAGAAAAAAAAGACTGATGTTTTAACAGAATTGTGAGTTTATATCACACAATTCTGACTTCATTTCTCAGAATTGTGACTTTATATCTCGCAATTGTGAGTTTATATCTCACAATTCTGAGAAAAAAAAAGACAGAATTGTGAGATAACAAGTTGCAATAACCTCTTATTAAATTTTTTATTCAGTGGTGGAAATGGGCTTCCATATCATTGAGCGAGCATCATCATTTTGTTTGACAGACATAGACAGAGCAACACGATTAAAAAAGCTGCAATCATGATTACAGTCAATTCCAAGGGAATGCATGACCTGAAAACACATAAAGCTTGAATGCAATGCTAATCACTTTGAATAAAAGTGTCTACCAAATGCATAAATGATGAAGTATAAATGCATGACCATATTCTATATTTTGGCCAAATATGATCTTATGATCTGTTGTGAGTTGGTGGAGGTGTTTAATGTGTGTGTGGTTTTGTAGGCTTTGTGTAAGGATAAAATCTACCCTGGAATACATGTGTTTGCCAAAGGATACGGGAAGAACAAAGAGCCTCTGCGTGCGTACGTCCTCACCTTCATCATCGGCCTGGCCTTCATCCTGATCGGTAACTTGTACTCTACTTAACGCAGACTTATCTGCTCATACGTTCATGACAGAAACAGCTTCTAAAATCCACTGTGTTGGTGTTTCAGCCGAGTTAAACATCATCGCTCCCATCATTTCCAACTTCTTCCTGGCCTCTTACGCCTTGATAAATTTCTCTGTTTTCCACGCGTCGCTGGCGAACTCCCCAGGCAAGTGTGCTGCATGGATGAAACTGAAGATGAATGTGATGTTCCCTCTCAGATCTCTGACATTGATCATTTCAGACAGTATCGTGAGTAACTCACGCATTTGCATCTGAACAGGGTGGCGTCCGAGTTTCAAGTACTACAACAAGTGGGTGTCGTTAGCCGGAGCCGTGCTGTGCTGTGTGGTGATGTTTGTGATCAACTGGTGGGCGGCGCTGCTCACCAACGTCATCGTCCTGGCGCTCTACATCTACGTCAGCTACAAGAAACCAGGTCGGTTCTGTTTTCAGTTCATTTCTATGATTATGTGTTAAAACACTGTCGTTATAAAACTGAAGTATCTACGGATCCAAGTGTAACGGATTATCAACAAAGTAAAATGTAGGGCGGGGCTTGGTTCATTCATTGGTTGCTGATTGGATGTTGAGACATGGGCGTGGCTCTCAGATGAGTGTGCGCTGCAGGGGCGGGGCTTAAGAGCACTAAATGATTGGAGAACATTTTTTAAAAAGTGAAAAATGCAGATATGAATTGTTCACAATAAGATCAGTAAAATGCATTTAGAAAATATATAGGGTGAATTTTTAGTTCAGGTTAATTCGTTCGACAAGGCAGTGCTGTAAATGACATGGAATAACGATGAGCAATAAAATTGTCACAGCATTTAATATATGTTTTTTTTTTTCAGGTTCATTGTTAGTTCATTAACTAAAGTTAATGTAGCCTTTCTGTAGATCATAGAACTGATCAAATGTATATCTTGAATGCAACATGAGTCACTTTGGATGAAAGCATTTTAATTGTCATCAAACGCATAAATGTGACCCTGGACCACAAAATATGGAAGCATATGGGTAGCAGTGTTCAATCTGAAATGTAATATGTAAAATGGCAATGCATTTCTGTGTTTAAATGGACATTTTCTATACATATGTGCAACATTTAGTGCAAAATGAAAATCAAAATTCAATTATATAATTTACATTTGCCATTTTCTGCACTAGTTTTAAAATGCAAATCAAAAACATATTTTAACGCATTATAAATTGCAGAATCAAAATGAAAATGTATTACCCAAATTGATTCGACATGTTTAACATGTCCAAGCAAAAACTGTAGCAAAATGATCATTTTTTTAAATGCTTTTTTTTTCCTAAATGCATTTAGATTTAGGGGTAGGACAGCTAAAATAGCATTTTCATCATAATACTGCATGATAATTGTAGTAAAATCCAGTGAGAATTTCGCATTTTGAGCCAAAGGTGCAGCAAAAGAGTGATTTAAATCTTTTATTTTTCTTAAAATGCACTGATACTTGCATATAAGATGTTTCAATTGCATTTTTTTATTAAATACCCCACAATGAATGTAGTTTAAGTCAATGTGGATTTGAAAATCCTTCCTGAAGATATTTTACTGTTTATGCTCCGACTGATGCATATAAGCAAAAAGACAGTGCAATTATTTTTTTTTTAATTTGCTTTAAACAAAGACAGTGCAATTCTACATTTATTTACAAATGTAAATTATATCACTGAATTTTCATTTTTATTTTGCACTAAATGTTGCACATATGTATGGGAAAATGTAAATTTAAAATACAGAAATACATTGCCATTTTACATTTTGCATTGCCATTTTGCATATTACATTTCATATTGAATATTACTACCCATATGCTTCCATAACAAAACCAGTCTTAAGTATCAAGGGTATATTTGTAGCAATAGCCAAAAATACATTGTATGGGTCAAAATTATTAATTTTTCTTTTATGGCAAAAATCATTAGGATATTAAGTAAAGATCATGTTCCATGAAGATATTTTGTAAATTTCCTACCGTAAATATATCAAAACTTAATTTTTGATTAGTAATGTGCATTGCTAAGAGCTTCATTTGGACAACTTTAAAGGTGATTTTCTCAATATTTAGATTTTTTTTGCATCCTCAGATTCCAGATTTTCAAATAGTTGCATCTCAGCCAGATATTGTCCTATCCTATCAATCAATTTCCAAAAATTGACCCGTATGACTGGTTTTCGGGTCCATGGTCACAAATATCATAGTAGTTCATGTTAAAGAGTTAGTTCACCCCAAATGGAAAATTCTGACATCATTTACTCACCCTTGTGTTGAATTTCTTTCCTCTATTGAACACAAAAGAAGATCATTTGAAGAATGTGTGTAACCAAACATATGGAAGTTTGGATGGCTACCATCAACTGTTTGGTTCCCAACATTCTTCAAAATATTTTATTTTGTGTTCCACAGAACAAAGAAACTCATACAGGTTTGGAACAACATGAGGGTGAGTAAATGATTTGATGATCATTGATCATTTTGGGGTGAACTATCACTTTAAAAGAGAAGTCCACTTCCAAAACAAAGATTCACAGATAATGTACTCACCTCCTTGTCATGCAAGATGTTCATGTCTTTCTTTCTTCAGTCGTAAAGAAATTATGTTTTTTTAAGGAAAACAATTCAGCATTTTTCTCCATATAATGGACTGATATGGTGCCCCGAGTGTGAACTTCCAAAATGCAGTTTAAATGCAGCTTCAAGGGGCTCTAAACAATCCCAGCCGAGGAAGAAGGGTCTTATCTAGCAAAACGATCGGTTATTTTTATAAAAACAATACAATTTATATACTTTTTTAATCTCAAATGCTCGTCTTGTCTTACTCTGCCTGAACTCTGTTTTTGTTCCGGTTCATGACAGTTAGGGTGCGTCTAAAAACTCCCATCTCATGTTCTCCCTCAACTTCAAAATCATCCTATATCACTGTTTTAGCTTTTTTGTTAACGGTGTTTGATCTTCTTTGCATGTTCAATTTGCAAACACTGTGTCGGTGCTTCTGCAGTGATGTAGGATGATTTTGAAATGATTTTTGAAGTTGAGGGAGAAAATATGATTGGAGTTTTTCGACATACCCGAACTGTCTTGAGCCAGAATACACAGAGTTCAGGGAGAGAAAGACAAGACGAGTGTTTGAGATTAAAAAGTATTTAAGTATTTTTTTTAATGAAAATAACCGATCGTTTCGCTAAATAAGACCCTTCTTCCTCAGCTGGGATCATTTACAACCACATTTGGGATCGTTTGAAGCTGCATTTAAACTGCATTTTGGAAGTTCAAACTCGGGGCACCATATCAGTCCATTATATGGAGAAAAATCCTGAAATGTTTTCCTCAAAAAACATAATTTCTTTACGACTGAAGAAAGAAAGACATGAACATCTTGAATGACAAGGGGGTGAGTACATTATCTGTGAATCTTTATTTTGAAAGTGGACTTCTCCTTTATTTCCTGTGAGGCCTTGTTGTACAGCGTTATCGATTACGTTTTAAAGTCATAAAGTGTCAAAATGCATCTTTCTGCTGCAGATGTGAACTGGGGTTCGTCGACACAAGCGTTGATGTACAATCAGGCACTGACACACAGCCTGCATCTCACAGGGGTTGAGGACCATATCAAGAACTTCAGGTGATCCACCTATAGATAAAGATGCTCTCATGTGTGACTCTAGAGAGACTGAAAGCCTATCTGAATTCATTTTCCCACAGACCTCAGTGTCTCGTAATGTCCGGATACCCAAACTCAAGACCGGCGCTGATGTATCTCGTGCACGCCTTCACCAAAGAAGTGGGCTTGATGGTCTGTGGCCACGTGCGCACGGTATGACATTTCAGTGAACATCTGACACATTATCTTAGCAGTTACTAAAGCTAAACAAGCAAACATGCACTTGTTCTATACCCTAGGGATACCGTAGGCCGAATTATAAGGACATGATGAACGAACAGGTGCGCTATCAGCGCTGGCTCCTGAAGACCCGAATCAAAGCCTTTTACACTCCTGTGTTTGCCGACGATCTCAGACAAGGAGCTCAGTATCTCTTACAGGTCTGAACGGATGGAGAAAATATGACGGATTATGTAACAAAAGAGCTCATGTAATAAACTGATGTTGTTACGATTCACAGACCGCTGGTTTGGGTCGCCTAAAACCCAACACACTAGTATTTGGCTTTAAGAACAACTGGAGGGACGGTGAGATGAAGGATGTGGAAACCTACATCAACACCATCCAGTGAGTCTGACTGTGTGATGCTCTTCATGTCTTCATCTTTAAGAACTGAAATCTCCATCTGAGCGAGCGCTGTGTGTGTTTCAGTGACGCGTTTGATCTGCTGTACGGGGTGGTTATCTTGAGACTGAAAGAAGGTCTCGACATCTCTCACATTCAAGGTCGGGTTTTCTTGCCCAAAATGGGCTGAAGTGTAAATGGTTTGAGTCTTTTCATCAGTGATTTTAACTCTGCTACTATTGATCTTTCTTCAGATGAATTTCTGTCCTCACAGGAGAAAGCTCCTGGAATGAAGGAACTCTTGGTGTCCATCAACATCAAAGACTTCGACAGCGATTCCTCAAAGCCGTCTTCTAAATCCACCAGCTGTCAGAGCAGCCCGCTCATCTTCAGAGGTCAGAAAATCATGAAGTGCTGAATGAAGATGTGCTGAAAATGTGCTCAACCTCAGGTCACCCGAAATGTAGATGAGTTTGTTTGTTCATCAGATTTGTAGAAATGTGTCATTCCATCACTCACTCTCCAAGAGATCCTCTGCAGTGAATGGGTGCCGTCAGAATGAGAGTCCAAACAGCTGATAAAAACATCACAATAATCCACAAGTAATCCACACCACTCCAGTCCATCAGTTAACATCTTGATGCTGAAATAAATCCATCTTTAAGACGTTTTTAACTAAAATACGAATCCATAATCCATAATAACGCTTCCTCCAGTGGAAAAGTGGTCTGGTCTGAATCAGGAGAGAAATCTGCACAGATCAAGCACTGTTTACAAGCCAAAACAGCTCTAAACAAATATGTGGCTGGATCTCTCATGTAAAAGACAGCAGGAGATGGACTTTTTCACCTGTTTTCATGGATTATGGACTCATGTTTTAGTTAAAAATGTCTTAAAGGTGTAGTTCATTTCCAGAACAAAAATTTACAGATAATGTACTCAGCCCGTTGTCATCCAAGATGTTCATGCCTTTCTTTCTTCAGTTGTAAAGAAATTAAATTTCTTGAGGAAAACATTTCAGGAATGTTCTCCATATAATGGACTTCTATGGTGCCTGTGAGTTAAAATGTCCAAAATGCAGTTTAAATGCGGCTTCTAAGGGCTCTAAACAATCCCAGGCAAGGAAAAAGGGTCTTATCTAGTGAAATTATCAGTCGTTTTGTAAAAAAAATAAATAAATAAATAAATACAATTTGATATAATTTTTAACCTCAAATGCTCGTCTTGTCTAGCTTTGTGATGCACATGTGTACATTGTTCATCATTGCGCCAAAATCAGAAAGCAAAAGCTTTTGTATCAGGTTGTTATGTTGAAACAGTAATTATTAACTGCAGAAGATGAGAAAACAGTGAAATCACAAGGGGAAAATGTCAAGAAATCAGACAGGAAAAATGTGTAACGGATGCTTTTCAGATGCAAATGGCTAATTAATGTGTTTTTGTGTGTTTTTCTTGTGCTCATCTTATTAATTATTACTTATCAGAGCACAGAACTGTTGAAACCAGAGAATCACAGCATTCACATGCTTCTGTTTTTCAAATAAAACCAGATAATCTACTCACAAACAAATCAACAGATGCATGGAGAATCTTGGACGAAGCTCATGTGTGTTTACAGATTTATGGTGGAAATAAACCAAATTTCCTCCTCAAATTTTATGACGATGATGAATTATTTCATATAAAACTGTATGTAGTTGTCTAAATTTGATGTGGTGTTAAAACTACCCAAACACACAAGCTTTATTTGTGATGGAGAAAATATCACAGAATCATGTAAGAGAGGTCAGTGTCATAACAAACTGATTCAATTGTTTACTTTTTTGTTTTGAGATTAGATCACCGCCATTGACTAGCGACTCTGGATTCCTCTGGTATCCAAATTACAATACCTTTTAAATGAGAAGTTCACTTCCAGAACAAAAATTTACAGATAATGTACTCACCCCCTTGTCATCCAAGATGTTCATGTTTTTCTTCAGTGGTAAAAAAAAAAAAATGTTTTTTGAGGAAAACATTTCAGGATTTCTCTCCATATAGTGGACTTCTATGGTGCTTCTGAGTTTGAACCTCCAAAATGCAGTTTAAATGCGGCTTCACGGTGCTCTAAATGATCCCAGGCGAGGAAGAAGGGTCTTATGTAGCAAAACGATCAGTTATCTAAAATTACAATTTATATACTTCTTAACTTCAAATGCTCTTCTTGTCTCTCTCTGCGTGAACTTGGTGCACTCCGGTTCAATACAGTTAGGATATGTTGACAAACTCCCGTCTCATTTTCTCCTCCAACTTCAAAATCGTCCTACATCACTGCAGAAGTACCGACCCAGTGTTTACAAAGTGAACGTGCAAAGAAGATAAAATGTCCTTTACAAAAAAAGGTAAAACAGTGATATAGGATGATTTTGAAGTTGAATAAGAAAACAAGATGGGAGTTTTTTGACATACCCTAACTGTCTTGAACCAGAATACACAGAGTACGCATGCGCATCGCAGGGCTAGACAAGACGATCATTTGAGGTTAAAAAATATATACATTTTGTGTTGTGTTTTAGAATAAGACCCTTCTTCTTCAGCTGGGATCATTTAGAGCTCTTTGAAGCTGCATTTAAACTGTATTTTGGACGTTAAAACTTGCGGGCACCATAGAAGTCCACTATATGGAGAGAAATCCTGAAATGGTTTGCTCAAAAAACATTTTTTTTTTTTATGACTGAAGAAAGAAAGACATGAACATCTTGAATGACAAGGCGGTGAGTACATTATCTGTACATTTTAATTCTGGAAGTGAACTACTCCTTTAAAATGTGCTCACCCTCAGGTCATCCAAGATGTAGATGAGTTTGTTTCTTCATCAGATTTGTAGAAATGTGGATTTGTAGACTCTGTGGTGAATGGGTGCCGTCAGAATGAGAGTCCAAAAAGCTGATAAAACAGCGTCCATAATCCATAATAACACTTCCTCCAGTGAAAAAGTGGTCTGGTCTGAATCAGGAGAGAAATCTGCACAGATCAAGCACTGTTTACAAGCCAAAACAGCTCTAAACAAATATGTGGCTGGATTTTGATGTGAGAGACAACAGGAGATGGACTTTTTCCACTGGAGGAAGCGTTATTATGGATTACGGACTCGTATTGGAGTTAAAAATGCCTTAATTATGTTTCATCTTTTGTCTTCTCAAGATGTGAACTGATGGACTGGAGTGGTGTGGATTACTTGTGGATTATTGTGATGTTTTTATCAGCTGTTTGGACTCTCATTCTGATGGCACCCATTCACTTCCATTGGAGAGACAGTGATGGAATGACACATTTCTACAAAGCTCCCAGTAGAGCCACTCCAAATATCCTCCAGATCATGAGTCTCCTGCAGTTTCCTCAGTCTTTCCTTCAATGTGTGAATGCACAGATTTGTATTCTTCAGAACGTCTGATTTAATGCTCTCAAGGATTAGTCCTGATGTTGTTCTTTAATTCACAATGAATCTTAATTCTCCATGAAACGGTTTTTCATGTTGATCTGTATCTGGTAAAATGATGCTGATTTCTCTTCTCTAATGATGCATGTGTGATTTCAGACACCAAGAAGCCTCCGGTTCAGCTCAGTCCTGCAGATGAAAAACTTTTGGCCGCCAGTCAGCAGTTCCAGAAGAAACAGAGCAAAGGAACCATTGACGTTTGGTGGCTGTTTGACGATGGAGGTAAAGCGATATTTAAATTTCAGTGTATTTTGAAGATTATTCTTCTCAGTGAGAGTTTGTGGCTTGAGTAAATGATGCTGTGATTGATTACTCACTGTAGGTTTGACTCTTCTGATACCGTATTTGCTAACCAACAAAAAGAAATGGCAAGACTGCAAGATCCGTGTGTTCATTGGAGGAAAGATAAACAGGATTGACCACGACCGCAGAGCGTGAGTATTACAGCTGATGTATTTCATTCCTTTTGCTTGGTTTTATAAAGAAATCACAGTTTATATTTGTCTATAAAATGAATTTCAATCATTAAAGCTGAAGCCTTTAGATCTGAAGATTTTGAAGATCCTGAGAAACAAATTCAGTCAGTGTGGCCAAACTTTTGACTGGTAGTTAAGTTAGCTTGAGAAAACTGTATCTCCTCCTAGAGCTTTAACTCTACAAACTACAGACTACAGACTGATCTGACCGAGTGTGCTGTATCTTTTCTGACTGATTTGACTTACTAAAAATGACGATTAACACTGGGGAAAAATCCCATCAAAATCTCATCAAACTCCAACTGTCAAAACTCCCAGAATCCGTTGGGACTCAATCAAGCTTCCCTTCTGTGTACTGTTTCTGATCCATTCAAACTCATTCAAACTCATCTATCTGTATATCTATGCCTAGCAACTAGAATCATGCTAGAAACATGCTAATAACATGCTAATCATGTTAGAAAAACGTTAGCAACATACTAGCAACTTGCCAATCATGTTAGAAACATGCTATCAACTTGCTATCCGCTAGAAACTTAGCACTGTACCATGCTATCACTGTAATCATGCTAGAAAAATGCTAGCGACATACTTGCAACTTGGTAACCATGCTAGCAACTTGCTAATCATGCTAGAAACATGCTAGTAACTTCCTAATCATGACAGAAACATGCTAGCAACATGCTAGAAACATGCTAGCAACATACTAGCAACTTGCTAATATGCTAGAAACATGCTAATAACATGCTAATCATGTTAGAAAAACGTTAGCAACATACTAGCAACTTGCCAATCATGTTAGAAACATGCTATCAACTTGCTAATCACGCTAGAAACATGTTAGCAACTTGGTAACCATGCTATCAACTTGCTAATCATGCTAGAAACATGCTATCAACTTGTTAATCACAGTAAAACATTCTAACAACATCCTAGTAACTTGCTAATCATGATAGAAACATGATAGAAACATGCTATCAACTTGTTAATCATGCTAGAAAAATGCTAGCGACATACTTGCAACTTGGTAACCATGCTAGCAACTTGCTAATAATGCTAGAAACATGCTAGTAACTTCCTAATCATGACAGAAACATGCTAGCAACATGCTGGCAACTTGCTAATCACGTTAGAAACATCCTAGCAAATGGTAGTAACTTGCTAATCATGTTAGAAACATGCTAGCAACATACTAGCAACTTGCTAATATGCTAGAAACATGCTAATAACATGCTAATCATGTTAGAAAAACGTTAGCAACATACTAGCAACTTGCCAATCATGTTAGAAACATGCTATCAACTTGCTAATCATGCTAGAAACATGTTAGCAACTTGGTAACCATGCTATCAACTTGCTAATCATGCTAGAAACATGCTAGTAACTTCCTAATCATGACAGAAACATGCTAGCAACATGCTAGCAACTTGCTAATCACGTTAGAAACATCCTAGCAAATGGTAGTAACTTGCTAATCATGTTAGAAACATGCTAGCAACATACTAGCAACTTGCTAATATGCTAGAAACATGCTAATAACATGCTAATCATGTTAGAAAAACGTTAGCAACATACTAGCAACTTGCCAATCATGTTAGAAACATGCTATCAACTTGCTAATCACGCTAGAAACATGTTAGCAACTTGGTAACCATGCTATCAACTTGCTAATCATGCTAGAAACATGCTATCAACTTGTTAATCACAGTAAAACATTCTAACAACATCCTAGTAACTTGCTAATCATGATAGAAACATGATAGAAACATGCTATCAACTTGTTAATCATGCTAGAAAAATGCTAGCGACATACTTGCAACTTGGTAACCATGCTAGCAACTTGTTAATAATCCTAGCAACATGCTAATCATGCTAGCAACTTGCTAATCATGCTAGCAACTTGCTAATCATGCTAGCAACATGCAAGTAATGTGCTAATCATGCTAGAAAAATGCTAATGACATACTTGAACTTTTTAATCATGCTAGAAGCATGTTAGCAACTTGTTAATCATGTTAAATACATGCTAGCAACTTGGTAACCATGCTAGTAACGTGCTAATCACGCTAAAACATCCTAACAACATGTTAGTAACTTGCTAATCATGTTAAAATATTCTAACAGCTTGCTAATAATGCTAGAAAAATGTTAGCGACATACTTGCAGCTTTGTAATCATGCTGGAAACATGTTAGCAACTTAGTAACCATGCTAGCCACATGCTAATCATGCTAGCAACATGCTAGGAATGTGCTAATCATGCTAGAAACAGACTAACAACATGCTAGTAATTTGATAATCATGCTAGAAACATGCTAGCAACTTGTTAATCATGTTAAAAACATGTTAGCAACTTGCTAATCATGCTAACAACATGCTAGTAATGTGCTAATCATGCTAGAAACAGACTAACAACATGCTAGTAACTTGCTAATCATACTAGAAACATGCTAGAAACATGCCAATCATGCTAGAATCATTTTAGTAACTTGCTAATCATGCTATCAACATGCTAACAATTAGGGATAGTTGAAATTTTATCATTTGCGATATACCAGTAAAAATTTTCCACACGATAAGAATTAGTCTTTCCGCGATAATAACGATAAAGTCCACAGTAGGATGTGTGCAATACAGTTTTGCATGTGTTTGAGCCTGTTTACAAACCTGTTGTCCAACAAAGATATCATTTATTGACAATTTAAAAAAAAATCAACTTCATAACATAGTCGAGTGTTTGAAATAACCTTTTGCGATCAGATGTGGTTTCATATCACAGAACGAGGCAGAAATCATACTATTTTATAGTATTATAAAATGTTGATGAGCATTGCATTACAAATATACTTTATCCTTATAAAAATAGCCAAGAATTCTTGAAGAACACAGACAAACCATATATTGTAGCAGTCGTATGTTTATTGTCAAGTTTCCGCCGTTAAAATTTCTCTATCTGCATTTTATTCAGCTACAGCGATAACCTGGAGCATCAGTACTATTACTTCTGCTATAAAGCACGTGTGGAGTTTGAGCGCAAGGGCGCCCTCCGCTTCCAGTGTGAGATAAACAGTCATTACATTGTACATGTGTACTCAGTTACGTCTACTTTGGGTAAAAATAGGAAAAACAATATTTTCCTCTAAAGAAACAGGATTCTCTGAATTATCGTCATTGATATCGTTATCGTAATAATACCAGAAATTATCATGATAAAATTTTAAGCCCATATCGCCCATCCCTATTAGCAATATGCTAAACATACTAGCAGCAGGCTAGTAACATGCTAATTATTATAAAATCATGCTAGCAACATGCTAATAACATGCTAATCGTGTTAGAATCATGCTAGCAACATGCTAGTAACTTGCTAATTATGCTAGTAACATGTAAACAACATTCTGTCTATCTCTCTTTCTATATAATCTTTAAAACTACTTCAAACTGAAAACCTTCAAACTTCTATTTTTTAAAACTTTTTAAACTTCTTGTTTTGGCTTTCTCAAGCCAACTTAAAGTTTGTCTTGACTAACTTTTTTTTTATCTAGTTTAACAAATAAAATAGTTAAAATAATGGAGATAATCAGCTTGTGTTCAAGCTGCTAAAGCTGTTGCTTTTGTGCAGAATGGCGGCGTTGCTCAGTAAGTTCAGGATTGATTTCTCAGACATCACCGTTCTTGGAGACATCAACATTAAGCCTAAGAAGCACAAGTAAGTTCAGTTCCATTGCTAATAATGAGCATATTTTGCTCCGCTATCCATGAGAAACAGCTGTTGCTTGATTTTGTGCTCAGTAAGAAGATGTTCGAGGAGATGATCGAGCCGTACAGACTGAAGGAGGACGACATGGAGCAGGAAGCCGCTGAGAAACTGAAGGCTGAGGAACCCTGGAGGATCACAGATAATGAGCTGGAGCTCTACAGGGCCAAGGTTACCATCCGTTACTCTTCAGGAGATCTGATGATTTTGTTTTACTTTGATGTGGAGCTTCACATGTCTCAGACCCATTATGTCTCTTATGTGTCATCTGAACGGTGGGATCTGTTCAAAAAGACGACTTTAGTCGTGGCTCTTCCAGGAGCACATACTAACCAGCCTTATTTCATTTCACAGATCTTATTTAGAAATGTATTTAATTTTTATTACAAAAAAAAAAAAAAGATTTTCATGATGATTTGATCTTAAATGTTTCCATTCTGCCATCAGTGTAGACTAAACATCACAGTCAAATAGTAAAAAAATGACAGTGTTTCCTGCAATGCTACTGAATTTACATTTTAGAAGTGATGTTTTAGTTGAGTTACTTCTGTTAAAGTTTGATGAGAAACACAGAGTACCACAAAATAATACAAAGACAAACATTTCTAATATGCAATTTTTACTAGTTGCACACAACAAATATACTGTACAGTGTGAACAGCGTAGTCTGAACACATTACTCTTATGAACAGATTCTTTATAATTAATTGATCAAAAAGACTCACAGATCACAAAAAATAAAACAAAGTAATCGCAACTTTTTATCTCAGAATTCTGACTTTTTTTCTCGCAATTCTGCTTTTCTCAGAATTGTGAGATATAAATGTGCAATTGCAAGTTATAAAGTCAAAGGAAAAAAAGAGCGTAAAAAAGATTTTGTAACTCACAATTATTTTGTAATTCAGACTTTATAACACACAATTGTGGCTTTATATCATGCAATTCTGACTTCAGAACTCTAAATTGAAAGTTTATATCTTGCAATTCTAGGAAAAAGGTCAGAATTACAAGTTCATATTATGCAGTTCCGAGAGAAAAGGTCAGAACTTTGAGATGCAAGAAAGAAATTGCATCTGAATTGTAATTGTGAGCTAAAAAGTTGCAATAGAGACACGCTCACAATCCAGCGCACTCCATTAAGTTTGTATTGCGGGAAGCTGCCTCCTTGTCATTTCTGACTTATAACAAACAATGTCTAAAAGCTGCTACGTGACAAGGTGGACAGTAAACAAGCTAAAAACACAGAGCTATGTTTTTATAAGCTGTCGACCGCCAAAAAACGAGTGTTTACGGACACAAATGGTTGTAGATGTCAGGGTATTTCACATTGGGAAAGGAAAAGGAGCACTGACATAGACTAATAAAATTTAGTTTCTCAATATATCTTCTTCTCTCAGGTTTACAAGGGTGGTGAAATAATCCTTTAAAATGGTTAAAAATAATGATTGTTTCCTGTTGCAATTAAGTTTCCCTCCAGCGGGCGTAGTTCTTAGTGTAATATGACACGTTGAGCTCTACTTTTGTCCTTGAACGCTCGTTTTTTGGGGTTGACAGCATATAAAAACGTAGTTCTGTGTTTTTTAGCTTGTTTACTGCACACCTTGTCACATAGCAGCTTTTAGACATTGTTTGTTATAAGTCAGAAATGACAAGGAGGCAGCTCCCGCAATACAAAGTCAATGGAGAGCGCTGGTTTTCAGATTATGACGCATCGCTCTGTCTCTATTACAGGGGTGGAAATGGCTTCCATGCAATCCATCAGTTTCAGACTACTCAAACTCAGTTAAAGTGGTTCTCAAAAGTCACTGGCATCCTCTAATGATTCCCATCCTTATTGACTAAACCGGTTTGAACTGTCGGTATGTTTGTATAGCAATCTTGCAAATTCTTATACAAACACATAATAAAAAGCTGATTTAGAAAGGGCCTTTTCCACTCCACTGTTGTTTGGATGTACTATATTGTCATCCTTAACCGTTACACTCACATCTCAGATATTTTGCAGTGTCTCATGCATTAAATTGGCGTCTACAAATGAGGTGCTCAAATTAAAGAAGTTGAGTTTTTAAAAAATGCATCTCTGCGTTTTTCCCCAGTTTTGTCACGTTTTTGTTTTGTTCTGTGTGAATGGCCTTAAGTAATGTCTGAAATAGCTTTAAAATGTAAGTGACATCAGTTCTTACTGTTCTTTCATTTAGTCGAATCGCCAGATCAGACTGAACGAGCTTCTGAAGGAACATTCCAGCACAGCCAACCTCATTGTCATGTAAGTACTGATCAACACATAAAACGCTTCATTTGAATATACGTGACCCTTATGAAGCACACATGTGCTTGATACTGTCTTTTGGTTTCGTCTGAGTATCCGATTCATTTGGGTTTGACAGAACCATGCCGCTCGCCAGGAAGGGGACGGTGTCCAGCGCTCTTTACATGACCTGGCTGGACACGTTATCTAAAGATCTGCCGCCGATACTTCTTGTCCGAGGAAACCATCAGAGTGTTTTGACCTTCTACTCGTGAAGAAAACGTGAAGTGACTGTGTTACAATCAGTACATTTGTATATTGACCAGATTTGTTCACTGTTGCCAAATCTACTTATGTTTAATATATTGAGCTGGACTAATGAATGCTACAGAAATGTTTATATTTATTTGTAGATATTTTTAATATAACAACACTTACCTCAAAAGCAGATAAAATGATGCATGAAATATGTTTTAAAGGGACAGTTCACCCAAATATGAAAATTCCGTCAATTTACTCATCCTCAAGATGTTCCAAACCTTCAAAATATCTTCTTTTGTGTTCGACAGAAGAAAGAAAGTCATACAGGTTGGGGACGACATGAGGGAGAGTAAATGACAGCATTTTCATTTTTGGGTGAGCTATACTTTTAATGTCCATTTTTGCACTAACACTCTGGGGAAAACCTTTCATTTTTCTCACAGTAATCCAGAACATTGATGCCATTTTTCATCGCCAAGCCTGAAATGAAATTCTTGTCTCCTACAGTCAAACTCGCTCTGAATAGAGGCCGTATTTGAGCTTATCTTCATCAAATCTTCAAAGGCGTCTGTCCACACTGTATCTATTCAGGCTGCTGTTCTTAGACGCTGCCAGATACTTTACTAAGAATTTACTAATTCTGATAATTCTGGAGAAAGTGGGTTTGCACATGTCTTGGTGCCAATGCAAATGTCAAAAAACACTGTTTTAAACAAGAGAGACATTTAAAGATGCAATGCATTAAATAAATGGCCTTGATTTTAACCTTTTAATTTGCTTTTCCAGTGCATTATTGTATCATATATAATATATAATATAAATATACGAACCTGGACCACAAAACCAGTCTCAAGTGGCACGGTTATATTTGCAGCAATAGCCAACAAAACACTGTATGGGTCAAAATTTCTTTCATGCCAAAAACCATTAGGATATTAACATAATTTTCCATAAACATATTTTGTAAATTTCCTACCGTAAATATATCAAAACTTAATTTTTGATTAGTGATATGCATTGCTAAGAACTTCATTTGGACAACTTTAAAGGTGATTTTCTCAATATTTAGATTTTTTTGCACCCTCAGATTCCAGATTTTCAAATAGTTGCATCTCAGCCAAATGTTGTCCTATCCTAACAAACCATTAATGGAAAGCTTATTTATCAGCTTTCAGATGATGTAGAAATCTCAATTTCAAAAAACTGACCATTATGACTGGTTTTGTGGTCCAGGGTCACAAATATATATATATATATAAAGTTTTGCAAAGCCAAAGTTACAACCTGCAGCTATAAACCGTGAGAAATGTTTAATCAGAGTAATTGAAAATGTGACTGCTAATGCATACAATTGCCTTTTTACAGTGTAGTTCATTGCAATTTTTCAACTTTTAATTTGATTAATGATTTAAATCATTTGAGTTGAAACTCTCAATTGAGCAGAAATTACAGAAACAAGTGTGGCGGTTCAAATCAGGGTTTGTGCAGGTGTGATAAAGCTAAATTTAAGACCTTTTTAAGACCGAGTACTTAAGGATTAAATTGACACAATATGTCAAAATGTTCTGTTAATGTAAATATCTAGGGATTTCTTCCTCAGTATTTTTGTCTTGTTTTCCAGTGCAAATGTCTAAAGATTCTTAAATCAAAATACATTTACTTGAAATGCAAAATGACCTAAGAAGTGAATCAAGTGAGTTTATGATTTAAAACAAGAACATAAAGGGAAAAGAAGTTTTCATTCCCCACTGACAGATTTTGTACTTGATGTTTAGATATTTGTATGGGAAAACAAAAATACTAAGATGGATATTCATGCTTTGCGACATTTAAGGCTAGGACTTGAAGCCTTTCTGCTCTGATTTCTTTTTTTTTAAGGCCCTAATTTGTGGAAGAAAGAATGAAGACTTTTTAGGACCCGCAGTAACGACGCTGCCCTAACTTCTCGATGGATTCATTTGCAAAACACAATCATTCCTTCACTCAAAACATGAGTTACACATGTTGATCTGAGATGTTTTAATGTGTTGAGAGTTCCGTCATGAGCGTTTCAGCCGCACCGCGGTAATTCAGTTTCCATTAGCACTTGTGTGTGATTAATACCCTCCCATCCACTTGATTTAGGATTCATCACCGTTTTCTGTCAGAAATCCTGTGTGGAGAATGTCAGTCAGTTCCTCCCTTCAGCAGAGAATCAAGACACACGGAGCGGATCCGGACGACAGCGGGGATGACTGGGAGATCGGGGTTGGGAATCTGATCATCGACCTGGACGCGGATTTGGAGAAGGATCGACAGAGATTGGAGATGAATCGCGTTTTGAGCGTTAAAAGCGCGGTGGAAGGTCGCGAAGAGCTCGAGTACAATTGCGCGGGCGCAGGCGCCGTGTTCGACGGCCTGACGCGAGCCTCCGCCGCCAGCGAGCAGCCGTTCCTCTGCAAGGAGCCCAAGAAATTCAAGCTGAAACGACGGAATTCCACCACGGACACGGATCGATTCCCGTCGCTGGAGATTGTGAGCGGCATTCCGAAAGTATGCGTCGGTAAGCGGCGCGGCGGAGAGATGAATTCAGCACCAGCGCCGGTGGACAGCGACAACCCAGCGCCGCTCGCCCGAGCCAAAGACGGCAAGAAGGGCAAAAGCCAGAGCAAGGGAGTCAAGAGAGAGAAAGACTCGGCAAGGACGCGGAAAGACAAGCCGAGCGATGAATTTGGCCCGCTGTCAGAGAACGGAAGCGCCTTGGGAGGAACAGAGAATCTCGTCGTCGGCAGGGGCGGAATGGACGCGGCTATTGTTGACCACACTGACGACACGAGCACCGACGAGCACAGCCTGAGGACGGTAAGCTCACATCTGTCCTTCAGACACCTTCACGATGAAGTAAAACAAGTTGGTAATGCGCGTGCAATGCGTCCGATTGAGGCGTGCGAGCATTATGCGAATCCCGTCGTGTCGTCAAACCGCTAATGTGTGCACGATCCGTTATGGAACGTTTAGAGGAAACGAGCGTGAGGCTGTAGGTTGTGCTGATGGCGGATTCAGTGTTTGTGTACTTGAGAATGACGCTTCCACATGCACAATTGCACATCCGTGTCTGTTTGCTTCTTTGTGCGCTACGTGAATTCTCTTTGCAGCCGGCGAGATTCGTCAAAAACGAAAACGAGCACCAAACACCTTCCGTGCAATGGTTGGCTCGGTTTGCAATATCAACATAAAGAGGTTTTCTTTTGTTTGTCAGCCATTTCCTTTGTTAACGCAGCCCCTGTCAAATTCTTCACGTCTGTTGCTATTGGAAACCTAAGCATCATAATTCCCTCTGTTTGCTTTGGACAAAGACATACTGGCTTGTTTGAAGCCAAGATGCTTTTCGTGTGTTATTTACAGTTTTAAATATAGAGAGGCAAGCTCCACCCCCTCCAGCCTTGGCCATTCTGCTCTATTGTCCCTGTACCTAGATGTCTTTTTCATTTTGCCTTGATTCCAGTGACATCGCTCAGATAGAGCTATTGTGACATACACTTAATGCTGGCATTGCTGTAGGCGCCTTTGTGTGTTTTCCTTGAAGGAGGACTGTTGAATGGAAAAAACACAAAAGTCAAATGTTTTGATGCAATTGAGCAACAAGGAACTTGCATGCAACTGCATTATACTTCAGCTGGCAGTGTGTTTGTGCTCTCTCTCCCTCTCCAGTTGAGTGTTAAGACGCGGTCAGTTGGAACTAACACACAGGAAGCTGAGAAAGCCCTGGAGTCCAGCTACATGGAGCCATGTCAACCAGGAACGAGCGTCAATCTAGAGGGTATTGTGTGGCATGAGACAGAGGAAGGTGAGAGCATGTTATAAAAATATACTGTTGTAAAATCACCAGCTTTTTCGCATCACCTTGTCTTCTTCGCCACATTATGAATGACTGCATTCACATTGGTTTCACTGGATATGCGATGAGTGAAGGGCGAGTTTTGTCATTAGCTCCACAGGACTGCGTTTTCAAAGCAGCTGTGAGACTGAAGCATTTGAAGGAAGAGGAGACACTGGTTGCATATTGATTAAGCAAATTAAAATTGCAGACCACCATCTTAACTTCCATCACTGAGATCAAGCACAGAATGAATCCTTTTGAAAAGACCAAGATGTGGCTAAACCTAAATTTGGAATCTTTTGGAATACTGTGGCTTTTAATATTTCAGAGGGACTCATTACTGTGACTGTTTCTCTTTGATTTCAGGAGTTCTAGTTGTGAATGTCACATGGAGGAAAAGGACCTACGTGGGCACTCTCTTGGACTGTACCAAGCATGACTGGGCTCCACCACGGTAAAACGCCCTTCTTTCTTCTTGAATGCTTGACTTGTAGTGTATATGTGACCCTGGAGCACAAAACCAGTCTTAAGTAGCACGGGTATGTTTGTAGCAATAGCCAAAAATACATTGTATGGGTCAAAGTTATCGATTTTTCTTTTATGCCAAATATCAATTAGGATATTAAGTAAAGATCATGTTCCATGAAGATATTTTGTACATTTCCTACTGTAAATACACTCTTAAAAATAAAGGTACTTTAAAAGGTTCTTCAAGCGATGCCATAGAAGAACCATTTTTGGTTCCACAAAGAACCATTCAGTCAAAGGTTCTTTAAAGAACCATCTCATTCTTACCTTTTTAAAAATCTGAAGAACCTGCTTTCACCACAAAGAACCTTTAGATGTTTAAGGTTCTTCATGGAACCATTTAAACAAAAAAGGTTCTTCTATGGCATCGTGAAGCACCTTTATTTTTAAGAGTGTATATCAAAACCTTTTGATTAGTAATATACATTGCTAAGAACTTCTTTTGGACAACTTTAAAGGAATTTCTCAGCATTTAGATTTTTTTTTCAAATAGTTGTATCTCAGCCAAATATTGTCCTCGATTTAAAAAAAATTGGTCCAGGGTCACAAATATAAATTTGAATTAAGATTCGAGAAGTATTGATAATTTACATACACGGTCGATTGATTTACATACACTTCTAACTCCTTGTTGTTCTTAACCAGGTTTTGTGAATCGCCAATGAGCGACTCTGATATGCCTTACGCACGTGGACGCGGTAAACGGATGCGGCTGGCCATACCAGATCAACCAACTGCTGACCCGAGTCTTTCCAAGATTCGAGGACTAACTCACAAGAGGCGCGGTGTGGGAATCGGCAACAAAGGAAGACGAGGGAGTCTGAACCTCAGTGGCTGTAGGACACCTGGATACTACGCCGTGGAGGACATCAAATCCAATCCGCTTATTTGTGGAAAACGAAAAGGCAAAGCCCCAGCCGATCTAGATTTAAGCTTGGTCTCGGAGGACATTAGGAACGGGAATGGGAAAAGGATACGAGCCAAATCCAGGAGCGCTCCGTCCACCCCTCAGGGTAAATCCGACCCTGTGTTTCTCGATCAAGTTTGCGCATCTCCGATGCTAATAGACTGTCCGCATCCAAACTGCAACAAGAAGTACAAACATATCAACGGGCTCCGTTACCACCAGTCGCACGCTCACCTGAACAATGACAGCAAGCAAGAGTTTGAGGTGGAGAGCGAAGACAGACTTTCAGATTTTGATGAACCGCTCAGCACGGTACCTTTCGATTCTCCTGAGAACTCCATCTCCAAGAAGCCCAGAGGCATGTATAAACTCAACGCGGTTGGTTCTCCAAAGAGCAGGAAAGCATTGCTTAACGATAGCAGTCCCATATCCAATGCAAAACTACGCCCGAACGTGGCGAGTAAAGACGGATCCATAGATGATCTGAGCAACCTCCCACTCATTTCCAATATGTCTGTTGTGCTTGAGAACTGCCTCATGACGGATCGTAACGCATCTGTTGAGATGCCTAAGCTGGAAGCGGAGGGTGCTATTGATAAGAGGGACATGTGTAGCAAAGTTAAGAAAGAAGGGTTCACCGAACGATGCTTAGCCAAGTCTCGAACCAACAGACTCATCAACGCTGCTCCTGCTCCTCCAAAGCTGACCGCTATTCCACCTGCTGCTTTTTCCACTAAAATCACAGAAGTTTCTTCTCATCAGGCCTCTCCAACTGTTGCCCTCACAAAAGCCAAGAACCTCTCACTGAAACCCATCAAGCCAAAGCTGGACGTAATTGCACAAGTTAACATGGCCAACACCGCCACAGTTCTGAGCAAAGACAGTAAGAGAAAGGAAAAGCATCGATTAAAGGACAGGAATTGCAAAGATCCACGGAGTCCCAAGAGCGACCCGATTTACACAAAAGCGGACGATGCAAAGAGCATCGGTAAGGACTTTCCTGTGAGCCTCCTGAAAGAGCACCTGAGCAAGCAAGATATTGTAAACGGTCCGAGCGAAACGCAAGAAAGCCGCATGGCTAGCATCAGAGCCGAGGCCGACAAGGTGTACACGTTTTCAGACAACGCGCCGAGTCCTTCCATCGGGAGCTCTGCGAGAATGGACTGCGTCCCACTCACGAACGGAGATGGAGCGAGCGCTAAAACCAACAGCCCTGCGTACTCCGACATATCCGATGCAGCTGAGGACGGTGGGTCAAACTCAAGATCTAGAAGGAACTCGACGCAAGATTCAAACTCAAAGATTCCCTCAATGAATACCGCTCCCACGGTGACCCCAGGAAAAGAGGTCCAGTCCACATCTCATGGCCATGCCTATGAATCCCATTGTATTCCAGGTTACATGCATTCTGGGCAAGCAAATTCCACCTCGTTCCATAAGGTGGCCTCGCCCTATGGTCGGACGAAGGATGATTTGAGAGATTTAAACGAGGATATAAAAAGCTCAGAATCCTCCAGCCACTCAAGTTCCCAATCGCAGATTCAGTACGCCGAAACGCACACGGCGCTGGCTCAGTCTTTGTACTATGGACAGTACAGCCGGGGTGTTTCCATGGACCAGAAGGTTCTAATGATGCCCAACACCCACAGACCGCTCAGCGAGGCTTGCTGTGAGGAAATCCAGTATAGCAAGCAGAGTAGAGGTCAAGTTAGACGAGGATCTGAGCAGAAGGAGCGAACGAAGGATGAGCAGAAACAATTCATAAGCTCTCCTCAGTCGATTCATAAAGGGGCGAACTCTGTTAAAATTAGCTGTGCGAAACCTGGCTTCATCTATGTGGAGTTGGACAAGCAGCTGTCGTTTCAACAGCAGCAGCAACAGGGGAAAACGTCCCATATCGGCATGTCAAAAGAACAAGGGGTCCTCAAGGAGTCTGAAGAGCTCAGTTTGGAGAGTTCAAACTCAAAATCAAATGTGGACACAAATGTAACATTTCTAAATGTAAGTTACTGATGTTACTTATCATTTACTGAGGAAATGTTCTTTTAAAGACAATAACAGACTTCTAGAAATGTCCTTGGTTTTGCTGGAATAACAATCCAAAGCATGTTGTTTTGAGTGCTGTTTTTCTGGAAATATGATCCTTAATCATCAAATGATCGAATTGCCAGGATTCTTTGATGATTGAGAGCATATTGATTTTTAAGACGTTGCCATCCTTTTGAAATGTTCCAACGCATTAAACACTAGGGCTACTGTTTCATAACAAAGGGCTTCCCTGTAAGCTGTGTAAATTTCATTGGTTGTCAGACCAGAAACTGTTTGACAGTAGATGTTCCTCTGGGTTTAGGCTTCAGAATCTCAGTCCTGGAGCCACTCTTATCAGTCCAAATATGTGAAGCCGCAAAATCAAGAGGTCAACAAGATCTCTGAGGAAATGAGTCTGAGTCCAGACAAGGGGAAAGACTGGCACATGCCCCTAGAGCCCGACTCCAGGCTGGAGGCCGAACTCCAGAGCGCCAAGTGCGAGACGGCTGCCGAGATCGCAGAGGAAAACACCAGACCGGAGGTGGACGAGATAGCGGGCGAGACGTCTGAAGACTCGCAGAATGCGAGAGGGGCCGCGTCGTCACCCCAGCAATCCTTCATTCAGTTTCAACACTCCTACCCGTATTTGCACCTGTGTGAGACGAGCAATGCTTACAGAGTGATGTCTCCGGCTTTGGTGCATAATTACCCAGGTAATCATCTTCTGTACATTGCAAATACGACCATGAAACTTTCACGTAGTGGAGCTTGTGCTACGAACTACTTGTAAAGTGTAAGCTGTGTGTCTTCCATTCTAGGTTTCCATTACCCTCTGTATGGAAAAACGGCAGGGAGAGAGGATTCAGAAGGGGCTCAAAGCAGCAAACCGGTGACAGATTCGACAGCATTAGAGCTTCTGTCACATCCTCTCCTGCCGTATCACGGCAAATCTCCCGTTGTATGTATCTCACTTCAAAAAACAAGACACTTGTGAACCATTTTTAGTACGGCTTATGATTGTCTACCACAGAGTCAAATACGGACCTGAATGTAGTGTACACAAAGTGTGAGGAGCTAAAATTGTTCTGGATAGCAGAACCTAGTTCCTTCAGGAACATCCAGACACACAGCAATACAATATAAAGCACGTAAAAGAAGTGCTGGCAAATTGTTGGGAATTGTGTACACAGCGGACTCATGAAACATGTAAACGGTTGATCAATCAGATGGATTCATGTACTGTAGGTCCTTTGCATTTTAAATATGTGTCCTGTTGTCAAAAGACAAGTTGACAGCACAAAGTGTTCCTTTAAACTGTTTACGTACAGTTCAAGTGCTTTGGCAGGCTAACCAAATAAAACATGATGATCACTTCACAGTGTCTTTCACAGTTGTTTACACATTGTATGTTTTACTCCTTTAGCCTGGAGAAAGAGGATCTCCAGAGCAGGAACGAGAGACTGAACGGGAGAGAGAATCGGTTCCCTTCGGCCGCCACCTTCAGACGCATCATCTCACTCACCTGGGCATGAGCTACACGCTGGTGTCCGGCCAGTATGACCCCTTTCAAGGTGAAAAGGTCAAAACCAACTGAACTATCCTACACTACTGAACTCACTATAGTATGTGTCGAAGGGCTCATATCATGAGGAATCATATTGATCTTGTAAAACAAGAGTTTGTTGTACTGTTAAAACACACTGTAGCATTCAGACCTCAGTTTCCTCTCCAGTCCATGTAGAACATCTATAGAAACTAATCTGCAAACTGACTCATTCTGAACTTCTGTAACTTTAAAAGTAAACAGGTACATGAGCAGCAAATGCTTTTGACACATACTTAAGAGGACATGTACATATCAGTCTTATGTCAAAAGCACAACGCACAACTCAAGCTTTTTGACTTATGAACCACAAACCCTCTCTCCATATTTTTAAGAATCAACTATATTATAATTTTAGAAAACACTTCAGTCCTGCAGCATGCACTTGGCTTTAAAGACAGAATCAAAAAGTATCCATTTAAAGTCCAATGGAGAGTAGAAAACTAAACTATGAATGGTTTTGGGTGCAATTACTAAGTGGACCTCAAAGAAACGAAGCTGCATGATAAAAATGATATGAGCCCTTTAAGCATGTTTACAGTGAAGATAAAAGAATGGATTTGGTAAGAGTTGATTGTAATGTTCTGTGATCTGTGATCCTTAAGGTTTGAGTTCTGCGGCACTGGTTGCAAACCAGCAAGTGACGACGACACAGACCTGCTCCAGCGGTGAGAAAACAAAAACTATTCAATAAAATTAACTCCTGTAGCTCAAACAGTAGATCATGGCAGTAGGTCATAGGTTTGATTCCCAGGCAATGCATAAACTCATCAAATGTATACCTTAAAAACAATGTAAGTTGCTTTGGAACTGAAGCAGTTGAAAATTTTTATTAGGGATGCACTTTTTGGCATTGAAAAATAAGTAGAGATTTTTTTGTTTGTACATGCTTTCAATTATAGTTCTTAGAAAGAAAATCTAATTTGGAAAAAAATGGTATATCCTGGCTAATATTCTGGCAATGTTCTCTCAAAATGATGAACGACATTCTTACAGGAATGTTAATAGAATGTTTGTTTAGAGTTATCTGGTCTTTAATAATGTTCTTAAACATTTTTCTGAAACATTTTAGTCAGACATTCATCTAACGTCTTTAAATGTCAGTACTTGTTTCAGAATATTCAGAGAACATTCTAAAGCAGTGTTCCCGTAATGTTTGCAAATACATGCAATGCTCCCTTAACGCTCATATGGGCCATTCCACCGAATGGGTGCCATTTCTGTCCCCAGGACATAACGTACAAATATGCATAAAAATGATCTATAAAATACATTTTATTATTATGCAAAGTGTCCTGCTCGTTAATCTAACTGCAAATTTAAAATATTTAATAAAACAATAAATTAAAAACTACCTAAAACACTACAAAACACACAGCATTTGTGTCTAACGCTACATTTTATCATGAAATATAATGTTTAAAATAATTCAGAAATAATTTTTATTTCGCATTTTTATGTACCTCCATATCCCACCTGTGATTTAAATACATTTATTTCAAAATAAATGTATAATATTTAAGATAAAATACACATTTTAGTCGTGTCCCCAGGTTTTCATTCAGTCCTGTCACCCTAACACATTCTCCCCTCTTAAAAACTGGGAAAATTCCACAAGACACGTTTTCAACATAATATTGCAACATCTGGATTTTCTGAAGGCAATGAAATGACCGAAAGCATGTGGTCTGATTTTCTTTTCTGTATATTTGATGATATTGTAATGGTGGCTGGGAGTGTCAATGTAAATATACCATCCTGTTACCTAAATTATTTCTTAGAGTTTACTGGTTTGTTTTACAAGTACAAATCTTTGGTGAATCACTATTATTTGCTGAGTATCCTCATAATTTTAGTATGTACTCCATGTGGCTATATTTTATATATTTGCTAATTTTATCCTAAAATCTCAATCCTGTTACTCATATACTCATATATCCTGTACTCCTCTGTAGTAACTGAGTAATAGTAACAGGAATGAGTGATGTATTAATGTAAATATTAGTCTACATCCATATTAATCTAGATCAATTTGAAAATGCAAATTTTTTTCAAAGTTTTGGCCTTTTATCTTTTAGGTAGGGTTAGGGTTAGGAATTTGTTGACATATTTTTAATTTTGTATTACTAGATTCAGTCTTAAAAACGATAAAAAAAAAAATCTAATTGTTTTTGGAAGAGTTTTGGAAGCAAATGGCATGGTGGAATGGCTAATGCTAACTTACAACCAATTTGTACGTATTTTACGAGGTGGCTAATTCGTACGATTTCGTACGACCTCACTTGTACGTTTTTAGTGATGGATAGGTTTAGGGGCAGGGTTAGGTGTAGGGCATTTGTACAAATTCATACCTATTGTGCAACTCGTAAATTACATACATTTTACCTAAAATCGTACGAATTAGCCACCTCATAAAATATGTATGACTTGCCGTGAGATCGGGATGGAATGCCGCGTATAATGTTTAGTTTAACTGTATAACTGGACGTTTTGCTCATTCAAAGAAAATGAAAAATAAACATTTTTATAACTTAATGGGAATGTTAGCAAAATATTCTTGGAACATCCTTTCGTTAGCTGGGTTTCTTACTGTCTGTTTTAATCTGCAGAGAACGACGGGAAGATGTGAGATGTTCCCGACTCACACGAGGATTCACAGACATCAATTCCATGGTGTTACTCATCGCCTCCATAGGAGGCAGCGACTAATTTCATTTCTAACCAATGAATGTACTAATGGAGGACTGCAGCGGAACTGGACACGGCTATGTGGTGACACGGCCCCGAGAAACATTTCCTTCGGGCGCCCGTCTCACACAATCCCTCTGGTCGTTGGCTTTTGCCTGTAAATGGCTACATCTAGCTGTTTGTATGCACTCATATTGTTGTGTAACCATACTATTGAATGTATTTGCTATTTCATCACCTCTGTGTGGTAAAGGACGGTTTGCAATAGATTCTAAGTGACTGTAAGGTGGCTCACTCCGCATCGACTTATTACCATGAATATACTGTTATTAACAGCCATTAATCTATTGTATCGTATAAAGTGGATGTTAATCGACAGTTCATCTCAGTGCCATACGGTATTATCGTGATGTACATAGTTGTACATAGTTGAACGAAGCTCAGCAGTGACTATAACTAGCTTATGTACCTTTGTATTGATTCAGTGCAATGTATGGTCGTCTACCCACCTCAACGACACGGCAGACGTAGTCCTTTGTTACTTCAATAGTAATGCATAACTAAATATGTTTACAAGTGGTTTTCTGGACAGAAAGTCAATGGTGTAGGTTGGTCGAGTCCCGTCATTAGGTTTTTCTTGATGTCTGCTATATCATTAAACTGCAGTTGCTTTTTATACTGTCTCTGCCTTAACATGTTTGGCAATCCAAATAAAAAGTCAAGGTTGTTTTTACATGGGGATTGTTGTTTTTCTATGGGGATCTATTTGAATGTGAGAGTAAGTCGAGATTGCTTTAAGAATATAAAAATAAACCATGTTTCAGTGGGTCGTTATTTCCCACTGAAATACCATATTTACCACTGTTGCTGTTTCTACAGGCCTTATCTATACAACTTTTATCAACCTTTTTGAAATGCTTACTCGTTTCAGAACGTTAAGGAAACATTCAAAAGTAACTTTAACGTAAAGTTAGCAACATTCCGTTCAGTTAACGTTCAAACTGACATGTTTTCATAACAAAACGTTCTTAGAACATATTTTTGTTACCTGAGGTAAACTCATAATAGATTAATATAAGATCTGCTTAAAAAACACAATCTTTCTGTCGTGTTGTTTTACTGTGGAAACTACTGTTGTAAATACTTAACAAGAAAAATGAGTGGATGTGTGGCTACAATGGTACTGAACGCTTTCCAAATACATAACACATGGTATTTAAATAGTACTAAAATATATTTCAGAGAATACCATGACTTTACCACGGTAAATGATGTGCAAAAAACACGGTATTTTCTGTTAGCGGCACTTTGGCGGCAGTTACGGTTACCATGGTAACGATCATTTAAAAGATTCAAAACCAGTTTACACTGAATATGACAAAAATAAACAATCATTAAGCCAACGTATATATAACGTGTCATTCAAATAGTCTGTGACTTACCTCATCTTCTATTATTTTCGACAAAAGACAAAAGATTCGTTATTTCTGAATAACGTGTAATGCGCTCATCCGTCCTGCAGAGGGGGTGCGACTCACTCACTCACGCAAACACGCCGCTGTTTCCGGCGGAAGTGCCACAGACTGACAGTTACCGTCGTTATTTGAACACAACAGACGCGCTAAAAACAAACAACAGATAAAAGGACATCCTAAAATCATTATGAGAGTGTTTAATTAACGCAGGGAGATGACATGGCTTCCAAATCAGAGCAGCTGCTGATTGTTGTTTCTATTCTTGAAGGTAACTGAGAGATTTGTTGATTTATGACTCCTGCAATAAAATCAAAGCGAATGCAGTATCATATGAATTATTAAAGATAGTGAATTTACGTCATATTAATCACCTGTGATTTTTCGAGGCTTGACATGCTTATTAGTTATATTTAAATATGTGTTTGTTGACAGATATGTCACTAATAAAAGAGTTTCAGTAAGTAGCATGCTAATATAATTTTTCGGTGAAAGTACCATGGTAATACTATGGTTTTCTCTACAGTACTTTGGAGTGCCACATATATCTCATAGTATATGAATATGGTAATCATCTAATACCATTACTGTAACACTGTAGTCATTTTTTAAAAATAATTTTAGATCCATATGTTTACTCTTTATATGAATAAGTTATTATCCTGATTATTATCAGTGTTGAAAACAGTTGTGCTGCCCAATATTTTTGTGGAACATTTTATTTTTCATGATTCACAGATGAATAGCAAGTTCAGAAGAGCATTATTTAGCATTTATTTTAAATAGAAATCTTTTGGAACATTATAAATGTCTTTACTGGCACTTTTGATCAATTTAATGCATCCGTGATGAGTTGTGTATTAATTTATAATTTGTAAAAGGTAATTTCTAATTAATGGAAATATATTTTAACATTAGAAATGTTTTCACTGTCACTTTTGCTTAATTTAATCCATCCTTGATGAATTTAAGTATTAATTTATAATTTATAAAAAGTAATTTCTAATTAATAGAAATATATTTTAACATTAAAAATGTCTTTACTGTCACTTTTGATCAATTTAATGCATCCGTGATGAGTTATGCATTAATTTATAATTTATAAAAAGTCATTTCTAATGAAAAGAAATATATTTTAAAATTATAAATGTCTTTACTGTCACTTTTGATCAATTTAATGCATCCTTCATGAGTTTAAGTATTAATTTATAATTTATAAAAAGTAATTTCTAATTAATAGAATTATATTTTAAAATTGTAAATGTCTTTACTGTCACTTTTGATCAATTTAATGTATCCTTGATGAATAAAAGTATTCATTTATTTATTTATTTATTTATTTATTTTTTTAACTTACTCTACACTTTTAAATGGTAGTGTATACAAAAATATATTTGCCAACAAAACTGGTTTTAACATTGCTAATAATCAGAAATGTTTCTTGAGCAGCAAATCAGCATATTAGAATGATTTCTGAAGGATCATGTGACACTGAAGACTGGAATAATGATGCTGAAAATTCAGGTGCACATCACAGAAATAAATTAAGTTGTAAGAGATATTCCCACAGAAAACAGCTATTCTAAATTGTAATAATATTTCACATTTTTACTGTATTTTTTATCAAATAAATGCAGCTTTGATGCATTTTTTTTATAATATTTAGTATATTTCTGTCATTATAATCATTGCAGCTCAATGTCTGTTTATGTTTATAGCACTTTTCCAGTATATATTCCTCTGAAGCAGCATGACTGATCTCTGTTCTCTTCATCAGGCCATCAGTTTCCCAGAAGTCCGCGGCACACGCTGGTAGTCGAGGCTCGCTTTGACGGAGAGACTTTGGCCACAGACCCTGTAGAGCACAAAGAACAGCCACAGTTCTGCACGGAGCTGGCCTGGGAGCTCGACCGCAAGACGCTGCATCAGCACCGGTGAGTTCTGCTCGTCTGATCCACCTCAACATCACAATCATCCATCAGCTTCTCTCTCACTCAGTGTCGTCTGCTCCTCCCACAGACTCCAGAGAACACCAATCAAACTACAGTGTTACGCAGTCGACTCCAGCACGTCTGCGAGAGAGAGTGTGGGATATATCGTCCTCGATCTGAGATCGGTGCAAGAGATCAAGCAGGTCAGATTGTGTGCTTTCTGATATGAATGTCCCACTGCTGTTTATTATAGTAAAGAAATGTTTTTGAAAGAAGTCTCAACAAGGTTGCATTTATTTGGTAAAAATACAGTAAAATGTGAAATATTATTAGAATTTAAAATAGCAGTCTTATATGTGAATATCTGTTAAAATGTAATTTATTTCTGTGATCCAATGCTGAATTTTCATTCATTTTCATTTCATTCATCATTACTCCAGTCTTCAAATCAGCTTAGTAGAATGATTTCTGAAGGATCATGTGACACTGAAGACTGGAGTAATGATGCTGAAAATTCTGCTTTGATCACAGAAATAAATTACATTTTGATTAATGTTCACATAGGAAACAGTTATTTTAAATTGTAATATATTTTGCTGTTTTTACTGTATGTTTGATCAAATAAATGGTGAGCAGAAGAGACTTTAACATTAAAAAAAATTAATAATCATACTCATTTCAAACGTTTGAACGGTAGTGTATGTGTCACTGAAGGTTTTACATCATCTAAAAGCAACGTTACATTAGCCAACCATTTGACTGTTCTGGCTTATTTGAAAGTCTTTTATGTGTTCTTCAGGCTCCTAAATGGCATCCTTTGCTCAGTAGTAAGTACACAAAACTAAAACCTGCTCTGCTGATCAGCATGATCTTAGAAAACGACACCAAACCGGCAGCTGAGCAGTTCAAAGCAAAGAAAGCACCGCCGAGACCAGGTACCTGACACACATGAACATGTCTAATGTTCATGGTCTCTTCCATCTTGTATTTGTGTCATCGTTTCCTTCCCATTTTCCATTTTTCCTTCTGTTCTTTGCTTCAAAGCTTCATGTTCTACATGCTTATTTGTTTTTCCACACTGTGTCTCAGGTCAGTGCTGGTTCAGTTCTGTCTCGTAAGACAACATTGTTAAAATCAGCATAAAAAAAAAAAAAAAAAATAGTTTCCTGTTTTTTGGTTCATTTTGGTTCATCAGTGATTTTATTCCAAATAATAATTTTTTTTTTTCATTTAATGCGTCCTTGATGTATAAAAGTATTAATTTATAATTTACTTTTGATTAATATCAAAAAATAATAATTGTTTCCTGTTTTTGGTGAATCATCAGTGATTTTATTCCAGATAATAAATAAAAATTGGAAAAATGTAATGCATCCTTGATAATTAATAACAATTTATAATTTATAAAAAGTAATTTCTAATTAATAGAATTATATTTGAACATTACAAATTACTTTAATGGCACTTTTGAACAATTTAATGCATCCTTAATGAATAAAAGTATTAATTTATAATTTATAAAAGGCAATTTCTAATTGATAGAAATATATTTTTACATTAAAAATGTTTTCACTATCACTTTTGAGCAGTTTAATGCATCCTTGATGAATACAAATGTTAATTTATAAAACAGAATTTTTAATTAATAGATAAATATCAAATCAATATAAAACAATAATAGTTTCCTGTTTTTTTGGTGAAGAATTCATCAGTGATTTTATTCCAAATAAAAATTAAAAAAAAAAAGTTTTTTGCGAACTTTCACCAAAATTAAATAACTTTCTTCACCAGTAAAACAACTTAAATTATTAAAATTTTTATCGTTAATTGCTTGAAATAAAATAAAATAAGTATTAGATGAATAAAATAATGAAAATTACGATATCATTTGTCTTATTTATCTCTCTTCAATTTTTTTTCTAAATTTGTGGTTTTTTTTATTAATTTGTAATTCATATTTTGTAAAACAGAAGATGAATATATTGGTTAAAATACTAACTGTAACTAAAACAGCTAAAAATAAATTTAAACCTTAATAATATTGAAAAAAATGAACACATAAATAAAAATGACAAAAGCACAAACAAAATTAATATAAAATAAAAAAAAAAATCAATTATCAAAATAAAATGAATAACAATTAAAAGCTAATTCAAAATATGAATAAAAAATATAATGCTAAAACAACACTGATGTGCCATTGGTTAAAGTTATTGTTAACTAGCAGTAAAATATCTATGCAGTCATTGTTTTAGGCAGTGTTTGTGGTGTTGTCAGTAGTTATACAGTAATTTGATGCTGGTTGATGTGATAAACCTTAAACGGGTCGTGAGTGTCGTTCGTTTGCTCTAATGATCGTTTTGTTAATGAAGTCACTAAACTCTGTAGGATCTCCAGCGCTGATTCCTTTGGACTCTGGTAAACTCAGAGCGGTTCTAAACGAGGAAGAAGGTTTTCATCAGATCGGACCTGAAGATGTCTGCGCCGACATGTTTGTGCTGTCGGTAACGGTTGCGTTTGCTACTAAACTGGAGCAGGTAAAAAGAGCTGCTGTTGTATATCAATCTCATCACTATATTTGCACATATTTAATCCATGTAATGACTAAACGACACGTTTCTCTGATCTTCAGTTGATCTCCAGCTCGACTAAGTTGTCCAGCGAGGGCTCAGAGTTCTTCTTCTATTACACTCTATTGGGGAACGACGTCACCAGTGAACCTTTCCAGAACCTCCTCAGTCCAAACTTTGAGCCTGAGCGAGCGTCCGTCCGCATCCGGAGCAATGAACGAGTCCTGCGGCTTTTCCTCGGCCAGCAACCCTGTCTGCAGGTCAGCACAGATCACTGATAGACATGACATTGATAAAAATACTCTGCCGCTCAAAAGTTTGGAATCAGTAAGACTTGTAATGTTTTTTAAAGAAGTCTCTTCTGCTCATCAAGGCTGCAATTATTTGATCAAAAATACAGAAAAAAACGGTAATATTGCAAAATGTTATTACAATATACAATAATGTTTTTTATTTTAATATACTTTAAAATATAATTTATTCCTGTGATGCAAAGCCTAATTTTCATCAGCTGTTACTCCAGTCTTAAGTGTCACATGATCCTTCTGTATTCATTCTAATATGCGGATTTATTATTAGAATTATCAATGTTGGAAACAGTTTTTTTTGGAACCTATGATTCTTTTTTTTAGGATTCTTTTCCTGAATAACAAGTTTAAAAGAACAGCATTTATTTAAAATATAAATCTTTTCTAACAATGTAAATCTATGCTGTCACCTTTTAATTTAACACATCCTTGGTGAATAAAAGTATTAATTTCTTTTAAAAAAAAGAAAGAATAAAAATGTACTGATGCCACACTTTTGAACAGTAGTGTATATTGTTAGAAAACCTTTCTATTTTAAATAAATGCTGTTCTTTTTAACCTTTTATTGATGAAAGAAACCATAAAAAAGTATCACAGGTTCCTAAAAATATTAAGCAGCACAACTGTTTCCAACACTTATAATAAATCAGCATATTAGAATGATTTCTGAATCATGTGACACTTAAGACTGGAGTAACAGCTGATGAAAATTCAGCTTTGCATCACAGGAATAAATTATATTTTAAAGTATATGAAAACAAAAAACATTATTTTATAATGTAATAACATTTTGCAATATTACTGTTTTTTTCTATATTTTTGATCAAATAAATGCAGCCTTGAGGAGCCCAAGAGACTTCTTTAAAAACATTACAAGTCTCACTGATCCCAAACTTTTGAGCGGCAGTGTAGATCATGTATTTATGAAATAAGTGTTATTTACCTTTTTTTTTTTTTTTTTTTTTTTTCTCACAAGCAATTAACTCTGCAGCCCGTCTGATGTTGAGCTTATGTAGCCCCGGCCCTTTTCAGCACTGCTTTAAACATTACAATGCTCACAACAAATATATTTACTACAATATATACTGATAAAATGAACGTTGACTTCAATGGTGTGAGATGACTGGATGCTTTCAACTGATTTCCTGTTGAACTGTCAGCAACTGAACTGCAGCTCAAACTATTTCAAATATAGTGAATTAAGCTACAAACTCCATCATAATGCACGATATTTCCATCTAACATGTATTTTGAGCTGCAGCTCGTCATATTAATGGAGTGTTTCACTAGTTAGCAGTAAACTGGTTACCTCACCTCAATATATTCCTGGATTTGTGTTGGATGTTATCTTTGAAATGCAAATATTGATATTCTATTTGTAAACATAATTCTTATTTGAGTTAATGCCATAAAACTAGAGAGCTAAGCCGGTAGGTTTATTTATTTATTTATTTTTGCTAAGCCAGTAGTACTACTAACAGTGTTGTGTAAACATGGCTGAAGACGTGAAAATCGGAAGAACAGACAAACTGAATCAATTGAGTGAGTCATTTACGCCGCTCCGACTGATTCACTGTTTCGAAGCGCTCCAATCGGATCGTGTATCGCAAATCATTTGATTCAGATCAGGACTTTGAGCAGGTTCACTCTTTTTTGTAAACAGTAGAAAACATCAAACCATTAAGGCAGTACAGTTATAAAAACAAAACAAAGGAAGAAAATATACTCAAATACAAATCCCTTAAGAAAAGTGGTTTTACTATAGTAAAAATGTAGTAACCAGTTTTTTTGTTTTTGTACAACCATGGTTTTGCTACAAATACCTTGGTTAAACTGGTTAGTGTAGCTGGAATTTCATTTTACAGCATCTGTATGAATCCTGAAAATGTAATATAATATAACTTAATAATATTAACTTCTTGTTTTTTTTAACTTGCATAAATAAATCACATTTTCAGTGGGGCAGATATTACGGAAAACAGCACCATTGCTGGTATGATACTGCTAAACTATATCGTATGATATAAATATAAGAGGGTGGTTTTTTTTTTTTTTTTGGGCCTCACATCTTGAAGTTTTGGCTCATATAACTGCATATTAATAGACTTCATCACACAGTCAGATGTCCTGCATCATGTTCATCAGACACTACATCAATGGAAGATTAAAGACAGGTCTGGATGGGGCGCTGCGTTAAATGCAAAAACAGTTTATTTTTTTCTATAATTAATCACACCGTGTTAAATGAGTAATAGTGATGAATGTGTGTGATGTTGTTTGTGTTTTGCACACAGATCCATCTCTGCTGTGGAAACCAGTCTCTCGGCAGCACTGACATCAGTCTCAGTGGGTTAATAAAGAGCAGCGCTGATCTGACGAAACATCCTGCCACTATAGAGGGCGCTTTCATCCTGCAGCCCCCGAACCGGGTGAAACCCAGCCTGCTGTCTGTCCCTCCGGACCTCCAGCCGACCGTGGGCGTATCTGTGACGCTGAGAGCCGAAGATGCCAGTAATCAGGTCTGATCATATGGGGCGCATCATAGGCAGGGTTAAAAAATTGTTAAAATAAACTTTAACTGAATGTATAGTTTTTATATATTTTTTCTTACAGTAAATAGTTTAACTTAATAAAAATGAGAAATGTTGCCTTGGGAACTGGCTCAGATATTTATTTTTTTTCCCCAATTAACAAAATTGTTTCTTATGGTTTTATTTAATTTGTAGATAACTTTAGAAGTTCCTGCCCAGACCAAAAATAATCGTTATGAACTCCAAATAATTTTTTTTTTTTTTTTTTTTTTCAGTTAAAGGTTGTGTTTTTTTTTTTGTTTGTTTGTTTGTTTTTTTCAAATTAACAAAAGTGTTTTTATGGTATTACTTAATATTTAGATAACTCTGTGAAATCATAATTTCCTGCCCAGACCAAAAAACATAAAAATAAAAAGCATATTAATTTGTTTTTTCAGCTGAAGGTTGTTGTTTTGTTTTGTATTTACAATTAACGAAAATGTTTTTTTATTATTATTATTATTATTATTATATACATAACTCAGAAATCAGAAGTTCCTGCCCAGACAAAAAATAACCTTTATGAACTCTAAATAAAGCATATTATTTTTGATTTTTCAATTAAAGGTTGTTGTTTTTTTTTTTTTTTCTTTCAATTAACAAAAATGTTTTTTATGGTTTTATTTAATATTTAGATAACTTTGTGAACGCAGAAGTTCCTGACCAGACCAAAAATAACCTTTTTTTGAACTCTAAAAACCAGAAATCTCGCAACTATAATCTCATTAACCTATGATAGTCTATGTTTACATATGCCTCGTTTCAGCAGCTTGGCAGAGATTTTTTAATTTTTTTGTCATTCTGCATGTGAAAAGTATAGCCAGTCATTTCATTTTTTTAGTGCAAGAAAGATTTACTAACATCATAAGTTGATTTGTAATTTTACAAGGATTTAGAAATTGCCTCTTGTATAATTATTATCCTTTAGTTCTTCTTTAAATCTGTTCTAAAGAGTTCTAGACACAGAATGTTGTTGTCTGTATAGACTGTTATTGGTTACAGCCTTTCAGTGTTTTTAACATGCATATTTTTCTAAACAGCTCGACGTAGCCATTGAAAATGGACCTAAAACTCCAGTTAAGAAAGGCCCCGTTCCAGCCGCCCGTCATGAACATCCCCCAGAGAAGCCCAGAGCCCTGATGACCCCGTCACCGGTTAGGAAATCACCAGACCAGCCCCTCCGGTCTCCAGACGCTTCTCCTGAGCACCAGCACTCAGAGAGCGACGCAGAGAGTCTGTGCAGTGAAGACAGACAGGCTCCGCCCACTGCGTATGAGAGACAGGCCCCGCCCACAACACATGGCAGACAGGCTCCGCCCACCATACATGGCAAGTGTTCAATCACATGTAGAATCTGCGGGATTAATGACATTCGTTTTCAATTCTGCAGGAGCCCATTAACTTTGTCAGAGTGATTTAAATAGAGTTTTTTTAATGTCTTAAATGTCTTAAACACTTTAATTATCATATCAGCAAAATATAATATTGAACGTCTAATATGTATGTATTGATATATTGGTACATAAACCAATGTCTATAGAAATCTGGGCTGTTTTTGTATTATATTGGTACACAGTCTTTAAATCTCATTCAGTTCAGACTGCAAACTCATATAGAGATGTAAAACGATTAGTCGTGATTAATCGATTCAAAGTAAATGTTTGTTTACATTCTATATATGTGTGTGTACTGTGAATATTTATTATGTAAACACACATATGTATATATTTTTAAACATATTTGTATGTATTGTATGTAAACACTTGTATTTGTTTATGTAATTTATATATAAACAAATATTTTACATATAAGTCTAACATATTTTTCCTTAATTTCCCAGATGTGACTGAAGCTGATGCCGCAGACTCGTCTGTCTCCGTTTCTGCTCCAAAGATCTCCATCCCTGCTTCTGCACACCACTACTGCTTCTCCCTGGACCTGCGCAGTATCCGAGACCTCAGGACCAGCTTCCCCGTCAACTGCATCCTCAGGTGAGTCACAGCACACCGCCTGAGTTTTAACATGTTCCTTCTTGTATCATAACACAGTCTCCTCCGGTTGCAGATACGCTTACCAGTTCTTCGGCAGCGCGGCTCCCATCATGACGAGTCCGGCGGTGGAGGTGAAGAAGAACACGGAGGTGTTTCTGCCGCAGTCCTACTGCGCCTTTGATTTCGCCGCTCTGCCCAATCAGCTTCAGGACACTTTCCTCAGGTGAGATCAGAGCTTTAACCCTAGAAATCCTGCTGGATCATATTTGATACGTGAATTTCTAAAGTCTCTAAATGATGTTCCTCACAATCTACTCTATGCAGAGTTTTTAATTGAGTTAAAGCCCGTCTGATGTTGTCTTATGTAGCCCTGCCCCTTTTTTTTTAGCACTGGTTTAAAGGGGTCATCGGATGCCTATTTTCCACAAGTTGAGATGATTCTTTAGGGTCTTAATGAAAAGTCTATAATATACTTTGGTTAAAAATTCTCAATGGTAGTGTAAAACAACACCCTTTTTACCTTGTCAAAATCAGCTCTGCAAAAATCATCCAGTTCTGGTCGAGGTTGCTTTAAATGTTAATGAGCTCTGCTCGCCCCGCCCCTCTCTTCTCTCTGTGGAGTGACGAGCCTGTTTACTTTAGCCGCGTTTAGCTGCTAAACTTACTAACTAGCACGTCATTAGTAAAGGCGATCTCAAAGATTCATAAAAAACGCTTATACTCACTTCTGCTGCAAGTGAAGCTGGATCACGAATGATTCGTGTGAACATAGACGGATATATGTAGATCGGGAGGCGCATTCCCTTCACAAACAAACATAATCCACTGCATCTTCAGCGGCTCAGATGTCGGGAGTAAATGACGACCACTATGTTCATTATTACATCCAGCAACACAACACCTCAGTCGCTCAATCGGAGATATTCTTGTGTAATTTACATCCCTGCTCTGACATCAAAACAGTGGAGGTTACTAGACTGTTACAGCTGATTTAAGGCGGGTCTGAGGTAAGACGCTCATGTCAATCAACTATTGTGGGAGCGGCCTCTGTCGGCGTGACGTCGATTTTTAAAAAAAGGGGATATTATTTTCACAGATTAATTAAAAATCACTGCATGGATTTATTTTTATCATTATAGGGTAGATTTGAACATACACTGATCACTTTCAAATATTTATTACAATATATAGTGATAAATTGAACACAACTTACAGTGTTTCCATCTAACATGTATTTTGAGCTGCAGCTCGTCATATTAATAGAGTGTTTCACTAGTTAGCAGTAAACCGGTTCCTTACAATATGTTCATAGGTTTATGTTGGATGTTATCTTTGAAACATTGATATTTTATTTTTTCATAAAACTAGCGCGCTAAGCCAGCAGTGGCACTGACAGTGTCGTGTAAACATGGCTAAAGACGCAAAAAGAGGAACAGACAAACTGAATCAATTGACTAAATAATTTACGCTGGAACCGCTCCGATTGATTCAAACTTGTGACTTCGATCATTCAGTTCAAGTGATTCACTAGCAAAAAACTGATTAAATTAAGAGCCATTCAGAATTTCAACATTTCTTATGATTTTAAAAAGCACTTATATTGAAGGGTGAAATGGAGATTTTCCAAAGTCCAAATCAACATTGCAAAAAGATTGACTGTTTCGAAGTGCTCCAATCGGATCACGTATCGTGAATCATTTGATTCAGATCGGAAATTCAAATCGCGTCTTGTGAATCAGACTTTGGAGCAGGTTCGTGAGTCATTTGATTTAAATCGAAATTTCGGAGTGGGTTCGCAAATTTTTTTTTTTTAAATTTAGTTACATAAAAACATAGATTAGTCTCAGTTGAATCCAAAAAGTAAGACTGCTTACCATTTGGTTAACTGCTAGTTGGTCAGACTGGTTTTTAAGACTCTGTCTTAACATAGAGCCATAGAAGTTTATGCAACTGGCCCCTGATCTGAAATGATGGTTCGCAAATCATAAGTCAGATCAGGACTGCGGAGCACGAATCGCTAATCATTCGATCTATGGTTTAATGTTAAATGTGTTTTATTTCTCTTTCTGTTTCTGTTTTTGTTCTTAAAGTTGGCATCAATGCATACTTTGCATCTGCTTTGCTTTATTTTTGCCGTTTTGTTATATTAGTTATATTTTTATTTATCTTTTATAGAATTTGAAACATAAGGCATTGTTTGGTAAGTGAGATCCTTAAAGTTTTTGGAAATCAAAAAAAGTAGTGCTTGAAAAGTCCTTGAAAGTCCTGGAATTTCATTTTGCAGTATCTGTATGAATCCTGAGGATAACTGTAGTCATATTTCCAGATGAACACTTACTGGACTGAAGCAGCTCGGCTTTACTTGATTCTCCATGAATCATTTTTTAGTCTCAAATCTGATCATCAGGATCTTTTGAGGAACGTTTGTTTCCAGAAGCTTTACTTTCACTGTTTCTCAGTGGAGGAATGATCTTCACAAGCCTCCAAAACATCTCACATCTTTAGAGGAATGTTGATTTGTTCATCTCTCAGTGATCACTGGATTGCATTGCATTATATGTTTGGATCATTTCAATCTCATCTTACTAAGACATATTATTGGAGATATAGAGCGACCGCTCATATTTACATCATTTTATGTCAGTATCTGCTCTGCTGTTCTAAATGAATAACTGCAATGAGATTTGTCAAAAAAACACTGTTGGTTAAATGTGGGGTCTTGAGTTTGATTGTGAGTTGTTTGTCGTCTGTGTTCAGGGTTCCTCTGGTGGTGGAGATGTGGCACAGAGAGCCGAGCTCTCGAGATGTTCTGCTGGGTTCTGTCAGCATTCAGCTGTCTCGTCTCCTCAGCTCAGAGAAAACACGCTTCCTCGACCCGTCCGGCCAGCAGCACTGGAGACAGAGCTGTTCGGAGAGGATTCCCATCATGAAAGCAGACGGGTTTGTGCAGATTTATCTGAATCCAATGAGCAGTGTAGGATGTTCATGAGGGCCTGTGCTGATGCAAACACCTCATCGTGAAGTGTTGGATCATATTCTGTTCAATCCCAGCAGGACATTGTACCTGCAACACATAGAAATCACCTCTAGATGGCCACCTCAAAACACACAATGCTAAAATATTTTTATTAACATTTATTATTATTAAATAGTATATTATGTACAAACGACATGGCAACAACATGTTTGCATTAGGATCAGGTGGAAAAATAAATAAAAGTAAATAGAATAGAAAATAAACAATAGAATTTAATAAATAGGGAAAAATACATTTTTCCCTATTTAGGATAAAATTAAAGCTCTTTTTTGTAAATCATAACCAAAAGGTGTATTGCATTATTATTTTTTAGGGCTTTTGTATAAGAAAAAATATGCATCTATTTTAAACAGGTAGTTTACCCAAAAATGACCATTCTGTCATCTTTTTTTAATTTTTTGCAGCACAGAAGATGATATTTTTAGAATGTTGGTAAACAAATAACGTTAAACCCCATTTACTTTTAATGTATGCTCAAAAACACACAGATATTTCTCAAAATATCTTCTTTCAGGACATGAGTGCGAGTAAATGGTGACTGAATGATGATTTTTGGATCCTTTTAAGGATTCTGTTTGTCACCACATCAAGCACATTTTTTTGACTACATGACAACAGTTTGTGTCTATGGAAGCTTGTTTCTGCCATGGATTAAATAAATAGAAAAGGTCATTGATTAATTTGTGCAATTCTGAAAAAGGTCATAATTGCAAGATCCAAACTCATAATTTTGAGAGACAAATTTATGTTTTTCAGTGGTGGGGAAAAAAGAATGGCGAGATGTAAATCAGAGGAAAAAGTCAAAATTGTGACGCATAAACATTACAGTCTTGATTTCCTGTTTTATCCCGTGGTGGAAGCAAGTTTCTGTAGGTGTGAGTTTGATGTTTGAGCTGAATTGTGTGTCTGTAGGTCTGAGAAGTTGGCTGAGCTCTGTTATGTGAGCGTTCTTGAAGATCTCGGTTTAGTGAAGGCTCAAGACATCCTCGTCTCCGAATCGTCACAGGTGCGGCACTTTCGATTGTTCTGTATCTGAATGTTTGTGTGGTTTGAACAGCAGAATTATGGGTAATGTTTGTTTATCAGGGGCCACCGGCAGCTCTGGCTCCTCCTCCTTCTCAGGGTCCCGTTGGGGCGGAGACTGCCGCTCGACCTCGAGAGACCCTGGAGTACAAGGCAGCGCTGGAGCTGGAAATGTGGAAGGAGATGCAGGAGGATCTGTTTGATAATCAGGTGCGGATCCGTTCGTCAGTCGCTGATTTTTCAACTCAAACTCAACTCAAGGCCAGTTGTTCAAAAAGATTAATGAAATAAGCTTTCCATTGTTGTATGGTTTGTTAGGACAGGACAATATTTGGCTGAGATACAACTATTTGAAAATCTGGAATCTGAGGGTGCAAAAAATCAAGATATTGAGAAAATCACCTTTAAAGTTGTTAAAACTTAATTAAAAAATTAAGTTTTGATATTGATGATTTTTGGTGTAAAAGAAAAATTGGTCATTTTGACCCATACAATGTATTGTTGGCTATTGCTACAAATATACCCGTGATAACTAAGAGGTCCAAGGTCACAAATCTGGATTACTAGAGCTCTACGGAGCCCCTAAAGGGACATGGTGATGGGAGAAAAATGCCAATGTTTTGCATTCTAGTTTTGTATTGCATTTACATAAATAACTACTTCTGATTGGTCAGTCTCTGAATAATGTGCCAATGTAGGTTACAATCAGTGATTTAAAAAAACAACAACAACTTTAAATTAAATATATTGTTTTTGTTTGATATTGACAGCTGTTTTGGGATTTAGGGATATATTACATGTTAAAAGTTTTATCACATTTTTGTTCCTGAAATCCACCCCTCTGCTGGAATCAGAATAATTCTTTTCTTTTTTTTTTTTTGATCAGAAGTATCCCAGTCTTATTAAAACGTTTTGAACAACACAAACTAAGGATTTAATCCAGATCAAAACCAGGATTAGATTTTGTGATCTAATCTGAATTCAGAATATTTTTTTTTCCTTTTAAGCAACCTACTTTCAAGATTTGATCCAATCTAATGGCCAGAATCCGATCAGATTACTTTTGAACAACTGGTCTTGAGCACTCACATCTCAGATCACATGTATCATGAAAACACAATTTCACTGTCATTTTTAAAATTAATAATAGAGTTTGAGGTGCTATAAAGAAACACTGACATTCACAATGCAAAGCTTCTGATTGCCCCAAAACAGAATTATTTAAACAGTTCAAAACAGAAAATTCACACAGCATTAGACTGTCGACATCAGAAACATGATCTCATACAACGTAAAAATGATCCTAGTTTTTACAGTAAAACTGTTAATTGGTTAATGGTAGTTTCCCTTACTGTATATAGTGGAAAAACTGTAATTTAAAGTGTAAAACTGTAATGATCTAATGTAATTTTACAGTATAATACTATTAAATGTACAGTTTTTGGAAGTGAAAAAGAGTAGGTCATCTTATAATTTACAGTGCAAAACCATAGATTGACATCCGAGAATTCTTAGTGCATGTAAATTACATTTGATGGTTTTTCATTAAAATTATTATTATTATTATTATTATTATTATTATTTTTAAATCAGTTATGTATATTAAGGTTTATGTTGTTAAATGAATGTTTATTGCATTATTGTAGTGTCATGTTTGTTGCCATGATGGTGTTTTGTATTTGTGTGTATGACACTGTGTGCACCTGTTTATATTTTAATATTTACCACCTGTGTTTTTAAAGTGTTTGTCAGTATATTATAAAGGTAAAAACAGATTTTAGTCATTTGCTAGATTATTTCAGTTAAAGAAAGTAATGCATTACAATATTGCGCTGGTTCCTAAAAAGTAACTAACTACATTACTTAGTTACTTTTTATGGAAAGTAATGCGTTGTTACTTTTGCATTACTTTTTCCTCTTCTGGGATGTGCAGTCACTTCATGGAGAAATAATTAGTAAATGGTGTTTCTTTTTTAAAAAAGATATTCTTTTAAATTAAAAAGTAATGCATTACTTTACTAGTTACTTGGAAAAAGGCATCTGATTATGTAACTCACTTTACTTTTAATGTGTTTTTCCAACACTGAATATAAGGTTTTTTTTAATGTAAATTTAAGTTCAATCTGTAAAATTGAAAATGTTGCTACTGTATTTTTTATGATAAACTTGCATAGAAATTTTTTTTTTTTTTTTACCATAAATTCACCAGTTTTATTTCATTTATTTATTTATTTACTTATTTATTTACAGTAGGGCCTATGAAATCCATTTTTTTTTTTTTTTTTTTTTTTTTTTTTCAAATTCCGTTTTTTCCTGTTTAAATTTTTATGACTGGATTCCGCGATGCCGTCCGCGTTTTCCGGGTCGTGGAAATCGTAGGGCCCTGTAACAGTGTACAGTTACCTACCTTTATTCAGTATTCAGCAAGTCGTATCATATGCAGTTACTTACTTTATTTGCAAAGAGTTTAACCAATCACAACAGAGTTCATTTACAGAGGTGTTGAACTTTAGGGAACAAATAAAATGCTATGGATGTGCACTAGAATTTGTTTGCTCTAAATGTCTTTGTCTTCCAGACATAATGTGTTGTTGTGTTTGTTTTGTCCTCAGCTGAAGCAGAAGGAGTTGAGTCACATGCAGGCGCTGGCGGAGGAGTGGAGGAGGAGAGATCACCAGCGGGAGGCGCTCATCAAGAAGAAGGTCAGACACTGAGCGTTGCTTTAGAAATCCATAACAGAGTTAGTTCACCTGACAAACGTCAGTCTCTCTTCAGTGGAACAAAAATGAGATGCTTAGCAGAATGAGCAGGCTGTTTTGTTCCAGACAATAAAGGCAAAATTTATCATTCCATTTAATTAGTGCTGTCACAGTACCAAAAATTTCAGTAGACCGTATGATATCCATTAAATTCTATGGTACTTTGTATCAAATTTGTAACTATTTTATCTTTAATCAATAAAATGTTATTTATTAATAATTAATGAATTCAATTATTGCAATTATTTTGCTAATACAAAATTCATTATTAATTTAATTTTTTAATAATAATTTAATATTAATTAATTTTAATTATTTTGCTACTACATAATAATAATGAAATAATATTATTAAAACATTAGAACGTAGCTTTCAAATATTGTTAAATTATGTAAACATTGCGTTAAAATGTTAAATTAATATTAATTTTTATATTTAATATTTAATTATATTTACTTAGAGTGGTATAAATATATTACTCAATTTTATTTGTATGTTTAATTTTTTATTATTTATTATATTATATTATAATTTATCATTAAATATTATTTTTCATCTTATTTTTTATCATTGCTTTTTTAGGAAATGGAGTATAATCTTCTAGAGGAGCAGCTGCAGAAAACTCTGTCTGATCTGGAGAAGAGAGAGAAAGCTCTTGCTCATGCCGAGATGGAGGTGAGTCTGAATCCTCTGAATGATCTTCAGATTGTGTCGTCTGATTGCGTTCCTGAGGCGTTCGTCTGCCGCTCGTTTAGACGCAGCGGCTGCAGCGAGAGATGCGCGCCGAGCACGAGTTCAGCATGCGGGAGCTGCAGGACAGCGGCCGGCGTCTGCGCGAGGACAGCGCCCACCAGGTGGAGCTGGAGAGGTCAAAGGTCAAGCAGCTCGAGGATCTACTGGCTCAGCAGCGACAGCAGGTAAACACAGCGAACGCGACCTGCGACGATGATCTCTGGCCCTTTAACGGCACGAGCCGGGAGGGGTCTGCTGACCCTGGGGTCACGGGGTCATGAGATCACCCCCCGCTGATGTCAATACGCACTAATCCACACGTTCTTAAGGGAGGAGTAAAGAGGTTTACCGGTAATCCAGTGGGACTGTCGTGTTCTGTGCTGATAGTGTAAACGAGCACCGTGTAATGTTTGTTTTCTGGTCTGGTCTTGAACTCAGTGTGGATACTCAATCACACAAAAACATATGTACTGTCGCTCAAAAATCTGGTTTTTAAAGACGTTTCTTATGCTCATCAAAAATTACAGGTTCCAAAAAAACATTAAGCAGCACAACATTGATAATTCTAATAATAAATCCGCATATTAGAATGATTTCTGAAGGATCATGTGACACTTAAGACTGGAGTAACAGCTGATAAAAATTCAGCTTTGCATCACAGGAATAAATTATATTTGAAAGAATATTAAAATAAAAACCAAATATTTTATATTGTAATAACATTTTGCAATATTACTGTTTTTTCTGAATTTTTGATCAAATAAATGCAGCCTTGATGAGCAGAAGAGACTTCTTTAAAAAAAAACAAAGTCTTACTGATCCCAGACTTTTGAGCAGCAGTGTGTTTTCAGTCACTATTGCTATTGTAGAAATGCTCTATTCACTAAAGGCTGTTTACACTAATGCACAAATCTATTTGAGCAGTTTTATCCTGTTCCTAATACATAAATAAGTGTACGTTCAGTACCCTTCTGTACAACAGCAAAACTAATGTTAGTATTTTATTCCAATTTTTTTTTACTCTTTGAAAATAATAAATATGTTAATTTAATTAATTTAATTCAAATTTTTATATAATTATTAATGCTATTAAAAATAAGTAAATAATACAATAAAACATTCAAATATTGCTCAAATATGTAAACATCAGATATCAGATTAAAAGATTATGAAAAGCTATATATATATATATATATATATATATATATATGTATATATATATATATATATAGATGATTGTGAAAATCTATTGTTGCCGTGTTTCTGCATTCAGACATCTAGAATGTCTTTCCTACAACTTCTCATAATAGCTAACGATCAATACATTGTGTACATTCAGTACATTTCTGTACTATAGCAAAACTAATGTAAGTATTTTATTTTAATTTTTTTAACTATTTGAAAAAAAAAAAAGTTGTTCATTATTACTAATTAGTTAATAGATTAATAAAGTACATTATTCTATTTTTTATATATTTATTAATGCTATTAAAAATAATAATTAAATAATGCAATAAAACATTAGAATGTAGCATTCAAATATTGTTCAAATATGTAAACACTGTGTTAAAAGATTATTTATAATTTTTTGTTTAACATATATATATATATATATATATATATATATATATATATATATATAATTTTTTGTTAATTATTTTTCAAGTCTTGTGTGTGTGTGTGTGTGTGTGTGTGTGTATATATATATATATATATATATATATATATATATATATATATATATTATATATATATATATATATATATATCTATATATACATAGATGGTTGTGAACATTTATTGTTGGCATCTTTCTGCATTTACACATTTAGAATTAATTTTTACCTATTTGAAAATTAAAAAAAATATATATAAATTAACTGTTAATAATTTATTAATTAATTAATCAATTAATTAATAGATTCATAAATTTAATGATTAAACATTTTCTATAATTATTAATGCTATAAAAAAATGATAAATAAATAATACAATAAAACATTAGAATGTATAATTATATATAAATATATATATATATCAGAATTAATTTTAAATTATTATAATTATAACTTTTTGTTAAATATTATTTTTCAAGTCTTTATGTATATATGTATTTCAGAAGCTGATTGTGAACATTTATTGTTGGCATCTTTCTGCATTCAGACATCTAGAATGTTTCCCACAAGTTCTCATAACCGCTGACGTACTTAATCACCAAACAAAAAGCCGAGTTTTCTGAGATCCTGCGTCTGTTTCTTATTGTATTCGTCTGCCGCGCCGTTTGTCTGCAGCTCCTCTGTGAAATGGAGCATCTCCACGTCTTGAGCGCTTTCTTCAGACAGCCCACCTACTGAAATACTTCAGCCTGCCGTCTCATTTTTTCCCAGAAAACATCTGGCCCGGAGCAGCGCTAACAAATCAAGCAAAGTAGGTTTCTGACATGCGAAAAGAGAAGAGGCCGTGATGAGAGCTCTTTGGCCGCGCGGCGTATATATCGTCTTCCCTCTCGTGTCAGTAACACGTAAACATACATTTGTCCCGCGTCGACACTCTCTAACCGGTTTATCCAGGCAGAATCCTCCCCCGTCTTTCTCCTTTTTCTGGATGCTCTCTGCTCGTTTGCGAATACCAAACGTCGTGTGTCAGGTTTCTCCGGCATCTGCTTTCTGTCAGAGAGAGAAGCGGCGAATGGAGAGCGCTTGTAAGGTTTTAGTTGGACCGGACGCTGTCTAACACCCTTGAAGTGTTTCAGCGGTAGCCGCCGCGAGCTGATGGATGTGCTGCTCGACACGCAGACGTGTTAAACACACACTGGAGCTGCAAGATCACTGTAACGAACGGCGCCGTACACCACGGCCGTCAGCGCTCCTCAGTGTGATCCTTCACCTCAGACAGCATTCAGACATGATCAGAACTCGGCTCTCTCACAATCTACTGCGTGCCGCCTTTCTTCTGACTGATAGTTTGAAGAGAGTTTTTTACCCAGTCAGAGCTCTTTTAGAGTAATTGTACAAACATCCACCTTCAGCCGGTGTTTGCTGTCAAATCTTGACTGACTTTTATCAAGTAAACATAAGAATAACTTTAGTCATAACACTTACTGAAGCAGCTTGGCTTTACTTGGTTTTACCTCTGTGCTCATTTCTTGTGCTGTTTCGTTCTGTTTGTCTCTTGTTCCATCATGACGTTGTTTTCACTATGAAAGATACAAGAGGCTGAGAACAAGTACAGGCAGCTGGAGAAGGAGTTTCTGCTGTACCGGGATCAGCAGAACGTTCGGCCGGAGATCCGTTTGCAGTCAGAGATCAACCTGCTGACCCTCGAGAAGGTCAGAGACCCTAAACCATATAGAGAACAGAGGCTTTCGTGGCATATTATATTAAATCTGTTTTGAAAATCATCTGTGTTTTTATTATGTAGGTGGAACTGGAGCGAAAACTGGAGTCAGCTACTAAATCTAAACTACATTATAAGCAGCAGTGGGGACGAGCCCTGAAGGAGCTGGCCAGGTTTAAACAGGTGAGACTAACAGGTTAACTATTACTAGGTTAACAGACTGCGAGCAGATCATTTCATGGCTTCATGTACTTTACTGGAGCACTTGAAGTATCTCATAAAAATGTGTCCCTAAATCTCACCCCAAAAAATATATGTTTTACATAAAGAAAATTAAGGACAATTTTTTGGCATCGTTGTTGTTTTCAGTATTTAGTATTTGTACTAAAATATTTTAAAATCCATTACAAACATATTTAAAAATATATAAAATATTTATGAAAAAAAATTATATATTAATGCATATATTTATTCCAGATTCTCATGCTGTAATGTATTCTGATGTTTTACTTTCGAATTTGTTTGTAACTCTTATTTATACTAAAATTCCTATAAAAAAATGTATATATATATATATATATATATATATATATATATATATATAAAATACGAAGAGTTCATTTGCAAAAAAATTTTCATTGTGCATTCCAATTAATCTCAATTTGGGTTATTTTGATTAGGTAAAACTAACTAAAAATACAGCTAACTAACACAATTAAAACATGATAACATCATAAAAAACTGTTTTTTGAAAATGTGATCTGTTTTATTATATATATAAAATTGAATGTGTTTGCAATTCTCTTACAAATATATTAACAAATTTTAATTATTTACAAAAATATATATAATGTATATATAATCAGTGTTGGGGAAAGTTACTTTTAAAAGTAATGGATTACAAAATTGCGTTACTCCCTAAAAAAAATGTGACTAATTGTGTTACTTAATATGGAAAATGCAATACTTTTGCATTACATTTTAAATCTGGGCAGGGCTTGCTTGTTTGTTTTTAATAAAAAAGTGTTAATGTAAATGTAATGTAAAATGTAAAAGCCCTTTTATACCGAAAGTTAAATTAAAAAAAAAAAAATCATGTCTACAGTGGAACGCAGGAGTAGTTCAACATTATTTAGCAATAAAAAAAGAATGAAGCACAAATGTTAGTTTATCTAAAGTAATTTTTGCTTATTAGTATGGTTGAATTGGATCAAAATTAAGACACTGGTTAATTAAATGGGATTAAATACATAAAGGATATTTGTGTTATTTAACATTTAATTATTGCAAGTTTGCATCTTTTGTTTTTTTTTATTCATTTTGAGGAAAACTGAAAGTGTGAGATAAATTAATGCATGTTCACATTTAGTCTGAACCTACAGTAACATGTTTACACAGCGCACACAACGCCTCTGTACTTCTCATTTCTTTCAACTTGAGGATGGAGAGCTGACAGTCAATAAAAGGGAAAACAAAGTAACTAGCGTTACTTATTTAAAAAAAAGTAACTCAAATATTTTTTTGTATATTGAAAAGTAATGCATTGCTTTACTAGTTACTTGAAAAAAGTAATCTGATTACGTAACTCTTGTTGCTTGTGATGCTTTACCCCTAACACTGTATATAATAATCTAATAATATAAAATGTAGTGTTCAGTAAACTTTAGTATTTTTCTCATGAATGAGGATGAGATTCATGTGCATTACAGCCATGAGAATGTGCTTCAGTGTCATGAAAGTAACGTCGCAATGTAAAAAATCTTAATGGCCCTAAAAATAGTCTGGAGTTTGTGTTCTGGATCCAATCAGGCTGCAGGCCCTCGTCCGCATTCATGCCGGTCAGAACCAGCTCGAGACTAATGGACTAGTTTACTGCATTAAACAAGACGTGGATGTGCGTTCTCATGGAAAAAGCCATGCGAGTGAACATTGAGAAACGGTGAGCTGTCACGAGCTGCGCTGAAACATTGGGCCGCTTCTCCAGTGAACCCTATACGGGACGCAGGCCGTATAAACAGAGGCGCCGCACAGAGCTTATCAGCCTGCTAATAACTGTTACAGACACAAACCAGCTGGAACGGTCGAAGACTCGCCTCTCTCCTTTACTTTCAAGTGCCAGATACATATAAAGAAAACAGCTGATGATTTATGGAGCTCCGAGGCCTACATAACTTAATATGATATTGAGCTATAAATCAGGCTTGTATTATGTTCAACATTAAACATCTGAATATCAAGTTGGCTTGTTGAAAGATCGATGGATGGATTTAAGTGGATAGTTTTTCACTGAAATAATCTCATATTCCCACGTAACTTAGTAGAAAGACTAAATATACACTGTTGTTCAGCAGTTTGTGATCTACGATGGTGTTTTAGTGCCACATTAAAAAACAAAATAAAAAATTACAAGAGTAAAGTCAAAATACTAGGAGAGTAAAGTCGAAAAACTACGAGAGTAAAGTGGAAATACGGCGAGGGTAAAGTTGAAATACAGTGAGAGTATAGGCGAAATACAGCGAGAGTATAGTCGAAATACTATGAGAGTAAAGTCGGATTACTACGAGAGTACAGTCGAAATACTACGAGAGTAAAGTCGAAATACGGCGAGAGTATAGTGGAAATACGGCGAGAGTATAGTCGAAATACTACAGGAGTAAAGTCGAAATACTGCAAGAATAAAGTTGATACACTGCGAGAATAAAGTTCGATACTTCAAGAATAAAGATACTACTAGAACAAAGTCAAAATATTTTGAGAAAAAAGTTGAAACACTGTGAGAGTAAAGTCGATACTACAAGAATAAAGATACTACAAGAGTAAAGTAAAAAAACTGCAAGAGTAAAGTCGAAATACTGCCAGAATAAAGTTCGGTACTACAAGAATAAAGATACTACGAGAGTAAAGTCGAAATACTCCAAGAATAAAGTTGTTCCTACCAGAAAAGATACTACGAGATCAAAGTCGAAATATTTAGAGAGCAAAGGTGAAACACTGTGAGAGTAGTCAAAATACTGCGAGAGTAAAGTCGAAATGCTTCAAGAATAAAGTGGTTACTACGAGAATAAAGATACGAGAATAAAGTCAATACTGCGAGAATAAAGATACTACGAGAGCAAAGTCGAAATATTTAGAAAGCAAAGTTGAAACACTGTGAGAGTAGTCGAAATACTGCGAGAGTAAAGTCAAAATACTGCAAAAATAAAGTCGATACTACAAGAATAAAGATACTACAAGAGTAAAGTCGAAATACTGCGAGATAAATTCGATACTATGAGAATAAAGACGATACTACGAGAGTAAAGTCAAAATACTACGAAATATAAAGCCTATATATGTCTATAAAGTCGAAATATAAAAGTAAAGTTGAATACTGCAAGAATAAAGTCGATACTACGAGAATAAAGATACTGTGAGAATAAAGTCGATACTACGAGAGTAAAGTCAAAATACTACGAGAATAAAGTCAATACTGCGAGAATACAGTTGAAATACTACAAGAGTAAAGTTGAAATGTTTTTATCACAGAAATTAAAGTTCCTTTAGAAATTAAAGATCCTTTAGAAGTCATTCTCTTATGCTGATTTGCTGCTCAAGCTTCTGAACGGCGGTGTATGTGCAGGTGACGGAGCACAGATTTTCACTAAAGATGTGCTGTGATGGATCTGTCAGCTCTGTTTGGAGTTTTTGAGTAAATTTCGTCAGTGAAGCGGCCCAGGTGTTGGCGAATCTCTCCAGAAAACTGCTCTTGAGTCGAGTCTGGCGTCGGGGTCATTCGCTGGTCACTCCCGACACGTATTTACACAAGCGAACGCTTGTCTTCAGGCGTTATTAGAGCTGACGCTCGCACCACACACCGCGAAGAGAACTCTGGGAACGCTTAGAGCCGCCGTTAACCGCAGGTAGTGAAGGAAACTCCTCAAGTCTTCAGGATAATTGTGTGTGTTTTCCTTCAGCTAATGTTTGGCCGTAAGTCAAGGCCACATCTAAGTGTTTGTTTTTCTTGCACTTTTGGCTGCGGCGAATGTTTTACTGTGTTGTAATGCTTCAGGAAAACTGCAGATGAAATGAGATTACCACAAACACGTCATCAATAAAGTCAAGCTCGTTTGAGTTTTCACAGACGCTCTGTACTGATGTGCGCTGCTGGAAAACTCAGATTTCACCTTTCACATTAAAACAGGAGACTAAAACCAGCGTCCTGTAAAAATAAGCAGTTATTGTATGAGTTATTGTCTGTGTGTGCTGCGGGAATAGTTGATGGCTAACGGCCAGCGCTCGTGTGTGTGTGTGTGTGTGTTTGTGTGTGTTTAGCGTGAGCAGGAGAACGCTATGACACGCCTCAAGAAACAGCAGCAGGAACTGGAGCACATGAGGTTACGCTACCTGGCGGCTGAAGAGAAGGAAGCTGTCAAGAATGAGAAACATGAACTTCAGGACATCCGTAACGAGCTGAACAGGTAAAAACCACTGTGTGTGATCCAAGCTTCTGCTGCTTTCGGTGACTTTTATCAATTTTACAATAATTCTTAAATGTATAAAAGATAAAATAATAATAATAATAATAAAAAAAGAATAAAGAAAATTTGAAAGAATAAAAAGCATTTGCTAAATGACAAACTAGGGCAGCATGATTATCTGAAATAAAAACAAAATCACAATATGGAAGCACAGCACTGTGTTGTTTTACGCGTGAGCAGCTCATGATCCAGTGTTTTCAGCATCTCTCAGAGTTTCAGTTTGCTTCTCTGAGTTTGAGATGCTTTAACACACATTTGGGAATGCAACATCACCAGTCTGTCTTCACCTAATTTAAGTGAATTTAAACCAGCTGTTATCAACAAAAGAGAAGCTTTAACCCCCTTTTAATTACATCAATGTAGTATATTTTAGTTTGATAATGTGTATTTAATCTTTTGTCATTTAAGGGAATTTATGGAACTAAATTTTATGTATAAAATAGTTGGGATCCATTTATTACCTTTTTTGTTGAGCATAGACATGAAAATGAATTTTCCAATCTAAAACATCATAAATGATTAGTTTGGTCTTTTTAAGAAGACATAAAAAAAACAAACATATATAAAAGTTTATGTATGTCATGTAAAATTCACAAAAGTACTAATTTAAAATGTATATCAAATGTGTATTTTCTAAAACTTTTGTTTTACTTTAAAACTTTAAAAATCAAAGGTATAAATCTAAACAAGTTGTGTTCCAAATTTGAGGTTGATATCACAAAATATGAGTCGGATTTTGTTTGCCTGCAGTTTCCACTAGATGAAATTCACTTCCTATTAATTTCCAATGCGGACATTTCTGACCTAAACAGCACAAGTGTGAATTTTTTTTTTTTTTCAGGACCATTTAACCTTTTCAAATCATGTCCATGATTATATTTTGTGTGTGTTTGCATTGCTAAAATGTAACAAGTTTTGTACCATTCTGATGAAGTAAAAATTAAAAAAAAAAAAAAAAAAAAATTGATCAAGATTGACTGAAGATATGGAAACCCGTTTCCGCCACTGAATAAAAAATAAAAAAGGTAATTATGACTTTTTTTTTTTTTATGACTGCATCTCGCAATTGTGCCTTTATTTCTCAGAATTGTGAGTTTGTATCACGCGATTCTGAGAAAAAAAGTGAGAATTGTGAGATAAGTCACAATAACCTTTTTTTAAATTTTTGATTGAGTGGCAGAAACGGGCTCCCTGCAATTATTCACTAAAATAATGATTTAATGTTTGAAAATGAATTAAGACAGCTATAATATTCATAATTATTAGTGTATTTTTCTTAAATGTTGTTGATTTTATTATTAAATATTAAAATAGCAAGATGCAAACTCAGAATTCTGACCTTTTTCTTACAATTCCAAGTTGACATCTTTATGAGTTTTTTTTTTTTTTTTTTTTGTCTAAATTATCAACCTAGAATCGCTGAGATAAGAAGTTGCAATTACTTTTTTTTTTTCTTTAAATCCCATGGCAGAAACAAGCATAAATGGTAATATCATTATTTTATCTTTTTTTTTTTTTTAGTCATATTAGTGTATATAATCTGTTGGGCCAAATTGAACACAGCGAACCTGAAGTTTTTTTTGTTTTTTGTTTGTTTTTTTTAAATTGCATTTTAAGCCATAATTCTAATTTTTTTTTTTTTTTTTAAATCACAGTTGATTTTTATTTTTTTTAATTTTCCTCTAAGTCATATGACAAACTAAGAACAACAGAAGTTCTGGTTTACTCAGAATCAGCATGATTTGAATTTGGTTTGAGTGTCGGCAGCTCACATTAAATTTACAACTTAAAGTTGCAATAAAATCAGAATTAACTGTTTTTATCATGCCAGTTCATCTGTTCATATGATTCGAGTTTTTGTATTTTGTTGACATGATCTGTAGTATCTGTAGTCAGAATGTCATAAAATGTTTTGCGACTCTGGAGCACAAAACCAGTCTTAAGTATCAAAATGATCAATTTTTCTTTTATGCCAAAAATCATTATGATATTCAGTAAATTTTGTAAATTTCCTACCGTAAATACATCAAAACGTAATTTTTGATTAGTAACATGCATTGCTAAGAACTTCATTTGGACAACTTTAAAGCTGATTTTTCTCAATATTTTTTTCTCAGATTTTCAAATAGTTGTATCTCGACCAAATATTGTCCTGTCCTAACAAACATCAGTTGAAAGCTTATTTATTCAACTTTCAGATGATGTATACGTCTCAATTTCAAAAAATTGACCCTTATGACTGGTTGATTATCTGTGATCAGGCTGAAGCAGCAGGAGGAGCCGCGCGGCTGGAGGGACGCGGCACACGCGTGTGTGAACGAGAGCGCCGACGAACACGTGACGCGTCTGCTGGAGGAGAGAGACACGCTGCTGCGCACCGGCGTCTACACGCACGACGACAGGATCATCTCCGAGCTCGACCGGCAGATCCAGCAGGCCGTGAGCGGCAGGAACACGTGACGTCAGAGCTCGTCTGCTTGAAGAAAACGGGTTCATCGGTCGAGACTCTCGGAGCAGACAGTGAGTTTCTCACCTCACGTGATTTCACTTCGTCAGATGATATTCCATGAGGTTTTGCACAGGTTGAATGTAGATGCGTGTGATTGCAGCAGGTGGCGCTGCTTCTCAATAAATCATTGCAGCATTAAACACTTCAGAGGTTCATCAGCCTTTATATGTGACTTTATTTATAGTTTGTGTCCGTGAGCGGTGTGTGTCGATTTGTGTCTCTTTAAATAAATATTTTTCTGATCTCTTTTCATACTGTTTTGACTGTTTCAGTTTGTTGCTGCTCAGATTTAGTTGATTGATATTGATAAAAAGGACACGGTCGTTTAATTGCTCGGTATTTCTGAACGTTCCGCTGTCAGTTTTAGGTTGTGGTGTTGAGAAATCCTGAACTGATGACCGAAGCTCATGTTCTGTCTGTGCTGGAGTTCTTTGGCTCTTTATCTGCGTCTGGAGCTGATAGTGACGTTCAGCTGCTCACAGATCTCCAGCACTTATGAGGACAGTCCATCAGACACAGTTTACAGCGCTGATAGAGACGCACGCTTACATACATTAACCTCCAAACAAGCCTGACGCTGACGGTCTGCTCTAAATGGTCTTTGTAAAGATTTTAAAATACTTTGAAAAACATGTTTTTGTTTTTTAGAGATAATAACAATTTAAAGTGATTAAAAGTGATTTAAACAGCTCGTACTTTTCTGCTCACCAAGGCTGCATTTATTTGATTAAAAATACAGTAAAATCAGTAAAAATGTGAAATATTATTATAATTTTAAAAAGCTGTTTTCTATGTGAAGATCTGTTAAACTCTAATTTATTTCTGTGATCAAAGCATATCATTTATAACATGATCCTTCAGAAATCATTCTAATATGCTGATTTGCTGCTCAATTTCAAAGTTTGGAGTCAGTATAATTATTTGGGGGAAGAAATTAATACTTTTATTTAGCAAGGATGCTTTAAATCGATCAGAAGTGATGATGAAGAGATTCATAATGTTACAAAAGATTTCTATTTCAGACAAATGTTGTTCTGAACTATTTATTCATCAAAGAAACTTGGAAATAATTCTACTCAGCTGATTTCAACATTACAATAATCAGAAATGTTTGTTGAGCAGCAAATCAGCATATTAGAATGATTTCTGAAGGATCATGTGACACTGAAGACTGGAGTAATGATGCTGAAAATTCAGCTGCGCATCACAGAAATAAATTTCAGTTTAAAATATATTCAAATAGAAAACAGTTTTTTTAAATAGTAAAAATGTTTCAGAATTTTACTATTTTTCCTATACTTTGGATCAAATAAATGCAGGCTTGGTGAGCAGAAGAGACTTCTTTTAAAAACATACTACTGTTCAAAAAGGTTTGACTGGTAGTGTGTGTATGTGTATATATTTTATAAACTGACTTTAGTACTTCCTTTAACTTCTTGAAAGTCTGGTTTTCAAACCCCTGAGAGTAAAATGGGTTTCTCACACTTGTTTTCAGTGCCTCAATAGAGTAGTAATTTAAATCCAAAAAGAAAAAAAAACTGACAAAGACATCATTTTACAGTACTTCTGACTGTGAAACTCAGTTAGATAAACACAAAAGTAAATTTTCATATATTTTTCTGGATTTAAAATTTTAAAGAATTATATTTTTGAAATTGAAAATGTATTTACTTTTAACCTTTATATGCCAAAATATATTTCAAGGTTTATTTCAGGGGCAAAATAAAAATAAACAATTAAAATTCAATTAAAAAAAAAAAAACTATTCAGTCTTATAGTAGCCTACATACAGTAGCCTTTTTTATTTTTTTACATCATTTTTTTATCATTGTTTATTGTTTTAAAAAATGTACACATTGATAATTGTATTGTTAGCATTTTATTTAATTAATCAATTTATTTTTACAATGTTCCTTTATTGTTTAATAATGTTTTTATTAAAATGTGTATTTTTTAAATATATTTTCTAAAAATATACACAAACATATAATTTTATAAATTGTTTTAATTAATTATAATTTTATTATACAATTATGAACAATATTAAAATGTATATTATATACAATTAATAATTAAATTCTAATTTAATAATTAAGGTGAGACTCTGCAGGTAGTTATTACCTTACCCAGTTTATATAAAAATGCAAACTTTTTTTTTGTATTAAAAGTTTTCTAAAATGTTAGGTTTAAATATGCAAGTGAGGCATTATTTAATTAAATATGCGCTAAATAATCAAGCAAATTATATATGAACAAATCCCTCTGTAAAAACCTTCAGGATACAGACAGGAATATAAATGTGTGGTGTGGTGTGTGTAAGTGCTGCTGAAGTGGAGATTTATGGCTCAGTGTAGGAGAAAAAACTCATTTTGAGAAAACGGCCTTCAAAAATCTGTATTGTAATTGAAATCTGTTGACACAAATAGATAAAGTGCTATAAAAGAAACACAGGTTTTCTTTCCACTAGTCTGAAAAAACATTTTTATGAAAAAACAAAACGGCCAAAATCTCAAAATTGACAGGTGCTTGAAAAAAACAGTGTTTTTTCCCCTTAAATAATGATAGAATCATATAAAATATACATTTTTTTTGCAGCAGCCAGAGAGAAAAATGAAAGCGACTTCATACTTGACCTCCAAATGACCCGTAAACTCGATGTTATTCTGAGTGTAAATGCATTAAAACATGAGGTTTGGCTCTTCATCAGTTCAGACCCTTAAAACAAATGTCGGTTCATCCGAGTTCTCTGAAGCAATTCCTCCACAAAATACGCTGATTACAGCATTTTATGAACTAATATTATTGTAAGTGTTCCTCTTAACTTGTGCCTTTTTTCTCAGCGTTAGAAAAACACGCAGCTGCTGACAGTGTAAGTGCTTTCATGTGGTTTATCGTGCGCATATTTCCAGCACTGTTATTATTCTAATGCGCTCATGATATCGGAGTTTGACACGGCCGTCCCGATCGTTTCATAAATACTTTGGTGAACCCCTGAACTCGAGCGCCGAAAAGCCCGTTTGACGCCGATGATGTTTCTCCTACCGTACGGCTCCTCCGAGACGCGCCGCCGCCTTCTTCACGCGGAGGTCGCTCCTCGTTAGAGCCGCTGCCGGCGTTCGTCACCGCGCCGTCAGATGGAGCGTTTCTCACAGACTTTACATGTTTCCAATTAGACTTTTTGGAGACGCTCGAGAAAGTCCGAGCGTGTTGCTAATTGCTTGTGAAAGTGTGACCTCAGAGCGCCGAGCAGGAAATTCCAGAGCGAGCGAAAGCGCCGGCGCTGAAAACCCACGGGCCGCGTTCGCATGTATGTTTTCAAAATAATAATTCTCATCTGATCATTTGTTTGGCCTGCGGTTCACAGGTCTCCGTTCCCATGGCCGAGCGCCGTGATTGATGCTCCACATCTCCGCTATTTGTTTTACAAACGCGCGACGCTCCTCCGGGAACAATATGCGAGAACTGGGAACGCTCTGCCGTCTGAAGAATTATTAAAACGCTTGTGCAAGAGAAAACAGGTGGACGCGTCCGCTCTCCACAAACCGCAGACCAGAACGTCACCGCGCTCAGCGGCAGACGCACATAAATCCTCCACGTTGTGCTTCTAATGCTGTGCTAAAAACTGGCTTTTTAGCAGAACGTTGTACTTCCTTTAACTACTTGAAAGTCTGGTTTTCAAACCCCTGTGAGAGGAAAATGGGTTTCTCACGCTTGTTTTCAGTGCTGTGACAGACTAGTAGTTGAAATCCAAAAAGAAGGAAAAAACTGACAAAAAAATTATACAGAACTTTTGACTGTGAAACTCAGCTAGATAAATAAGAAGTCAATTTTCCTATTTGTTTTTCTGGACAAAACATATATTTTAAATTTTAAAGAGATATATTTTTGAAATTGAAAATATGTATAGTTTCACCCTTCATATGCCAAAATATATTTCAAGGTTTATTTCAGGGGCAAAAAAATAAAAATAAAAATCGGTCTTACAGTAGCCTGCATTTATGCTATGTGAATAAAAATGGAATAGCCTACTAGAGACCATAACTAAATTAATAATGATTTAATTCATTTTTACACATTGAAAATTGTTGCTTTTTTTTTTTTTTTTAAATATATTTTATAAAAAGTTCGACAAAAACGGGCGAAAAATATATTGATATTTTTAATATATTTCTATAAATATATTTTAGCAAATCATTTGTATAGTTTAAAATATTTTTAAAAAATAAATTTTAAAAGAATTTTTTTTCCCCATTTTCCTTGGATGATTCAGAAGTTTAAAAAAACAAACAGCAGCAAATCAAAAATTGTACAGAACTTTTGACTGTGAAACTCAGCTAGATAAACAAGAAGTAAATTTTAATTTTTTTTTTCTGGACAAAACATACATTATAAATTACAAAGAATTATATTTTTGAAATTGAAAATATGAATAGTTCCAACCTTCATATGCCAAAATATATTTCAAGGTTAATTTCAGGGGCAAAAGTAGCCTACATTTATGTTATGTGAATAATAATGGAATAGCCTACTAGGGACCATAACTAAATTAATAATGATTTAATTCATTTATATATATATATATATATATATATATATATATATATATATATATATATATATATATATATATATATATATATATATATATATATGTGTATATGTGTATGTGTAATTTTTTACATTGTAGATTTAAAAAAAAAAATACACATTGAAAATGTTTTTTTTTTTTTAAATATGTTTTATAAAAAGTTACAAAAATGGTTAAAATATACATATAAAGTATTTTTTTAAGTTGAAAAACAAACAAACAAAAAAAAGTCTTAAAATTCTTAAAAGTCTTAAAAAAAAAGTTTTCGTGCATTTCATATTTTGGTGTTTGTTAAGCTACACTAATGGTTTTTTGATTGCTGAGTTTTGTCAAACTGCATGGAAACCAATTGTACTTCTACTAACATGTTGAAAGTTTGGTTTTTAAACCCCTGTGGGAGTAAAATGAGCTTCTCACACTTGTTTTAAGTGCTGCAACAGACTAGTAATTTAAATCCAAAAAGAAAAAAAAAAAAAAAACTGACAAAAATTTGTACAGAACTTTTGACTGTGAAACTCAGCTAGATAAACAAAAATAAATGTTCATATTTTATTCTGGACAAAATATTTATTTTAAATTGTAAAGAAATATATTTTTGAAATTAAAAATATATTTAGTTTCAACCTTCATATGCCAAAATATATTTCAAGGTTTATTTCAGGGGCAAAAAAATAAAAATAAAAATCAGTCTTACAGTAGCCTGCATTTATGCTATGTGAATGGAATAGCCTACTGCAGATAATTAATAATTATTTAATACATTATTTTATATATATTTAATTTTTTACATTCTAGATTTTAAAAAAAATTACACATTGAAAATTGTTGCTGATTTTTATTAAAATATGTATTGTTTTTTTAATATTTTATAAAAAGTTACAAAAATGGTAAAATATATGTGTGTGTGTGTATATATATATATATATATATATATATATATATATATATATATATATATATATATATATATATATATTGGTAGAAAATTTATTTACATAAATATATTTTAGCAAATCCATCCAAAAACCAATTGTATGGTTTCAAATATTTTTTTTAAATAAATTTGAAAGTATTTTTCCCCATATGGGTTCCTTGGATGATTCAGAAGTTTTTTAAAAAAAGTCTTAAAATTCCTAAGTTCTCATGCTTTTCATATTTCAGTGTTTGTCAAGCTACACTAATGGTTTTCTGATTTTTGTCAAACTACATGGAAACAAATTGTACTTCCACTAACAACTTCAAAGTCTGGTTTTCAAACCCCAGTGAGGGTAAAATGTGTTTCTCATGCTTGTTTTCAGTGCTGCAACCAACTAGTAATTAAGGGAAAAAAACATCATTTCACAAAACATTTGACTGTGAAAGTCAGCTAGATAAAAAAAATAAATAAATAAAGTACATTTAAAAATATATTTTATATATATGCTATATATATATATATGTGTGTGTTGTGAACATTGAAAATCAAAATATATTTAGTTTCAACCTTCATATCCCAAAGTATATTTCAGGGGCAAAAAAACAATAATAAAATAAAATAAATTAAAATTTGTGTTACAGTAGCCTACATATATATATATATATATATATATATATGTATGTATACATATATGTATGTGTGTGTTTTTTTTTTTTACATATTTATATTTATATATATATATATATTTATATATATATATATATATATATATATATATATATACACAGTCATGTGAAAAAGTTAAGACACCCTATTGAATTCCATGGTTTTCTGTATCAGGACATAAATTATCTGGTCCTTGGCAGGTCTTCAAATTTGGAAAATAAATCCTCAGATAAACATCATCACATGACATATGCACAGTGTCATTATTTATTTAACAAAAATAAAGCCAAGATGGAAAAGCCATGTGTGACACCCTATGAGTCAACTGCCTGTAGATCCACTTTTAGCAGCAATAACTTGAAGCATTCATTCTCTGTGTGACTCTATCAGTCTCTCACATCATTCTGGAGGAATTTGGCCCACTCTTCTTTTCAACGTTGCTCCAGTTTATTGAGGTTTGTGGGCATTTGCTGATGCACAGCTCTCACCACAGCATTTGAGTCAGGATGAGCTCTGGACTTGGACTGGTCTATTGCAACACCTTGATTCTTTTCTTTTCAGCCATTCTGTTGTAGATTTGCTGGTGTGCTTGGAATCATTGTCCTGTTGCATGACCCAGTTTTGGCCCAACTTTAGATGTTGGACAGATGCCCTCTTCTCAGATTGATGGCAGCAACAGTTGCTTCTCTAAGATGATTGCTGATGTCTTACCTCCTTGGCATTGTGTTAACACACACCTGAAGTCTCCAGACCAGCGAACTGCCAAAGCTTCTGCTTTCATAGAGGCGCTCAGACTTGTTTTTTGGTTAGCAGTGCTTGACTGTTATTTACCCTCTTAATTCCAATGTTAACAGTAAGGGTGTCCTAACTTTGTCACACATGGCTTTTCCATTTTTGGTTTATTTTTGTTCAGTAAATAATGACACAGTGCAATTTGTGATGTGTTGTTGTTCATCTGAGGTTTTATTTTCAAAATTTTAGGACCAGCCAAGGACCTTTATTTATATATATATATATATATACTTTTTTTTTTTTTTGCAAAAATACACCAAAAAAGGATGAAAAAATATATTGGTAAAAAATATTTAAAAATATATATATATTTCAAAAAAATTTTTTTGCCCATTTCTTGTATCGTTTGAAAAAATTTCAAAAATACATCTTAAAAAAAAAAAAAAAAGTCTTAAGTTGTCATGCATTTCATATTCGAGTGTTTTTCAGGCTGCACTAATGGTTTTCTGTTTGCTGTTTTTTGTCAAACTCATGGAAACCAATGAGGGTGAGTTGGAGGAGTCGGTGTGACCCAGACACAAAAGCCTTTCCAAAACACATCTGTGTTGAAACGCTGCACGTTCACGACCCTAAATGAGAAACATTCGACGAATTTCAAGAAGAAATAAATAGTTTAACTAGTATTTCAAGCAGAACATGGCGTTTTAACACGACGTTCCCCATGAGCGAGAATATAAATCAGCATCTCGTTCATCTTCGTCTCTCAGAAACAAACTACCGTCACTAAACGCCCAGAAGAGCCTTGAACTCTGATAATTGTGTGTAATTGGCAGCGGAGGGACGTCCAGAGCCCAAATAGCAGCGTCCCGTCCAAAGACTACAGCCGAACCTGGGGGCCGAACTATATTAAGACGAGTAACTGTTGCTCTAATCGCGGCCGAGCCAAAGCAAACACAACAAGGCCAGAAAGCAGAGGAATAATGTTGATGTAATACGCTCCAATCGTTTACGCCGTTTATCAGCGGCGCGGCAAACGAACGAGAGCTCCGCGTGAACGCGGGATCCAGCCGTCCTCCTGAAATCCCTGTTTCTGCTGCTTTGCCGGAGAAAGGTGCGGCGTAATAAATCAGATGCGCCGGGGTCAGATGCGTAACCCGGGACAGCTGCCCGTGCCGAGACGCGCGGGCGCCGGGGGACGCGACCTTCCCCGCGGACGCCGTGGGGGCCCCGGCCCCACGGCCGACCCTGATTCATCACCCACGGACGGAGACGGAGCGCAGACTTCTGCAGCAACCGCAGGAAAAACTCACAGTCCTGTTCATAAAGAGGCGAACAGGAGCACATCACAGACTCCTGAGCAAAAACACAGTCAGATCACACTGAACCCTGATGAGCCCAAACACACACATACTCCGTTACATATGAAAGTAATCTGTTCCCTAATTTGGTGCTCTGATCAAAGATGGATTGTAAATCTGTCATGATGTTATATTATCAGCAAATCTTTACATATATCAGACTTGCTGATGTATATAAATCTTATATATATATATAAGATTTGCTGATAATATAACATAAATATATATTTTTTTTTGAACTGATTTTTAGGCTTTATTGATCTGAGCTTATGAGTGAAAAAGCATTATTTGTGGATCATTTTGGTAATATTCACTCAAATACTGAGTTCAGTAATCAGTTCAAGAAAAGCTGAAAAAAAGATAGAATCCAATATTTTGTCAAAATATAACGAGAAATTTGTCATTTTTGGAAATTAAAAAAAAATTAAAATGTGATATTTTCTTGCACTAAAATATTTGTAGCCTAAAATATATATTTTTAATGCTTTTAAAAATTCTATATTATATTATATATTATATATATTTTTTTTAATGTAATAATTTTTTTATTGGTAGAAATGTTTTAGCAGTTATATTTTTAACCTTCTGGTCATTTTCTATGGTGCTCTATGGACCAAAAAAAAAATTATATATATATATATATATAATTATTATTATTATTATTATTATTAATAATAATTATTATTATTATTATTAATAATTATTATTATTTTATTTTTAAACAAAATTTGAAAATATATTTTTATATTTTAACTTTTTTTGTTTGTTTTTAAATATTAAAAAAAAAAAAAGTATTTTCAAGTTAAAAAAATATATTTTTTTAATCACTTTTAGCAAGGGTTAAGTTTTTTTTTTTTTTTTTTTTTTTTTTTTTTGAAAGAAAATAAGTTCACAAAAAGATTGAATGCAATATTTGATCTTAATATAAAACAACAAGAAATTTGTTATTTTTGTAGGCCGGTAATTTTTGACAACAATGGTAACAAGGTAGGGGGGAAAATGACAAAAAATTATCAAATTATCTTCAAATATGATGTAAATTTATCTTCTTGCACTAAAATATTTGTAAGACAAAATATATTTTTAAATGCTCTTAAAAAATATAGTTTATTATTATTTTGTATTAAATACTTTTTAAAAATATATACAAAAAAAGGCCAAAAATATATTGTTAAAATTTTTTTAGCAATATATTTTTATCCTTCTGTAAATTTATTTTCTTGCCCTAAATATTAGTAGGCCAAAATATATATTTTAAATGCTCTTAGAAAAATATATTTTTTTTTTTAAATTTTGTAATGAATAATAAATATCTTTTCAAATATATATATATATTATATAATTTTATTACTTTACTGGAGTGAAACTCGATAAAGGTTTTGGCGCTTCTAGTGGAAGTGTTTAGCACTGCACCCAAACAAAAATCAAACAAAAAACTGAAAGTGAATTTTTTTGTGATATCAACTTCCAATTTGGAACATGATTTTAGATTAATGGATTTGATTTTCTCTCTTCTGTGCATTTTTCATAATAAAGTTCTATTTTTCTATAATTATTTATTTTTTTATTTTAACTATTTTTGTTTTTCGTTTTTAAAAAAAAAAACTGAGGGTAAAGTATATTTAAAAATAAAATAATTGAAAGAAAACAAGTTGACAAAAACACTGAATGCATTTGGTGACAGTATAGCATAATAAGAAATGAATACTTTTTTGTAGGTTGTTCATTTTTGACCAGGAACAAGGTGGGGAAAAATCGCATAAGATTTAGTACAAGCGGAAAAAAGTGCAAGAAGTTGAAAAAGTGAAGTTGTTGTACCCCGTGTGAGTAAAAGTCACTAAGTTTAGTCCAATGCAATAACATTAAGTAACATTTTCAAGAAAAATTCAATGACCTGAACACAACATGAATATTCAGTGAACTCCGGATCACTGAAGGTTCATCAAATACAAGCAACCAGTTTAATGTTAATCAAAGTTTGGTCATTACTTTATTCACAAGAACATTTTTTGGCCTGTGGTGTTTATGTACAAAAATGTCGAAATCATGCAAACTAAAGCTGGATTTGAGCTTCCGAACACATCCTGAAAATACAGCACAACCATGATTATCAGAGACTGACATGAGCCATCAAAACTAAACCGATTCTGTGTGTTTAGAAAAGGAGCACGACCGCATTCAGTGACTTCGGTTTGAGTGAAGCATCAGAAAAGATCCTCCGTGACTTTGGTTAAAAACGCTCTGATAATCATATTAAAGCTCTGGGAAACACAAGATATAAAGTTCATCTGGGAATAAGAAAGTAAAGCCCACGTTCGGTCTGCTGTGACAGAACAGAGTGGAAATATTAAATAACCATCATAGTCAAAAGTGCCGTACAGCATGATATGGGAGAAATAGAATATTCAGAATTTACATTTTATACAAAGAGAAGTCGTTTTTGGTGAAGCAGTCGCTACCCTTGTAAGTCATGCTGCCTAATGGTGCAATTACACAGACGTGAACTGCGCTTTGGTTTGACACACACGTCCTCACAAAGCAGGAAACCACATCTATAGATAGATTTATATATATATATATATATTATATACGAATCATTTTTTGTATTCTGGGCAGATCCTCAACACTGCAAAAACTCATGTTCTTCTTCAGTATGTCTATGTTTCTCCAGTACAAATATCTGTCTTCATTTTATATATATATATAATTTTTTTTTTAAATCCTGTTTTTTATGATGTTTTCATGTTTTTATTGTTCATTAGCTGTATTTTTGGTTGTTGTTGCTGTTGTTATTTTTACTAAAAATAACCCACCTGCAATTTGATTGAGATTAATTAGAATGCACAATGACATGATTTCTGAAAATTGTCAAAACTGGAGCAATCTGTTTTTGCAAATGAACTCTTAATATAATATATATAACGTTTTCTGTCCAATTGCATTTTCTCTGTTAAAAATGGGTTTAAATGCATTAAAAAGATGCCATATAAGTGAAGTACATCTCCTATGTATGGACCCACTTTAACTTTTCAAAAAAAGATTAGTTATTTGTAATTTTCTGTTATTCAAAGTGTCAAAATATCATGTGGTGCGACCGTCCGGCCATAACAGTTGTTTTGGAAACGTCCCTAAATTTATTCAGATTAATTTTCTGCACTATTTGGCATGATTTCCAAAGTGTTTTGTAATCCTGTATAAAATTGCAAAGCATTTGTATTTACATTTACATCATAATATACAAACTTTGTCAGATGATTTCCATTTTATGAAATATCATGTGGTGCGACCATCGAGAAACTACCATTTTGGGACTTTTATTTTGAAATCCATTCAAAGACAGGACTTGCATCATAAAGCAATTTGACAATGAACCATGGAAACATCAAGCAGGTTTGTAACTCTCTTTCAAATTTGGAAAAAAATAACCTTTTTAATGTCTGGTATGTAGATACCACATTTGGATATCGTGTGGTATGACCTTAAAAAACAATGAATATTAAGTTATTTGTACAAGTAATTATTATTTTTTTTTTTATTATTATCATTTTTTTTTAAATAAATTTCAGTGACCCTTTGTGGGAAGCTAGCTTGTTTTGTTTAGGTGGCCAATTCTGTGCTTGTAAATTTTGACTGAATGTGAAATATCATGTGGTGCGACCACTGCAGAGTGTTTTCCATTATAGATAAATGTCCCAGATTGGCAGTTTTTGTGCTTTTATATTCAATTGATGTTTTATATACACACATTCTTTATTTTAGTATTATTTGGACTAGAGTTTTATGCAATTTTGGTCATTTCAGACAGTTTATGTTTAATCTTTGTACAATATGAGAAAATAATAACAATAATTTAGAGCATATAATTTTTGTTTGGTAATTATGCATCTATTAGTAATTTATTATTTATTTATTAATAACTATTTTAATGTATTTTACCAGATTCCACTGCCAAGCAAAGTAAAATAAATGCTCACCATAGGCTGCGATCAAGCACAAACTCCAAAATTCATTTTCTACTGTAAGAAAAATGTGAATAAGTGAATGGTATTTTTAAAACATTTTGATCAGTTTTATGCAATTTACAGGAAAAATAAGTCTGCTAAGTACATTTAAGAAGGCAACTCTGAAATTATAAAAAAAAAACATGAGATCATTATTTACAAAATTTTAAATTCAAATACTATTTTTTCTAAACACTTTACTAAGAACATCTAAAAAAAAATGTCAAGCATGTTAAAGAAATGAATTAATTTTAATATAAATCATGGTTGCACCATATGACATTTTTTAAGGCTGTGGCCAATTCATCAAGATGAAAAAACACCAAAATCACTTAATTTTAAATTTTAATATGAATGTATAAAAAGTATAAATAAAGAAAAAATAAATGATATTTATATTTATATATATTAAATATTTTATATATATATATACCTTTTTAAATAATTATTTATTTATACTTTTTCCTTGTTATATAATCATGATATTAAAGTACTTTAAATTCTAGCCCTGACCCTAACACCTAAAATGCAACATTTGAGAAAATGATCAAAATTAAGTGAGTTATAAATTACAAAATAAAAATAATAATTTATTTAAATAATAAATCAAATAAGAATAATAAAATAATTAATTCAAAAGTAAAATAATTAATAAAAATAAGTAAATAAGTACAAAAATCCTAATGGGGTCAAAAAATAAAATGAACAAACGGAAAACAAGTTTATTTTTCTGATCCATTAGATAATTTTTAAGCATAAACTCATCTAATTTTTCAAAAACAAGAGTTCTTATAGCACGTCATTTTGCATTTCCAATTATTTTTGTTCATTTTAAACTTAATGTTGCTCAATAATATCTTAAGTCATATCTTGATGTAAGCATGTTTAGATATTTGTGCTGGAAAGCAGGACAGAAATAGTGCTGAAGAACATGAGTTTTTGCTGTTCTGTTCTTCTAAACACCGTATCGTTTCAGGACCTCATGAATAAATAATCTCCCCCTGTCTGTTAGCCCCGCCCCCTGCCACACCCCTGTCTGTGTCAGGATCGATATCTCTTAACATCTCACTTATTTTATTACTGCTTTTGGTTTTCTGTGTGTGATTGAGAGTTTCTCCTAGGAAATCTTTGGTTTTGCTTAAGTGTCCGTGACATTTAATCATGATTTTCCCTGGCCGTTTAATTCCGGCCGGTCAATCAGTTAATCCACCTCGATTGATTCGCTGCTCTCGCTGATGGGTTTGCACTCGTTGGGCATCCGCTGGTGTCGGCTGAGCTGAGTGGCCTGCGTGAAGCTGCGCTCGCACCGCTCGCACCTGCACACACACACACACACACACACACACGTGGGTCAGACGCGGCGTCTCAGATAAGCGGCGCTGACAGCTGAAAGCGGGACGGCCGGCGGGTGTAATTGCGGGTCCTGATGACGGGCGCACAGAGAGCCTGTCAATAATGCGTGAGGATGGGCGGCCCCCGGAGACACCCGACCAGATCCGGCCCGCGTCAGCGTCACACACACATCAACAACAAACAACTGGAGAAGGTTTGGGTCACTTCAATCCACAGTTACGCAAAATCTCAAAATCTGAAGCCGATTTGAGTCTGAAAACACAACAACTTCATAAAATGAAACATTCTATTGCAAGTCGCTCTGGATAAAACTGTTCGCTAAATGCATGAATGTAAATGTAAATGAATCACATTCAGTACAATTAAACCAAGATACACTGACTGGAAATGACAGAAGATTTTTGCGAAAATCAATAAAAAATTAAATTAAGCTTAAAATGATATAAAAATATCTGCCGATTGTGTAAGGAAAAAAAAAAAAAAAAAATCAACAGAACATAAGAAAACAACATTTTATATATATATATATATATATTAGGGCTGTCAAACGATTAATCGCATACAAAATAAAAGTTTGAGTTTGCCTAATATTTGTGTGTGTACTGTGTGTAAATGTGTAATTATTATGTATATATAAATACACACGAATTAATGTATATATTTAAGAGAAATATGTTATCTATGTAAAAAATATTTGTATTTATATATAATATAAATCATATAAAAATTATAATAAATACATATACTTGTAAATATTTCTTATATATGTACCTGAATGTGTTTGTTTTTATATATATACGTAATAATTGCACACAGTACACGCGTTTAGTAGGCAAACTCAAACTTTTATTTTGTATGCGATAAATCGCGATTAATCGTTTGACAGCCTTAATATATATATATATATATAATATATATATTATTATTATTATTATTATTAAATGTACATTTAGTTTTTACTTTTTAATTTCCATTAGTACTATCTAAATATTTTATAATATTTATTAATTTAGCATTTATCCAAAACATCTTACAAATGAAGATTACAAGTATTTAAATATTATATTAAATATTTGCATGATATATTAAATAATATATAATTGATATTAAATATACCATAGTAAAAAGAAATAAATTTAAAATGCATTTATTTTATACTAAGTATAGTTCAAGTCTATGAACATATTTACTCACATATCGCTTGAGACTCACTGATATAAAAATTATAAAGAAAAAGTAATAATTAAATTTTATTTGGAGTACTACTTGTGCACAATGCACATTTCTTAATATTAAACCTAAAATATGTTTTAATGTAACTATTGATGAGGATTGTATGATTTTTAATAATATCAGTCTTAAAATGCAAAATATTCCAAGTGTATCTTCAGTATATCTTTAGTTGGAATTCAGCACAATCAAAGTGCATTAAGTACAAAGTTAGTTGTTCCAATTTAGCAGACTTTAAATATACATTTAGTATACTAAAAGTACAATTGCAGGGTATTTTTATGAAGTACATAATATGTAAATGCATTTGTAGTATACTTAGCATGAAATTAATGTATTTTAAATACATTTGAGTATATTTATTTTTCATTGGGTATAATTAGATATTATATTATATTTCAACATAAATTTATTTTCAGTAAATATCTCTTGATTTAAGAATTTAAATATTTGTACTGGAAAAAGAGACTCATATGCATCGAATGCTAAATGCATAAATGTAAATTAATGCTTATGATTGTATTCAGACTAATAAAAACAAGTTACTCAAACATCTGATGTCATTTGCGATTTACAGTCAGTTTTTTGAGAAACTGATCAACAATTCAGTGAGTTAATTCTTAGAATGTTTTAAAAGAATAATCTGACAACGGCATCAGAAAAATACATTTAACGTAAAGGAAAACAAGTTTAATTTTCTGACTCCAATGACAGATATTTGCTCTTGTTTTAAGCATAAACTCACTTCATTTTAGTAAATAATAATATCTTATATTATATGTGAATATACATTTATCTCCAGTAAATGTGATTTCACTTTATCGAACATATGAGTTAATTTGCAGAAACGGATAACTTTATTGTTAAATATTTCCAAAAGTAATGTTTTTTTCATTGTGCATTCCAATTAATGCCAGTCTAACTGCAGTTGGGTTATTTTGATTAAGTAAAAAAAAAATGTTGACTAGAAAAAAATGTTTTTGCAAATAAACTCCTCATATTTAAATAACTAAATATTATACCAAATGTTGACTAATAAATAATTTATTATTATATTGTATTATATTATATTATATTATATTATGCGTGACCTTGGACCACAAAACCAGTCTTAAGTATCACGGGTATATTTGTAGCAATAACCAACAATACATTGTATGGGTCAAAATTATTTTTCTTTTATGCCAAAAATCATTAGGATATTAAGTAAAGATCATGTTCCATGAAGATATTTTGTAAATTTCCTACCGTAAATATATCAAAACGTAATTTTTGATTAGTAATATGCATTGCTAAGAACTTCATTTGGACAACTTTAAAGGTGATTTTCTCAATATTTGGATTTTTTTTGCACCCTCAGATTCCAGATTTTCTAATAGCTGCATCTCGACCAAATATTGTTCTATCCTAACAAACCATACATCAATGGAAAGCTCATTTATTCAGATGATGTATAAATCTCAGTTTAAACAAATTGACCCTTATGACTGGTTTAGTGGTCCTGGGTCACATCATATTATATTATATTATATCATATCCAGTAAATGTGTCTTGATGTAAGAATGATATTCGTGTAAAGTGATGTTTTGTGTGAGTGTGTCTGTTAAATGCACGGGTGTAAATGTGGAGGAACAAACGCTGGTGTGGTATTTATTGGAGGTGTTGATGAATGTGTGACAGACGCAGTAAAGCGGAGGAACGGCAGACGGCAGCCTTTTTCTATCAAGCGCGTCGGCTCAATGAGAGCGGCTCAGTGTTATTGATCAGATAAAGATTCCTGCGCGCTTCTGATGATTGTCTTTGCTGAAACGCTGATGACACGTTTGTGTTGCACTGATTGCTTATTAGATGCTTGATTTGTTACTGGAGCTCAAACACACAGCAAACTCTCAGCAGCTCCTGATAAAACACACACACACACACACACACACACACACACACCTGTCCAATCATACTCTCGGCTCCACATCTGGATAATCTGAACTTTATGAAAACTCTACTTAAGTCTATTGGTTTTAATCAGTTTTGCAGGAGAAACTGATGGGTGATGTGTCAATAGCATGAATTGACTCAACAGAAATCCATCGACTGGCATGTTTGTTCAAAATAATTTTTTGTTATATTTTAATCAGAAAAAAAGTAAATTCTGATGTGTATACAAAATATATAATATTACATTTAAAATGTATATATAAATTAGTATTTCTAAAAATAAAAAGAATAAAAGTTGAGAGCTTGAAAAAAAATTATTAATGACTCATGGGAAAATTAAAAATGCTATGAAAATATTTTTAAAAATCTATATATAAAATAGACTTTTTTTTTTAAAGAAGACTCTTCTGCTCATCAAGGCTGCATTTATTTCATCAAAAATGCAGAAAAAAAAACAGCAATATCGCAAAATGTTACTTTGTAATTTATTCCTGTGATGCAAAGCTGAATTTTCATCAGCTGTTACTCCAGTCTTAAGTGTCACATGATCCTTCAGAAATCATTCCAATATGCTGATTTATTATTAGAATCATCAATGTTGGAAACAGTTGTGCTGACAAATTTTTTTTGGAACATGTGATCCTTTTTTCAGGATTCTTTGATCAATAAAGGGTTAAAAAGAACAAAATTTATTAAAAAACTCATTTAAAATACATAAATAAATAAATTAATTAATTAATTAAATTAAATTAAATTAAATTAAATTTCAAACAATATACACTACTGTTCAAAAGTTTGGGGTCGGAAAATTTTTTTAACCCTAACCCTAACCCTAACTTTTTTTGAAAGAAATAAATACTTTTATTTACCGAGGATGTGTTAAATTAATAAAAAGTGATAGCATAGATTTACATTGTTCGAAAAGATTTATATTTTGAATAAATACTGTTCTTTTTAACTGTTATTCATCAAAGAATCCTGAAAAAAAGAATCCAAAAAAAAAAAAAAAAAAAAAAAGAATGATTTCTGAAGGATCATGTGAATAAATTATATTTTAAAGTATATTAAAGTATATTATTTTTTCTGTATTTTTGATCAAATAAATGCAGCCTTGATGAGCAGGAGAGACTTTAAAAAAACATTAAAAATATTACTGATCCCAAACTTCTGAATGGCAGGGTATATATATAAAATTAGGGTATAGAAATATATATACTGTATGCACATATAAAAAGCATTTATATATTATATATATAATAACATATAATTCGATTTATATGTACTGTATGCCATGCAAAAATGTTTTTTGAAAAATAAAATAAAAAGATCAACATAGAAAAACATTACTTAAAACATCACGAATGGACGAACACACTGTCATGAAGCACAGGGCCGGGGTTCTAGGAATGGATGGTACTCACTGTTACTTACTTGAAAGGCTTCTCCCCCGTGTGCGTGCGGATGTGGTTGTTGAGGGTGGTGGCGCCGGCGAAGGCTCGTCCGCAGTAGCCGCACTTGAAGGGCCGGTCGCTGGAGTGCGTGACCACGTGATTGCGCAGCTCCGACGGCTGCGAGAACGACTGCGAGCAGTGGCCGCACTGATACGGTCTGAAACACAGAGCACAGCGCGGGACGTCCCCACGCGTTACCGTGGCAACCGGAGCGACCCTCATCGGCGGCGGGGCGGGACACAGTCCACACCATCCATCAATATCTGCACCGGCCACCAGACCGTCTGAGAACCCTAGTTCATTATTAGTGAACGCCAATGAATCACAAACCTTCAGATGATTCAACACAAACATCAGACGCATCATTCACTGCTGGAAGAAGAAAAACCCTGATCATGTGAGCGCTGCTTCCTTCTGATATTACATTTAGGCGACATCATATTTCTCTTACAGGCCTAATCAGTGTTTCATCAGGTTACTATTTTCTGGACCACAAAACCAGTTATAAGGGCCAATTTTTTGATATTGAATAAGCTTTCTATTGATATTATTTGGTCAACTATTTCAACTATTTGAAAATCTGGAATCTGAGGGTGCAAAAAAATCTAAATATTGAGAAAATCACCTTTAAAGTTGTCCAAATGAAGTTCTTAGCAATGCATATTACTAATCAAAAATGAAGTTTTGATATATTTACAGTAGGAAATTGACAAAATAACTTCACGTATATCAGATATACAAAACTCAATGACGAGAGTAAACTGCATGTTTAAAGTTATACATTTACATATAATATTTAAATATTAATTTAAATGATTATTACATTATTTTATAAATTATTTCTCTATTATTTATAACATGTATTACAATTTTTAAAAATAAAATAATAAAAAAAATACAATTTGTTTTTGATAAAGAAAAAAATGTTAACATTATTAAATTATGAGAGGAATATATATTTTTTTCATCTTATATAAAAAATGTTTTTTCATATTTCGTATATTTAATTTTATCTAAAAACTAATAAAAATATATATAATTGTTTTTGACAGAAAAAACATTTAAAATTTCTAGACATATTTATATATGAATAGAAACATATTAACATGTTAAACTCTTAAAATCTCAATATTTCTTAAGTTTTTATATATATATATATATAAATGGTTTCTGACAAAGAAAAAATATAAAAAAATTCTAGTCATATTTGTTTATGAATAGAGATATATTAACATTTGTTAAACTAATAAAATGCCAATATTGTCAAAAAAATTGACATTTATACATCATATGAAAGCTGAATAAATAAGCTTTCCATTGATTGTGTGGTTTGTTAGGAGAGATACAACTATTTGAAAATCTGGAATCTGAGGGTGCAAAAAAAAAACAAAAAAAAACAAACAAACAAAAAAAATCAAAATATTAAGAAAATCACCTTTAAAGTTGAAGTTCTTAGCAATGCATATTACTAATCAAAAATTAAGTTTTGATATATTTACGGTAGGAAATTGACAAGATAACCTAATGGAACATGATCTTAATATCCTAATGACTTTTGGCATAAAAGAAAAATCTATAATTTTGACCCATACAATGTATTTTTGGCTGTTGCTACAAATATACCCGTGATACTTAAGACTGATTTTGTGCTCCAGAGTCACATTTATATATACATCATTTTTTACCACATTTAAACAAAAAACATTTAGTGCATACTTTATACAGGTTTAAAACTCTAATAAAATTCTCTAAGAGGTGAAAAAATAAGATTTTTTTTTTTAATGGTTATGGTTTTAAATAAAATGTGGGAAAAAAAACAATAAAACTTGTCTGTTTGTGTATCTACACTCTCTCTCACACACTCTCTAGTGTGTATGAAGTGTTTGAGCACAGATGTCAGTGTTTCCTGCTGAAGCTGATCGTGTGACTGAAGTTTTTCTGCGTTCAGATGCAGTGATGCTGAATATCTTCAGATGATGAATGTGTGCGGCGCTTTAACTACAGCAGCACGCGTGATTAATGTCGCCTTATTGTTTACTGCCGCAGCGGCCGGCGCGGGACGCACGTAAATAACCTCCGGACCTCCGGCGCCGACGCCACGAGCCGCACTTCACAAACCCAACGCTAGCGACTCAGATTCACCGCGGTTTGCTCTCGTCCGCCACTGAAGCAGAGCAGAAGCGGCTCCTCCGACGTCTCACTCCAGTCTGACGGCAGGAGAATATTTATTTGCGCTCGTTATTCTGCTCGATGCCGTAATGAATCGCTCTTTACTCATTAATGAAACGTGTCATGGGCGAGATTGATGCGAGCAAACAAAAACAAGAAAAACACCTCGAGTCCGAGCAGCACATCAGCAGAACAAACCGCCGTTCTGCAATGATGACGTGATTTATCCTCGCTCAAATGTACATATAAACTAAACATCGATAAATATGTATAAGCCAAAGGCCATAAAGCATCCGCCAGATCATTTTCAACAGATTCCCCGAGTCACGCGGCGCCACGGATTGCCTCGTTCAGCTAAATTTTATCTGCGCCTCGGGGTCGTAAAGTTGAGTATCGACAAAGCCTCACATTGACTTCGTCCCGCAAACATTTTTCTTCTGTATGAATATTAGTTTATTGAATAAGTGGCATCTGTTTTCCTCTGCATCACCTTCGGACTGGGGATTTCTTTGTGACGCAGCAGCTGATTTATAGGACTGAACGCAGCCCAGAAAATAGAGCTAAGCAAAAATTTTCCAATACATCCTCGGCCGTGTTTAATTAGGTTTAGAGACGTTACACGCCGCGACTGCGCCCCAAAACGCAGCGCCGAATCTGCTCAGGAACGTTCTGGAGAAACGGGAAGATCTCAGAGATCAGCGGACGTTAGGAGGCAAATTCAGAGACCGAAAACGTTGAGCGTTCCTGAACGAATCCCACCGTGACGCTCAGATTCACAAGGATCTGATGATCTTCAGACCTTTGTTTACTGACGCTTCAAAGTCTGAAAGTGTGAGTTTAATATTAGTAAGTCATATTATCGATTTAACTGCACTGGCACATCTCATCAGATGAGAACAAAACTTGAAGCGAATCATTACGACAGCGGAGACCGAATTACAAATTCAGAATCAAATTTGTTTCATAATTGATGAATTTTGCAAAACTGACCAAGTTATTGAATTAATTATTATATTTCTGCCTTAATTATAGAGCTGCTTTATACCTAAGAACAGTGTTTTTATAGTAAAACAAATTAAAACTATTTTTAAAAATGTTAAAATAAAATTTAATTTATAATATTTATATATTTATTAATTAATATTTAATTCTAGTTATTTTATTTATTATATAATTATATTTATATTTATAATTTCAGCTTTTCAAAAAAACATTTTTCATTTTTTACTTTTTACAGTTTATTTAAAACTAAAACTGAAACTATAATCAAAACCATAAAAAATGATCCTTAAAATAAATGTTAATCTAAATAAAATAAAACGTAAAAAAAAATAACACGTATTACTTCAGCTAGTTGCCAAGACAGTATTTCACATTTTAATTTAATTTAACTTGATATACTAAAATAACTAAAGCTTAAATAAAATTAATTAAAACTATAGATATACAGTATATACATTTTATATCAATGGGACCTTCCAAAATAAATAAATAAATAAATAGAAACAAAAAAATACTACAAATTCCAAAGCAAAATTACTACAACTTTAACTAAAATTAAAATAAAAACAGAAAATGTAGAAATAAAGACTTTCAAAATATTAATAAAAACTGTAACAGTATATCAATTAAACAAAATGAACACTCGTCAAGAATCAAATTTCAAATTAAGAATCAAAACACTGAATTTGTTTTGATGAACTTTGCAACATTGACTCAAACTGAAATTAAACTGAATTGAATCTGAATCTGTTTAGCAAAAAAGGCTTATCTTAGTATTTTTTGTCTTGTTTCTATTCAAAATAAGACTAGATCAACTAGATAAGCAAAATGACATAAAATGACTTGTTAAAATGAAAAAAAGCTAAATTAAATGCAATTTGCTTAAAATAAATAAAATTATCCGCCAGTGGGGTAAGTAAAATACTCTTGTTTTGAGAATATTTGACTGACCTCACTGACAGATCATTTCACACTGCAAACAATGCTTTTGTCTTGTTTTAAGCCCAGATATCTACAATTTTTTAAATCAAGAAGGATTTTCAATTTAGTGAGTTTATGCTTGAGACAAGCAAAATAATCTGCCAAAATAATCTTGTTTTCAGTTTGAAATAAGATTATTTTGCTTGTTCTAGGCAAAAACTCACTTAATCTTGACTTCAGGCAATAATTTTTAAACGGGTGCATTTTTCTTTACACAAGACTAAATATCTTATGTCATTTTGCTTATCTAGTAAATGTTTCTTAAGAATTTTTTTATATATTTTGACTAGAAATAAGACAAAATTACTAAGTAAGATAAGTCTTTTTATGCAGAGTGGCTAAAAATAGCTGGACATGAATGAGACCGGAAGCCTGACCCATACAATTTACAAAGAAAAAGGAGGACAGAAATAAGCATGACGGCTCGATGTGGTGCAGGTTTCGCGTGCCGTACCTGTCGGGGTTCTGCGTGCACACGTGCATCTGCAGCAGGATCCTCTGCGTGAAGGTCTTGAAGCACTGGCCGCACTTCCACAGGTGCCAGTCGCTGAACTCGGAGCTCAGCTGGCTGGTGGACGTGGGGCTGGCCAGCACGCGCTGGTTCTTGCAGCTCATCTGGTTCAGACTGGACTCGGCGTGGCCGCTCTTGTCCAGCAGAGAGAAGCTCCGAGAGTGGGGCGACTGCGGGAACACCATGGAGCGCGGCAGGAGCAGCGACGACGACGACGACGATTTGGGGCTCTTGCTGAAGGGCTGGAGGGAGTCCTGACGCGTCATGGCCTCCATGACAGTAGACGGCACGTTCACTGCCACAGAAACAACGTCTCAGTCACTCACATTAACCAAAATAAAATATTAAAAAATGTACACTGCCATTACAAATTTGGGATCAGTAAGACTTTTTTAAAGAAGTTTCTTCTGCTCACCAAGGCTGCATTTATTTGATCAAAAATACAAAAAAAAAAAAAAAGAAAAATGTAATATTGTGAAATATTAATACTATTTTAAATACGGTTTTCTATTTTACTATACTTTAAAATGTAATTTATTTCTGTGATCAAAGCTGAATTTTCATCAGCTGTTACTCCAGTCTTCAGTGTCACATGATTCAGAAATCATTCAAATATGACCATTTATTATGTTGAAAACAGTTGTGCTGCTGAGTTGTTGTTTTTTTCTTAGAAAAAAAAAGTAAAAATAATAATAATAATAATAATAATAATAAAAATAAAATAAATAAATAAACAAACAAAAAGAACAGCATTTATTTAAAACATAAATATTTTGTAATTATATACACTTCTGTTCTAAAGTTTGGTTCTAAAGTCAGTAATTTTTTATTTATTTATTATTATTATATTATTTCTAACATTTGTATTCAGAAAGGATGTGTTAAATTGATTTAAAAAAAAAAAAGAGTGATAGTAAAGAGACTTATATTATTAGAAAAGATTTCTATTTTTAATTAATGATTTCTTTTTAAATTTTTATTCGTCAAAGAATCCTGAAAAAGGTATCACAGGTGGCACAAGTGCTTCCAACATTGATAATAAATCAGCATATCAGAATGATTTCTGAAGGATCATGTGACACTGAAGACTGGAGTAATGATGCAGAAAATTTAGATTTGCGTAACAAAAATAATTTATATTTTTAAGTATATTTAAATAGAAAACTGTTATTTTATATTGCAAAAATATTTCACAATTTTACAGTTTTTTTTTCTGTTTTTATCAAATAAATGCAGTCTTGATGAGCATAAGAAACTTTTTTAAAAACATAAAAAAAAAAACTTACTGATCCCAAACCTTTGAATAGCAGTGTATTTAAAAATATTTTTAAAATTTATAAAATATTCTATAAAAATATTAACTCTCTCTCTCTCTCTCTCTCTCTCTCTATATATATATATATAAAAACAACATTCCTCCTTTTTTCTTACTTTAACTTAAAGTACTAAAATACCAAAAACTAAATAAACAAAAACTAGTAAGTAAAATAAATAAAAAATATACATTCATGAATGATGTATATATATAAAAGAAAATATAAAAGAAAATCTAATTCAAAATATGAACAAAAACTATAATAGTAAGTCATTGATACTTTAACATTCATTTTAAAATCTGACCATCTGTTCTAAGAGTCATTAATCAATTACACTTACAATTACTACTGTTCAGAAGTTTTCATGTTTTTGAAATAAGTCTCTTCTGCTCATAAATATATATATATATATGCAATATATTAAAAATTGTGAAATAATATCACTCTTTTAAAAAGCAGCTTTCTATGTGAATATCTGTTAAAATGTAATTTATTTCTGTGATGCGCAGCTGAATTTTCAGCATCATTACTCCAGTCTTCAGTGTCACATGATCCTTCAGAAATCATTCTAATATGCTGATTTGCTGCTCAGCAAACATTTATGATTATTATCAATGTTGAAAACAGTTGTGCTGCACAATATTTTTGTGGAAACTGTGATACGTTTTATTTTTCAGGATTCATTAATGAATAGAAAGTTCAAAAGAACAGCATTTATTTAAATGACAAATCTTTTGCAACATTATAAATGTGTTTACCGTCACTTTTCATCAATGAAATGCATCCTTGATGAGTAAAAGCATTTATTTATTTCAATAACCGACCCTGTGCATCATTCAGTGCTGAGATCGGTGCATTTTATCAATTCTTTCATATTATAGAGTTTACTCTTAAACAATGTCTTCATTTGACTTTTCTTTTTGTAAGTAAATGCGTATCTTTAAATATCAGTTTATTATTTTTTTATTTATTTATTGGAAAAACGACTGAAGACGATTAGAGAATCAGCCACAGAGAGTCAGATCTTCAGCGCCGGACGAGGAACCGGCGTCTTCTTTATGTTCAGAAAGACTTCCATCATCAAACCACACTCCACATTCTTCATCACGCAACACGCTGTGCACATAAACACTGAATTAACCGACTGTAAGACGAGACATGTGAGAGCGCTCTGATTCAATAACGCCAGCGCATTCACTGCAGCATGAAGCATGAATCTCTGAACGCCGCTGACCTGAGATTAGACCCAACGTGGAGAAACGCGCAGATTAAAGCTCCGCGCCGCAGCCCGGGGTATTTCAGGACTCGCGCCGACCGCACTGATTACATGTTGGTCTGTCAAGCAGATCAGAGTCTTGGTAGATTCAGACTCACACATGAATCCTGAGCTCCACAGACAAACACTGTCAAAATCAGCACGGAGCTCCTCTCTCGCAGTATTTCTCAACATCGCATCTCTCAGATCGCACGACACACTCGAGAGGAGCGTTTGGAAGGAGAGAGCGCTGTCTAAACACAACACTAACCAGACTGAACTCATAAAGTCTGTCTGCTGTAAACAGCGGACTGTCAGACTCACTCTCACGTCCAGAAACAGACCTCGCTGTGAAACATGAACGCTGAAGAACTAGAGCTAGACTCTTCCGATTCATCCATCCACTCAAATGAAAGCGAGTATGTGCTTTCCACACATAATAAAACGGAATTAATAAACGTAACGAAAAACATGGACATAATTTGTATCCTAATCATGTCGTTTAATTATGCATTTGAAATATATTGTTTTATTTCCCTGTAAGGCATCAGACTAGTTTGAATGCACATTTAGTCTTTAATTAGATATAAACTTTTCAGTTATTTTGAATCAATATTTTAGCATTGTTTAATGTTAACATAATTCAGTGCATCTGTTTTTATTATATTTGTTTAATGGAAAAAAAAAAATGCAAATTTGTATTGTTTTTCTGTTGTGTTCTGATTTTTACATAAGCAGAACATTTAGTTACAGCATAGTTACAACTAACTGCATTTTCTTAAATATTTTATATTTTTCCATCACATCCAAAATAAATAAGTATTTTTGATTTTATTGCTTTTACTATGTATATTTACATGTGTGACCCAGGACCACAAAACCAGTCATAAGGGTCAATTTTTCAAAATTGAGATTTAAACATCACATGAAAGCTGAATAAATAAGCTTTCCATTGATGTGTGATTTGTTGGGATAGGACAATATTTGAAAATCTGGAATCTGAGGGTGCAAAATATTGAGAAAATCAGCTTTAAAGTTGTACAAATGAAGTTCTTAGCAATGCATATTACTAATCAAAAATTAAGTTTTGATATATTTACGGTAGGAAATTTACAAAATATCTTCATGGAACATGATCTTTACTTACCTAATGATTTTTGGCATAAGATAAAAATCGATCATTTTTACCCATAAAATGTTTTTTTTTTGTTTTGTTTTTTTTTGGATATTGCTACAAATATACCCATGCTATTTAAGACTAGCTTTGTGCTCCAGAGTGACATATGTGACCTTGAAGTAATCCAAAAGTACTTTTATATTACTGAATACTTTTTTTTAATCAATTAATCTGTAACTGTAACGGAATACATTTTTAAAGTAATCCTCCCAAGCCTGTTTACACTATGTGAAATGAACATTTAGTAACATTTTAAAAATTTGAAAGCCTTTAGGTATAATAGGGCCCTATGAAATCCATTTTATTTTTTCCCCAAATTCAGTTTTATTTTTTTCCAAATTCCGTTTTTTCCATTTTAATTTTTCTCAACTCCTTTTTAATGGTTAAATAAAATTTTAATAATCAAAGAGCATGTCTAATGAATTAAAATCATGAAACTTATACAATTTCACATCAATTTAATAAAGGTTTAACAAAAATGACATGTTTAGGGCCCTATGAAATGTATTATTTTTTCTCACCATATGTTTTATTGTTATCGAATTCTGTGTTTTAGCATGTCTAATTATTTGAATGCATACTTAATTTATTCAAATGTATTCTTAAAATAGGCTTACGAAAGGTTTTTTTACCCTCAGAAATTCTGTGTTGTGCATTTAAAATGTTCTGGTTATCACATGAAGGCATAAAACATTAATTTAATTTATTTTTTAAATATTGAAAATTAAGCAAACTTTTTTTTTTTTTTTTTTAGCAAACAAAGAGAAATTTACTATTAAAATTAAAACATGGAAGAAATGTTGTGTGATTATACCCTAAAAAATAATGTTTGTTTCATTTTAGTAGTAGTAGTAGTAATAGTAGTAATATATATCTGGCACAATGTCTTCAAGCTAAACCGGACTTTTATTTTGACAGGTTGCCGTGTCGACCTTTACATTTCTGTGTGTATGATATGACACTAGTTTTCCTAAAATGGAACGGTCAAATGCTCATGAAGTGACTCTCAGCAGATGTTGTTCATGTATTTATGTCCTCATTTAGTGAGACGACAGACGCTGAAATCACCGCGAGCGTCACGCGCGCTTCAGTGTGTGTAGTAAACAAAAGCGCTTGTCTGCTCCATTCATTAAAACAGAGACACGCAGAAAATGCAGGATTCACATTTAAATGGTATTTTGTAATGACCTACTTTTGATTAATTAATTCAAACTTTGACAAATTCTGTGACATTCCACGTTATTCAGTAAATTCCGTTTTTATGACTGGATTCCATCATAGGGCCCTAATATAATGCATTATAAAAGTAGTTTTAATGCCTTAATTATGCATTGTAACACATAATGCATTATATGTTCTCATGAATAACTGTAACCACAGTTATAATACTGATCTAGTCACTGTTAGAAAGTATAATGCAGGAGTGTATGATTCAAGAATGTTTCTTGAATCATATTGTGGTTCTGTTTTTAAAATTGACAAGTTAAATGTTTAAAAAAAAAAAAAAAAAAAAAATCAAAAGACTTCATTTTTTCCCATTTCACCCAGCTCTATGCGGACATACATTCAGATGCACTTCAGGATGAATTACTGTGAAACTAAAATACTCAACATCTACATCTGTAATGTGGGTGAAACATTAATCAGCCCAAAACCAACAAAACTGAGCAGAACCAGCGTGAACTCCTTAAAAAAAGAAGTTGAAATGGAAAACTATTCTGGATGAGATCCGTCCATCTAGCGGCGACTAAACATGATGGCAAACATCTGAATCTGAAAGTTGTGATAGACGAGAAACAATCATGAAAACACTATTCCTACATATAACTCCTCCAGGAATCATCAGCGTGTCTGTGGTGCGAATAAGGGTGTGAATTATGCAGATGAGACTCGTTCAGAAGAGTTTCTCTTACAGTTTTCGTCTTGTGCGACGCACTGCAGCGGGATCCCGAAGAAAGACGTGTAGCTGTCGTTGTACCAAACCAGGAGCTCGGTTCCTCGAGGGATATCTGCACACGCCCGGTAGAAGATACACGACCTAAAACATTCAAACACAATGCTTAGAAAAACGACTACTCGCACGATATTGCATTTATTCAACAGTTCAACGCCACAAATGTGGAGTGTCTTAAAAAAAAAAACGTGTGCGGAACTACTTTCTTCCACCACAGATTCAAATCTCAGTTTGACAGTTTAATTACTAATTCGAAAATGTTACTTTAGAACTAATAACCAAGGAGCGTTAAGTTACTTCACTGAAACCTTATTGTATTATATAATGATGTATCATATAATAAAAACAGTGTATTATGTAGAGTTTTATGAGAGAGAGAGAGATGGACTGAGCGAGTGTGATTGCTTCCATCTGATACAGCATTCATTCTTCAGATCAATCTCATATTCACAATAAAACATTAGTTTGAATGTCCGCTGAGAAAAGCGATATCTTTGTTGTGCTATTCTTTCATCTATTAAAGGTGATTTCTGATGTCAGTGATGCTCAGTGCATTTGTTGGCCGCATCTTACAGGCTGTTGTTGGAAGTTAAAATAACTTGCTTGTTTACATCAGCGTTTCAGTCTCTTTCAATATAAAAAGGCTTTACCGCCGACTCACTCATAAAAACAGTCTCTTGTTGCCATCTAATTGCGGAATAATAACTAAAATCACCTAAAAACCCTTGTTTTCCAATACTAAATTCTATGACAATGTTTTAAAAAAATCAAAGATTACAAGATATTTTAAATATTTTGAGAATAAAGTCAAAATTACAAGAATAAAGTCGAAATATTATCAAAAAAAATAGTCGAAATCTTTCAAGAATAAAGTCGAACTATTACAAGTCAAAATTACAAAAATAATTTCTAAATGTTTCACAAATATACAGTCGAAATGTTTTAAAAATAAAGTTGAAATTATGAGAATAAAGTCAAAATATTATGAGGTTAAAGTCAAAATATTACAAGAATAAAGTCTAAATATTATGAGAAAAAAGTGTAAATGTTTCGAGAATAAAGTTGAAATATTACCAGAGTAAAGTCAAAATTACAAGGCTATAGTCAAAATATTATGAGAATAAAGTCAAAATATTATGAAAATAAAGTCAGAATTTTATAAGAATAAAGTCAGAATTTTTCGAGAATTGTCAAATTCACAAGAATAAACTCGAAATATTTTGAGAATAAAATTGTAATGTTTTGAGAATAAGGTAGAAATGTTTCAAGAATAAAGTTGAAATTATGAGAATAAAGTTGAAACATAATGAGAATGAAGTCAAAATATTTTGAGAATAAAGTGTAAATGTTTCGAGAATAAAGTCAAAATTACAAGAATTAATTTGTAGCAATTAAAGTTATAATATTTTGAGAATATATTCTAGCCTAGATATTCTAGATTGGGAGCACCGGGAGGTATTCCAAAAACTCAGCTTTCAAACTCTGTCAGTTTTATAGCAAAATACAAACAATATGTCTTACGATAATGTGTTTTTCATGCTCTTTTAATGTGTCGTGACAGGTCGCTGTATTCGCTTCAGTTTAAGAGGTATGTGAGTCAATCATCTTTCCAAATACAATAATGAGACATTCTTTTCATTAAATTGGGCTATTTTTTTTTTTCGTGTCTTCTGACTTTAATATCTTGCTATAAACTTGAAATAAAGAGGAAACACACATCTAGAATTTGTATTTAGTTATAAAACTGACAGAATCTGAAAGCTGAGCAGTGTTATATTAAAAGCAAAAAAGCACAAAATTATTGCTGGTTGGCTGAAGCGCTGCAAATAATGAATGGAAGATGTTAAATATTATGTCCAATCATTTACTTTATTATACCGTCAATAAAACAGCTTGTGAACAGTAACTTCATGTTATAAACCTCAGAAAAGACAACAATATAACTTCTGCTATCGAGTTGGATCCACTTCAACCTTTAGAATGTTTCATTGTTGTTTTTAATTAAATGCATGTGAGCAATGAAAGGTTGGACGCCACGGACATTTTTGCGGAGTAGGTGGTGGAATTTTCACAAAGAAAAGAAAGCAGTATAATTTAATGAGCTGATTCACATGAATCCAGTGATCTGTCACACCACATTAAAGAGCTTGAAAAACACATTATTGCAAGACACATTGTTTGTATTTCTGATTTTGAAAGCTGAGACTGTTTTATATTAAAAGTTCCAAAAGCACAAAGCTTATTGCTATTGGGGGGCCGGCCAACTACAAATAACAAATGCAATCGAAGACATGAAATCTTATTTCCAAGCATACTGTCCCCGTGAGTATGACACATAGTATGATTTCTGCTAATAATCCCATATTTGTTTGTGATGTATTAAAAAGGGTTAAATAAGAGCGCTGGCGCCCCCAAAGGAATGTTGATTGGGCGTGTGAGCTGATGTTAAGATGAAAAGTTGTTTCTGTTCAGTCTGTTAATAAATATCATATTCTTGATATTAAGCTGTTTCCACAAGTTCCTAAAATGGACTCTTCCTTATCCCAGTAAGATGATGCGGCCGCACGGATGCAACAAAATAAAAAAAATTCTGGTGGCCTGGCAACTTCTCCCGGTGCTCTCAATCTGGGCCATTTGCATGTGCAATATAGACTATACTCTCAAAATATTATAACTTTAATTTCTACAATTTAAATTCTCTAAACATTTTGACTTTATTCTCGAAATATTTCGACTTTATTCTCATAGAATTTTGACTTTATTCTTGTAATATTTCGACTATATTCTCAAAATATTTTGAGAATAAAGTCTAAATATTTTTTATCCTCGTAGGAATTTGATGTAATTCTCATAATATTTTAACTTTATTATCTTAATTTTGACTTCATTCTCAAAATATTTTGACCTTATTCTCGTAATTTTAACTTTATTCTTAAAATATTTTGGCTTTATTCTCTTAGAATTACAACTTTATTCTGGTAATATTTCAACTTTATTCTCGTTGAATTTTGACTGTAGAATTTTTGACTTTATTCTGGTAATATTTCATCTTTATTCATGTAGAATTTCGACTTTATTCTCATAGAATTTTGACTTTATTCTCATAGAATTTTGACTTTGTTCCTGTAGAATTTTGACTTTATTCTGGTAATATTTCAACTTTATTCTGGTAATATTTCAACTTTATTCTGGTGATATTTTGACTTTATTCTCATAGAATTTCAACTTTATTCCCATAGAATTTTGACTTTGTTCTCGTAGTATTTCAACTTTATTCTTGTAATATTGCGACTTTAGTCTTGTACAATTTCGTCTTTATTCTCGTAGAATTTTGACTTTATTCTTGTCGAATTTTGACTGTAGAATTTTCGACTTTATTCTCAAAATATTTCTACTTTTTTCTCGTAGAATTTCGACTTTATTCTCGTAGAATTTTGACTGTAGAATTTTCAACTTTATTCTGGTAATATTTCGACTTTATTCATGTAGAATTTTGACTTTATTCTCATACAATTTCGACTTTATTCTCGCATAATTTCGACTTTATTCTGGTAATATTTCAACTTTATCTTTTTTTGAGAATAAAGTCGAAATATTTTGAGAATAAAGTCGAAATATTTTGAGAATAAAGACAAAATTACGAGAATAAAGTCAAAATTTCAACTTCATTCTCAAAGTATTAAGACTTAATTAAGACTTAATCTTGATTTATTCATCTTGTAATCTTAGATTTTTTTTATTTTTAAATGTAGCTCTAAACAGCGGTCATAAAATTCTACTATTATTTTATATAAAATTCAATTTAACTGTGTAAATGTATGTGTATGTATGTGCATGCATGTGTATATGTGTGTGTGTGTGTGTGTGTGAACAAAAAAAGCCTCTTGAATGAACTGTGCAACCCAGAGTCACAAAAACACTTGCATATATGTAATATTGTTAAATTTTCAGGTATGAAGTGTTGGATTATTTTGATCATGATTTTTCTCCTTTTTTCTAAGTAAAAATCAGAAAATTTATTCCTGTTTTTTTATTTTATTTTTGTCTGTTTAAATTCTGTTTACAAACTCACCACACAACACTAATAGTCAATAACTGTACTTTTTTGAAAGCCATTTGTTTTCTGAAAAAAATGACACCTTGCATTTGAAAATTGCACATTCTGTTAGAATTTTACAGTCAAATAAACAAAATATGTGAAAATGACTTATTTTAGCCTTAGGTCTAACCCTAACAAACCACATATTTGAAGTCTACACAAGTATGTTCTCACTTAAAAACTCTTAAAACTACATTCTGTGACATAAAAACAATATTATATATAAATTGATAGTGGATTTAGGCACATGAAATAACGCTCGCTGTGAGAAATACTGCAAGCGGAGTGATACAAACGGTCAACCGGTTCCCGTGTGATATTGTGCAGAAAAGACCTTTCAGCCAATCAGATTCGAGGACCAGAAAGAAAAAATAGCATTATTTTTTTATCTTTTGTAAATCTAAAAATAATGTATATTTTATTACTTTTTTTAATCTAAAAAAAAAAAAAAAAAAAGATATTTTTTGCTAGACCTTTGTGGTCTTTTCAATGTGTGGGCAACTGCTGATTTTTAATTCGCTTTATAAAAATCGTTACGTAAATGAAATCACGAAACATGGTGTTTTATGAAGGGATGCTGAAATTATTGAAGTGGCGCTCTTTACGTGACCCTACTGACCCCGTCGGCCCCGTAACCGCTGGCTGCAGCGCTGCTTTCGCTGACAGACGTGTGAGCGGAGGAGAAAAACCTACAAACGTTTGACTCTTTGGTCTTGGTGTAAGTGCTGAGATCGGGGCATTTTATTAATTCTTTCCACCGCGACATCAAAATAAAACAAGAGCCGAGTCCATAAATCAGCAGCATCTCATAACCGAGAGAGAGAGAGAAAACACGTCTCTCAGCTCGCCTTCGCTCAACATAAACAGTGCAGCGCACAAATAAATGCAGTGGGACTCAATGACTCGGCGGGCCGCTGAAAGAGGCTGTTTGGGCAGCGATGGGTGGTCCCGCACACGCTCAGACCCGTGTAAACCAACACCGGCTCTTACAAGCCTGCCGTCACCTCCCAAACACGCATGAATCTGCACAGATCAAAGCGCGCTGACAGCGATTTACTGTTGTGGTTGGGTGAGTCATAAAGCCGCCGGCGGGACGTCCCCTGCGCGGGAGATGCCAGCGGACGTTACCGTCAGAGCGAAACCAAACAGCCGACTCGGACTCCATCCATCACCGGCCGCTTTGAAGACGATTCCATCAAGATATTGCGAATCATAACAGATGATCTGGACCCGCGCGCTCGCCCTACAACCCTCGCCCGACTTACGTGAACATCAGCGCAACACCAAGAGCCCTTCAGTCTGAGCGGCTCTGTGGAACATCAGACGCACACTAACACACGCTTAACTTAATCTAAATAAGCACACTGCATAGACTTTTTATTGTTTTATATACAGCTAGTTACAAATACTACAACCTAATAACGACAGAAAATATTTTTAGAATAAAAAAAAAAAAAAAAAAAAAAAAAACATTATTTACTTAAGTTTTACGTCATTTTTATTAGGTTTGATTTACATACAATTAGTTTTGTCTGCATACTAAACAGTAGCCAGACTACAAAGGTCCTTCAAAATATATCTTTTATTATTTTTTTAGATTTAAAAAAGATAAAAGAATCATAAAAAATACAAAACAAGACCACAAAGATCTACAAAAAGGTATCTTATTTCTTTAGATAAAAAAAGAATAAAAGAAACATACCGCAAAGGTCTATCAAAATGTATTCTTTATTATTTCTTAGATTTAAAAAGATTTTTTTAAAAGATTAAAAAAAAAAAAAAACAGGGTCTATCAATATATATATTTTATTATTATATACTTTATTATTTTTTCATATTTAAAAAAATATATATTAAAAATACAAAATTAAAACACAGACCACAAAGGTCTATGGAAATATATCTTTTATTATTTTTTTAGATTTAAAAAAAAAAAGATTAAAAAAAGCAAAAAAATACAAAACATACCACAAAGTTCTATCAAAATGTATCTTTTAGTTTTACATTTAAAAAATATTTTTTAAAAGAACAATTTATAAAAACAGACCACAAAGGTCTATCAAAATATATATTTTATTTTTTATATATATATTAAAAAAAATAAAATCAAGACCACAAAGGTCTACAAAAAATGATCTATTATTATTTTTTTTAGATAAAAAAAAAAAAGAAATTAAAAAAACACAACACAAAGTTCTATCAAAAGATTTTAAGATTTAAAGATTTTTAAACATTTTTAAAATATTTAAAAATATCTAAAAACTTAAAAACAGACCACAAAGGTCTATCAAAATATATATTTTCTTTTATTTTTTATTTTTATATATTTAAAAAATATATACAAAATTAAATAACAGACCACAAAGGTCTATGAAAATATGTATTTTATTATTTTTTAGATGTCAAAATTAAAAATAAATAAATAAAACTATAAAAAAAAAATGATAAAAGACACATCTCTCTCTCTCTATATATACACGTCTCTTTACACTATAGACTGCTTATATTATAATCTTAACAGAACAATAGATGCATTTTTAGAATTTTACTTTGCTACTCGATATCCATATGTTGTAGTTTAACGAGGACACGTCCACTGGTTTTGTCAGATCCCACTTCTGCTGACCTGTTTATGTCATCAGGGTGGTTAGTCAGGTGTTTTGTGCTGGTGTAGGTTGGTTTAGTTAAGTGAAATTTCTCTACCTGTACTGCACCACCATCATGTTCTGCTCTCCACAGTGTCTGGCGCAGCGGATGTACCTCATCCAGCTCGACTTACTGGGCTCGTTCCCGTCAATAAAGTGCTGTAAGGTTCCCTCCTGATCGTAAATCTGGAAGAGACACAGTCAGAAAACACACTCAGAACTCTCAGTGCGGTTTGGTTTCATATAAGAATAACTGAACAAAAACGATTCAGGTAAATCTGTTTATATTGACAAATAATCTGCAGCAGTCAGTATTTCAGTCTCTGACAGCTTGTTGTTTTTAATGACTGATGAAATTTGTTGGATAATTTATGTAAAGTTTGTTTCACCTTCAGGGTTGGTTAGAATTGATTTTAATAAATATGCATTAGACATCAGCTAACAAAAACAGATTTTTTTATATGTTCTCTGAACCTTCAAAATAGCCAGATTTGAAATGTTTAAAAAACTTCTTTGAATGTTACAGGAAACATTCCATTCCATTATTGGAATGTTACTTTTGAATTGTTACTTTTCTCTGAACAGTTAGTAACATTTAAAAAAAAACGTTACATAAACATCCAACTAAAATGTTTCAGAGAAAAAATGTATCAATATTGTTTCTGTGCTAACAATTTGAGAACGTTATTAAAGACCAGAAAAAATTAAACAAACATTTTATTAATGTTCTTGGAAGAATGTTTGTTTATAACTTTGAGAACATTCTGAGAAAGCTCTCTGTGAGCTAGGATGTTTGTTTAGAACAGCTGATTTAGAAATCCTCTCATCTCACCATCATCTCATGTGTCATAAACAGACACGCGTGTTCCTCGAAACACCACGACACATCTCACACACATCACGACTGCGCAAACATCTGATAATAGAAAAAAAACTATTACTAATGGCAGATTTCTTTTTTAAGTTGTTAAAGATTTTTTAATGTTTATTTTTTAAATTATATAAAATTATATTAATCTTTTTAATATTTAAAAATAATTATTTCAAAGTAAAGGTAGCATATGTGGGTGTTGCTGCAGATTTAAGCATATACTATAATCAGCATATGATTATACACTGCTAAAACTATATAATAGTAAAATCATTACATGAAATGATATTATTTACTGCAAATTAAACTATACTCTCAACTTTTCTTTTTTCCAAAACTGGGTTTCATAAGCTGATGAAAAGAAAATTAATTAAATCATACACAATAAATGTAATAATTCTAAAATAACAATCCAAAGAAAATGCTTAACTTACTAAAAAAAAAAAAAGCACTAAAAAATCTTAAATTAAATATTGTATTTGTTTATCTGCATATTGTTTACATTTACACACTGTAAAAAATAAATAGTTGAGAAAATTAAAAAAAAAAAAAAACTTGATGCAGTAAGACTTTTGAGTTTTCTCAACAATATTTTTTTTTTTTGTTTTTAAGTTTTTCTCATTAAAGATACTTTGTTTAGCCAACAAACATAAATTAGTTTGTTCATGCAATGCTGATTGTCTTGTTTTGCTAACAGAAAAAAAATCATCTCACAGCAGCTGAAACAACAATTACTGCGGTTGAGGTCATTTATTATTGTTATTATTATTTTTTTATGTATCAATTTTTTGTTTATTTACAAATAACAAGCAGTGAATTGCTTTAGAAACCTTAATGGATAACTTGTCTAATATGTAGACAACATTGTCTCTGTTTGTAAAACATCTTGAAGATATTCAGGCCTCAAAACACACAGAACGGTTGCAATCAGCAAATGTTAAAAAGATGAGCTCTTTACATCAGAGTACAACAAATAACTAACAATAATGACAAAACAACAACGAAAAGATCAAATTAATTTAGCAAACAGCAAAACAATAATCCTATAACAGTAACCTGCATAGTTTATTCATGCTGCAGTGCATGCTGGGAACTCACAAAGCCTTTACATTTCAACAATATGAAATTCTTTGTTCAAACAACTGTTTGACTAATTGGGGGGAAATTTTGTTGGTCTGACAAGCTTATGTTGTTTCAAGATAAGAGATTTTTTTTTTAGTATTTGAGACTCAAACGTTTCGTAAACTTGTTTTTACAGGGCATTTAGTCATTTTGCAGAAGCTTTTATCCAAAGTGACTTACAATGGAAGCAATCAAAAGCAACAAAAAAGCAATGACAAGTCTCAGTTAGCTTAACGTAGCACACGTAGCAAGATTTATTTAATTACAAATATTTATTTAAATAAAAATAAAACAGAACAGAAAAAGAATAGAGCAAGCTAGTGTTAGAGGTTTTTTTTTTTTTTTTGCTTTTTGTTACTTAAATAATAAACAAAAAGAAAACAGAAAAGATAGAACATATAAAGAATAAAGAAGCTAGTGAGCTATTTAATTTTTTAAGAATAGAATTAGAATAGAGAGTGCTGTTAGAAGGTCAAATAAAGATGGAATATCATGTGTTAAATGTGTCAAAAAAAAAAAAAAAAAAGCTTAGACCATCAAGAAGCAGCTGAAAACACACATTAACCAATCCACAACCTTAAATCAACACACTCACACACACTCTTGTATATGCAGTTCATCTAGAGGTGTAATGGTTTTTTCACTGTCCAAACTGTATTTTCTATCCCCTTACCCTAAACCTACCCCTCACACAAAACTACTGCCATTTTGACATTCCTAAAAAACACGGTTTGGCATGTTCTTTAAGCCTTTTGGTTTATGGAGACACAGGAAGCTCATAAAGCACGTTTACACTGTAAACACGTTTGTGTCCTCATGTACTATAAATACCAGAACACAAACACACACAAAAGCAGTTCTTCTCTTCTTTGCATGTCTCTTGTTTTGCTAATCTAGCTCACTTATGCTTCTCTATTGTATTCATCGGCTAAATGCATAAAAATGCAGATGTAAATTAAAACATGAGGTGAAAATCTCAGGGTTCAAGAACATATTTCAGCTCAAAGCGCTTCAGCTGACAAAAGCGTTTGTGAACGTCTGCACCGAGGACACAAAAATATCTGATCCAACAGAAACAGAAGCACTGACCATAAAAATGAATCCGATCAGTAAACACACACACACACACACACACAAGATGAAATAACACAGAATGTCTCACGCTGAGTTTTTTCTTAGCTTCCGAGTGTAAGTGTGTGAATCTCCGTCTGAGTCTCCGCTGTGAAAGCAGAAAACTGCGTTTGACTGACAGGCGTCGCCGTGTGTCGGGTTTGTTACGGCTCTGACGAATGTGATCTGACATCAGCGGCAGGATGGATTCTCACAAACTACGACAACGAGGGGCTTTTGCTTTATATTTTTTTTCTACTATGAAAAACAAAAACTTGATGTAGGATTTAATTTGAAACTATTTTCACTCAGAAATTGCTAGTAAGTGTAATAAATAACACAGAGAGTAGCTCAGTAACACAGAAATAGCATTTTCTTGTGAAATGTAATTCAATAATCAAAACAACTTTGAAAAATCATTTTCCAGCGTATTTGCTCTGAACCCTGCAGCTGCAGGATCTTCATTTATTTATTTAAAAACAGACTCAAAAACATGAGAAACACCGAGCAAAAATCCATCATCAGCAAACCAAAACATTAGATCACAAAGAACAGATGGATCTGACAATGAAACACTTGACACGCTAAATGAACTGCTATCAGACATCCCTGATAATCAGGGTTATTATAGTTAACAAAACAAATCATAAAAAAAAAAAAAATATATATATATATATATATTTATTTTAATAAAAATATATATATATATATTTATTTTAATTAAACTAGCGTTCAAAGAACTTTACTTAATATAATAAAACAACTAAAACAGAAAGAAAAAATAATATAAGTTAAATAAACATAAAACTACATAAACAGTCTATATTTAAATACATCTACATATTCAAACAATATAAACAAAACAATCCTAAATATCACAAAATTACAAGACTTTAAACAAAAATAAAAAAAAACAGAAAATATAAAAATAAAAACTAACTCAAACCATTAATAAAAATTACAATATTGTTGATATCAAAACTTAAACTCTAAATTCTTTTAAAATGTTAATTCAACTCATTTTTCTGATGTATTAAAATAACTGAAAAATATAATAAAAACTACATAAGCATTTTAAAAATGACAAAAATGACAATACAAATAGTCAATATAAAAATAAGAACTAACTCAAAATATTAATATTTTTAATTCTCATTGATACTAAAAAACAGATGAAAATCCTTAAACTTTAAATTATTTTAACATTTTAATTCAACACATTTTATTAAATTTAACTTGATGCACTAAAATAACTAAAATGGAAAAAATCTTTATATAAGCATTTTAAAAATGACAAAAGTACTAGTCTTAACAAAAAATACAATAAAAATAATAAATATAAAAATAAAAACTAATTCAAACTATTAATAAAAATACAATATTATCTCACTGATACTAAAAAAAAAAACAATCAAAAAACTTAAACTTTAAAATATTTTTTACATTTTAATTCATCTTGTTTTTATTTAGTTTAACTTGATGTACTAAAATATCTAAAACTGAATTAAAAATAAAAACATAGACATTTAAAAAAAAAAAACTAATAAAAATACACAAAAATTAAACTTTAACAAAAAATTAAAGAAAGACATAAAAACCCAATCCCAACTATTAATAAAAACTACAATAATATCTCATGATGCTAAAATAATGCTGCTGATAATGCAGTAATGACATGTGGAGGAATCAGTCCTGCAAATGATCACAATAATGCAGAAAGGAGATGTGAACTGTAGGATTGTTTCTCCAGACGGAGCGGAGCGTGTTCTTGCACAGACCCGCGTGGACTCGGTCTCTCCTCGGTAAGGAGCCGGTCTGAGACGTGCGATCGATGTGACCGACGGGCTCCTGTCACCGCGTTACTTACCGCTCAATCTCTCCGGCTGGCGTTTACGCCGCTGATTGGAGGCTGACGCTGAGCGACGGCCGTAAATAGAACGGCTGACCGCCGGTGACCGGGCCAGCGCCGCCCGACAGCCGCTCTGACCTCCCGCCCTCATTACAGCCAGTAAATCAGGCCCGACAGACGTTCGCTCGGCTTTATCACGCCGACACGCAGAGGTCCTGAGCGGAGAGCCTCCGGCATGCGAACGCGTCTCTGGAGGTGATAGCGGCGCTCGTTATCGCTGCAGACGGATTCAAACATCCCTCGGCTTCGTGCCAGAAACTCTCTCAGCTTCTGGATTCAGACCGAACACAAACTCCATTCATTTCACTATTCACTACACGATCACGGCACGAATGATGTGAGACATAAAGCGCATCATAAACGATCACTGCATGACTGATCGAGAAGAACCGTTACGATCATTCCTTCACGTTCATATTCAGAAGATTTTCTGTTTCTGAGTTTGAGCTCCTGAACTGAGAAATGAAATACTTCACTTTCAGCGTCTCATCTGTTTTGACACAAAACAGGACAGGAGTTATCACACTGATTTATAACTAAATCAATATAGAGGTAAATAAATCAATTAATATAAAGGTAGGTAAGTAAATAAATAAATAAATAAATGTATTTATTTTGCTGCTAGAAACTCATGTAAAAGTGAATTTTGGTCTCATAATGGTCTTCTTGGTTAAATAAAGGTTAAATAAAGGTAAAGGTAAATGTTATCAAATATACATATTATATATATATATATATATGGCCAGGATGCTCCTATATAAAAATATTTTTTTTAATTAAAGAGATTAAATAAATCTAAAATAATATATAAATAAAAAAAATAAATAAATACATTTTGCCATTTTTTAGAATTAAACAAATCTAAAATAATGTTAAATAAAAATAAGTAAGTAAATAAATAAATAAATAAATAAATATTGCCATTTTTTAGAATTAAACAAATCTAAGTAAATAAATAAATAAATATTGCCATTTTGTAGCCTATCTAGGCCAGGATGCTCCTATAAAAAAGATTTAATAGATTAAATCTAAAATAAATGATTGATAAATAAATAAATAAATAAATAAAATGTATTTTGCCATTTTGACCAGGATGCTCCTATAAAAAAAAAAAAAAAAAAAAAAAAAAAATATATATATATATATATATATATATATATATATATATATATATATATATATATTAAAGAGATTTAATAAACCTAAAGTAAATAAATAAATAAATAAATAAATAAAAATTGCCATTTTGTAGGCCAGGATGCACCTACAAAAAAAATTTTTTTTGTTTTTGTTTTTTTATTAAAGAGATTAAATACATCTAAAATAAATAAATAAATAAATTAATTAATTAATTAATTTTGCCATTTTGTGGCCTATCTAGACCAGGATGCACCTATAAAAAAGGTTTTTTTTTTTATTAAAGGTATTAAAGAGATTTAAAAAATCTAAAATAAATGATAAATAAATAAATAAATAAAACTATATAAATAAATGTATGCATGCAAGTATATTTGCTATTTTGTAGCCTATCTGGGCCAGGATGCTCCTATAAAAGATTTTTGATTTAAGAGACTAAATAAATGTAAAATAAAAAATTAATTTAATAAATAAGAAACCCTTTAAAATCAAACATGAAGTGTATAAATATTTTCACAATTTGCTTTGATCTAATTATATGCCGAATGATTAACATGACAGCCTGGTTAATAAAACTGCTGATTAATATTTGAAATGTATAAACAGCAGAACAAACACCGAGACAAATTCTGTTTTAGTATTAAACACATTGGAAGTGAATTTAATAAACTGGCTGCACAAAGTTCAGTTTGCGTTTAGTATTCTAGTCTATATTTGAGTTTATTTCGTGTCATGATCATGCGTTTAGCGCCGTGTTTCTCCCTGCTGTCAGCGACTATCAGAACAAAGCTGAAACGGATCTCTAGAGTCATTTCTAATATCATAACAGTGTTCCCATCATCATAATATCATAACAGGCTGAGCTGCATGTCAATATGTGTAACATAAGCGCTTAAAGTCAGACGTACAGACTAAACACGTCTTAAAATAACACCAAGCGACCATAAAAAACTCCAGTGAAAACACAGCGAGACGCTCATTCCACAGCAGAACATCCAGCATGTTCCACGTTCAGATGAAGCTCTCGCGGTTGATACGGCTAAAGATGCTTTCTCTCACAACAGAGACACAAATGAAGCGTAAAATAACTTCTCTGACAAATTACGCCACTTTCTGTGTCAGCGAGCCCACGTTAAACAAGAGCAGAAAATAAAATAATTATCCTGGCCCGCGGCCCGTCGCCATGACATCATCACGTTCAGCCAATGACAGCGGCCCGCCATCAGAAAATATTGTTCCCATCAGCGGCCGACAGCATCGGCCTCATCTGGAGCGACTCGAAATATTTGTGTTTCATAAAAGCATTCGGTCATGCTCAGAATATTTTCTGCCCCGATATAGAATCAGTCCAAGTGTTTTCACAGTCTGCCTCCATGAGCTCTGCACAAACACTGATGAACACAACCACAAGCTTAAGATCCAACTGAAAAAATTAAATCATAAAAAATATTTCCTTGTTACTTAAAATAAAATTATTAATAATAATATAATTAATTTAATAAAAAATATATTTTTAAAAAATTAAATATAAAAACTTTAACTTATTTTATTAAAAAAAACAAAAATAATAAAAAACTCCATCTTACTAGAAATAAAATTATTATTATTATTATTATTATTATTATTATTAATAATATAATTAATATAATAACACATATATTTTCAATTAAATATAAAAACTAACTTATTTTATAAAAAACCAAAATTATACAAAAAAAATTCCTTGTTATTTGAAAAAAAAATTATTAATAATATAATTAATATAACAGTATTTTTTTAATTAAATATAAAAAAACTAAAATAATAAAAAATCCTTGTTACTTGAAATTAAAATCACTAGACCTTTAACAAAAATTTTAATAAAAACAGAAAATTTAAAAATAAAAACTACACTTTTTTCATTTTTGTTAAGTTTAACTTGATGTACTAAAATCACTAAAATAATAATAAACAAAATAAAATCTATGCAAACATTAAAAATACTTTTAAAAGTAAAAAAAAATAAAAATACTACAACTACAATACTACCAAAATCAAAATAAAATTCTAAAAAATTAAAACTATAATTTATTCTCATTTTCATTTAGTTTAACTTAATGTATTAAAATAACTACAACTAAAACTGAAATAAAAAGAACAAAAACTACACAGACATATTAAAAACAAATTGTGACTTATAAAAGTTACAAAAATGATTACACCTTTAACAAACTACAAACTACACTTTTTCTTATTTTCATTAAGTAGCTGATGTAGTTGATGTACCTTAAATCACAAAAAAAAATTTAAATTAAAAAATTAAAATTACAACTTATAAAACAAAAGCAGAAAATATAAAAATATTTTTTTCTCCTCATTTTCACTGAATTTAACTTGATGTACTAAAATAACTACAACTAAAACTGAAAAAAACTACATAGAAAAAAAACTTACTAAAACTTTGACAAAAATTAAAACGAAAACAGGAAATAAAAAATAACTATTTAACTAAATAACAAATTTAAACTACTACTAAAAACTACTACAGTATCTCACTGATACTAAAATAACACTGGTGTGGACTGTATTTAAAGGGACAGTCCACCTGAAAATTTTAATTTGCATTCTGGATTCAGAATGGTTTAGAGTCCCACTGACATCCACAGTAAGGACAAAAAATACTACTGAGGTCAATAAAGGCCTGAAAGTGTTTGGTTACTAACATTCTTCAAAATATCTCATTTTGTGTTCCAAGAAACTCATGCAGGTTTGAAACAACATGAGGGAGAGCGCATATTTTTGGGTGACTATCCCTTTAAACGTGAGCGTCCTGCATAACTGCCGATTGGTGCTCTACTGTAAGACGTCCAGAGACACACACTGACATGCTTTACATGAGCTGCAGTATAATGTAGCGCAGTAAAACAGCACAGGTACAGTGTTTAGTTCATAAATGTCACATTACTCGCGTGGCGCTCACGGCGTCGTGACAGCGCCTCTAACAAGACACGCTATTTATTGGGCGAGACTCAGAGATGTTTGAGTTGGACGCGCCGACGGTCAAACACGAGCAAACAGAACTATTGGCTGGATTTATAGCGGGTAAATATGGCTGATAATGGGCAATATCCACGAGAGACGTGTGTACAATATTCTTTAGAAAAGCATTCCACGCTCAGGGTGGGAAAAGCCGGCGTAATAATTCTGCAGCGCTCCGACAGGCCAAAGAAAGAGGCGAACGAACTGACAGACTGGAATCCCCAGACACCAGCGGCAGAATAAACACGCACCGCTAAATGTGCTGTAGGCCTCGCGCTTCACCTGTGTTTACATCAGAGACGCAGCTTCGTCTGATTTAGACCTCATATGCAGATATAGACATACCAGGACTGTCAATTTAATGCACTAATGTGGTGTGATTCATTATGGAAAAAATAATGCATTAAAATGATTAAGGCATTTAACGCAGCGCCTCATCCAGACACATGATGCATGACGACTGAATGTGCGATGAAGCCTATTAGAATCCAGGTATATGGGCTGAAAATTAAAGATATGAGGTTAAAAATAACCCTATTAAATTTATATAATATGATATAGTTTAGCAATATCACACCAGAAAGAGTGCTGTTTTTACATAATATCTGCACGACTACAAATGTGGCGTTAATTTAATACAACAGTTCAATAAACAAAAGGTTCATATTATTTTCGATTCAACATTTCAAACAGTTCTAATCAAAGCCACAGAAGAACCATCTCTGATCTCTGATCAACACACAGCGGTAATTCATTACTGAATGAATCCACGGATTTGAACGAATCTAGTGAGTCAATGATTCAGTGACTCTTTCATAAAGACAGTAACGTGCTTTGTTTCCAAATGAATCAGCCATTTGAACAAATCTAGTGAGCCAGTGATTCAGTGACTCATTCATAAACACAGTCACTTGATTCATTTCTAAATGAATGAGTCATTTGAATGAATCTAGCAAGTGAATGATTCAGTGACTCTTTCATAAAGGCAGTCACTTGCCTTGTTTTCAAATGAATCAGCCATTTGAACAAATCGAGTGAATCAGTGACTCATTCATAAGGGAAGTCACTTGATTCATTTCTGGATGAATCAGCCGTTTGAATGAATCTAGTGATTTAATGATTAAGTAACTCTGTCATAAAGGCAGTCACTTGCTTCATTTCCAAATGAATCATCCATTTGAATAAATCTAGTAAGTCAATGATTCAGTAACTCTTTTATAAAGACATTCACATGGTTCATTTCTGAATGATTCAGCTGTTTGAACAAATCAGCTGAGTGAATGATTCAATGACTCACTCATTAGGACTGTTACATATTTAGAGTGTTTAAAAAAACATTTCATACTTCATTATTCATTTAAAAACCAAATCATTAATACTGATTTATTATCACTGCTTATGCAATGTTGCATCAAAATTTTTCTCATTTCTATTCAATGCTTTTCTCATTTATCATAATAATGAAGTTAAATTATCTTTTTTGGAGGTCATTTCTCAGCCCAAATTTATGTCTGGTTAATTTGCAATTAATTAATCTGCACATCACGTAATAATAAATTTAAATGAATAATAAAAATTCATAATAAAATGAATAAAAACCATTAAAATAATATATATATATAATAGGGCTGTCAAACGATTAATTGTAATTAATCGCATACAAAATAAAAGTTTGAGTTCGCCTAATAAATGTATGTGTAGTGTGTGTAATTATTATGTATATATAAATACACACAAATTAATGTATCAATTTAAGAGAAATATGTTATGTACAAAACATTTTTATTTACATCTATAATAGAAATTATATAAAAATTATAATAAATACATATACTTGTAAATATTTCTTAAATATATACATGAATGTGTTTGTATTTATATATACATAATAATAACACACAGTACACACACATATATTAGGCGAACTCAAACTTTTGTTTTGTATGCAATTAATCACGATTAATCGTTTGACTGCCCTAATATATATATATACATCATAAATAAGCTTTCCATTGATGTATGGTTTGTTAGGATAGGACAATATTTGGCCGAGATACAACTATTTAAATATCTGGAATCTGAGGGTGCAAAAAAATCAAAATATCGAGAAAATCACCTTTAAAGTTAAAGGTTGAGGTTAAAGTTGTCCAAATAAAGTTCTTAGCAATGCATTTTACTAATCAAAAATTACGTTTTAATATATTTACAGTAAGGAATATATAAAATATCTTCATGGAACATGATCTTTACTTAATCTTCTAATGATTTTTGGCATAGAAGAAAAATTTTGACCCAAAATACAATGTATTTTTGGCTATTGCTACAAATATACCTGTGCTACTTAACACTTTTTGTGGTCCAGGGTCACACACACATACATATATACATACACACACACACACACACACACACACACACACACACACACATATGTGCAGACATGTGCAGCACATAGAGCTCATAAACATCATGTGTGTTTCTCTAATGAACTTACACCTGGACTCATTATGTGAGTTTTATATCTCTGTCATTTAAAGAAACAGCAGATGAAGTATCCGTTTTATTTGCTCCTAATTGACTGGACAAATGGCCGCTATCAGGTGTTTAACCCGGCAGACGTCCATACATCAGCGCTATGACAGCAGGAGCCGTAATAACACCGTCAATAAAAGGTCAGGAAGCGGCGAGAGCCAGACAGTCTTAATCAAACGCTGAATCGGCCGTAATGAGCGCGGCGTGCGATCTGTTTTGCTAATATTAAACTAATAGATGATCTAACAGGGGAAATATTAATCTGTCGAGCTACCGAGCACCAATAACGCTCTGCCAAATCCAGCCGCTGATTCATTTGCCATTAGCGGTGATTTCTGACACACTCCAGAGAATCATTCAGCGGTGCTCGCTGCTATTTTGGTTCAGTCGCCGCTCCTCGCAGCAGATCTCGGCCCCAGTGTTTGTGTTTTACACGTTACAGCTTTTATTCCTCTGCTCTCAGACGCACACGCCGTCCGCTTTCATCCAGAGGAATTTGAACTGTAAAAACTGACGTCACACTGAACCAGCAACAGTGTTCGCTTCAGAGCCAACGGACCACCAGCAACATCTCTGTCCAAGACTTTCACATCAGCGTCAGACGAACTCATATAAAAAAAAATAAATGCACTTAAATAGGTACAAAAGCTTTCAATGGGACGTTTCAAAAGGGACACCTTTGTACCTCATTCACGCTAAATGGAGCATATTAGTGGCGTTTGAATGTGACGACATTTGTACCTTTTTCTGAGAGTGTACTTAATGCACATCTATGGAAGCTTGCTTCTACCACAGAATAAAAATATTTTGAAAAAAAGGTAATTGCAACTTTTTCTCTCACATTTCTGACTTTTTTTCTCAGACTTGCAAGTTTATACCTCATCATTCCAAATTATAAACTCATAATTGTGGGTTTACATTTTGCAATTTTGACTTTTTTCTCAGAATTCCAAGTTTACATCTCACAATTCCGTTTTTTTCTGTCACAGATTAAAAAGCTAAAAGGTAATTGCAACATTTTACCCATTATTCTTCTTATAATTTCAAATTTATATCTCACTATTCTTTGAGTTCACAGCCCTCAAATGACTTCCTCTTAGTTCTGACTTCACATCTCACATTTTTGCCATTTTTTTTCTTGCAATTACAAGTTTATATGCCCTTTTTTTCCTCTGAATTAAGTTTACATCTCTCAATTCTCTCAAAATTTTGTTTTTTTTTTGGTCAGATTATAAATAGAAAAAAAAAAAAAACGTCATTTTGACTTTTTATCTCACATTTCTACGCTTTTTTTTCCCCATACTACAAGTTTATATCTCTCAATATCTCTCTGACTTAATTCATGCAATTTCTAAGTTTACATCTCACATTTCTGACTTATTTTCTCAGACTTGCAAGTTTATATCTCTCAAATGCAAGTCATAAACTCAGAATTCTGAGTTTACATCTGACCACAGTTTTCTCAAAATGTTTCTCACGATGGCAATTTTTTTTTAAAAATCACCTTTTTTAATAACCAATACAAAAGGTAATTGCGACTTTTGTATCCTTCAGTCCTGTTGTTGAACAGTCAGTTTATATCTTAGTTTTGACTTTACTTTTCAGAATTGCAAGTTCACATCTTGCATTTCTGAGATTATACAGAAAAACGTCAGAATTGTGACCCTTTTTATTACCCTTTTTATTTTTTATTCTACGACAGAAACAAGCTTCCATCTACAATACAATTGTAGCCAATTCTGTCATGTAAGCCTATTTCTGTCATAAAATAAAAATAAAAAAGGTAATTGAAACGTTTTAGCTCACAATTCTGATTTATATTCTTGCAGTGGTGTTTAAATCTCAGTTCTGACTATTTCTCAGAATTGCGAGTTCACATCTTGCAAAAGTGAAAAATGTCAGAATTATGATATATAAACTCATATCAAATTGTAAGAAAATAGTCAGAATTGTGAGCTTTTTATTTCTTATTCTATGACAGATATATGCTTCAATGCATATCTGTCCATGTCTATATTTAGGGAGCTGATAATTGATGATCCATCTGCACTGACTCTCTCTCTCCGTCTGTCTGTCAGCTGGTATCAGAGGTGAAGCCGCTGACCTTTAGTTAGTGCATTTGGGCTTTTTCCTCACCCGCCCCTCTTTGTGCTGGACACATCAGGTTGTTTGCATTCACACACACACACACACACACACACACTCACCTCCCATAAGTGTCTTGTGTTTCGCACGGATCCCGACTGCACCTTCTCCAGCGGCAGCGGGACGCCCTGGAAGGGTCCGATCCAGGTGCCCTGCGGGATGCGCTGGGCCGCGCAGATGCCGTATCCCAGACCCGGGACGGTGCTGGTGCACAGACACACCTCACGGGGCAAATCCCTCAGCCAGTCCGGGACCTCTGGAGGAGGAACGGTCACCGAGGCGCTGCTGGTCCCCACCAGCCTCCGCAGCGAGTGCAGGGGTCCGTGCATGGGGCACTCGCCGTTACGGTTGTCCGCACACATGTCACAGCCTGAGGGACGGCACAGCGAGAGGGCCAGTTATTTACCCGCACACAGATGGGACCCCGGACGGCCCACGCGATCCCCTTCACTGAGTCACACACAAACTTTAAATTGTGCTTTTGTCAGCTGGTGCATGAAGACATTTCTGCTACTGCGCTTGAAACCATTCTGTAGGTATACGACTTTAAACCTAAAGCTTTAAATGTAAAAACAAATGCATTTAATAGCTTATAAACAACACAGCGTTCAACCAATTCACAAGATTCATCACTCAAAAATTTGCTTATATTTGTGTTAGGGATTTGATTTTAAATGATTGACTTGATGCACCAAAAAAAGTGCAAATGAAAATTTTGTGCATTTAAATTATACAAAAACAGATAAATTAAAAAAAAAAAGATTCGGTATGTTTGACTTCAAATTATTGACTTTATGCAAAAAAGATTGTTGTGCAATTGACTTTAAATTATGCAAAAACAGATAAAAAACAAATTATGAAAAAAAAAAAAGATTCAGTGCATTAGACTTCAAATTATTGACTTTATGCAAAAGAAAAAGATTTCGATGCATTGACTTTAAATTATGCAACAATGTGCATTTGACTTTAAGTGACTGACTTTAAATTATGCAAAAATATTTTGTGCATTTGACTTTAAATTATGGAAAATAATTGCATTTGGCGTTAAATGATTTTCTTCATATTATGCAAAAAACGTTTTCGCGCGACTGAGAAAAAAGTTTTAAAAACAAATGTACAACCAGATATAATTGTATGCAACAGTGAAATTAGCGAGATATCTCTTAAAAACATGATTTCTTATTCGCGCTGAACACGTGCAGCTCATTATACTGTCCTTTAAAAATAAAGCTCAATGTGCGTCGTTTTCTGAACTGACATTATAGTTGCGATGTAGGTGACATTTAGTCTCGAATGTTTGTCTTATTTTGTGTTGTGCATGAGAATATTTTCAATGCATTTTGCATCTGAAATTCGCAGCGCAAATGAAGCTTCGTGTTAAAGTACATGTGTTGTTCTGTAAGGGCCGGCGCTTTATAAATGAGCTGCACTGCTCTGAAATATGGGCTCAGAATCCCGCATGTAGATAAAGAAGTCTCACTGTCCCCGGGAGACACACATGTCCCGTGTTGGGATGATGAATGTGGGCCGATGGAGCAGATCGATCAGTGATCCGGACTCACTCTACAAAACTATACAGCAATTAATTGTGTGTTGTCCGCTCATCCCTCATGTGCTGCTGCATTTATCGATGAAGATCTGCTGATCACTCACCACCTTTCACATCTCACATTCATACAGTATTTCCCTCCGTGCATCAGAGCGCTTATTTAATTATCAAGAAAAAACAAATATCGGGCTAAAATCCACTTCGCAATTAATAAAGACTCAAAAGAGTCCATTCGGAAGAATTCAGAGTTAAAATGATTTCAGCTGCTGACATTGGCAATCGACGCAACTGTCATGTATTTGATTCTTAATTAAAAATATTTAGGACATCTCAGATTTTAAACCAATTTAAATATTTAAAAATCAGCTAAAAATCTTTATTCATTGAATACGCCTTTTAAAACAAGGCCGAGATGTAAACGAGTGTTTAATGTGAAAATCGATTTTATTTTATTTCTATTCATTTTAATTTGTGTTGATTTCAGTAAATAATTTCAGGATATTCGATACCGCTCGGTCACTCGATCGTTGATAGTAATTGACGCGGTTTAAAAACAAAAAACTGGTCAAATTCAAACGCACCTGCCTGAGAATAAATTCAATTCGATCACTGGAGAATTTAGTCAAATCAGCAGCACAAAACAATCTTTGGCCCATTACAAAAATACTAACCATAAGCTGTTTTAAGAAGATTAACCAGCAACCACCAGCTCTATTTAATCATTGAACTACTCACTTAAGCATAACATTCATTTAAATATGTTTTCAAAATGTTTCATTACGCAACGACACGCAAATACTTTTTTTCTCAATAACTAATAGGCGGAAACACTTTGTATAGAAACGCACGTTTTATCCAGCTCTCCCCCCAAACAAATAAGGTTCTTCATGGGTTCTGTTGTTTTCAATAGCTATATTTCACTTCTGAGCTGAGTTGTTCATTTGGGTTCAAAAATGAAACTATGCATGTATGCTGGACGATATTTATGTTCTTTAGATGCGTGTTTAGCTCTTTTGAAGCATCAGAACGCATGCGTTTTTCTAAAGAACCAAAGACTAAGAAGTTCCCTTTTTTTCCTCTTTATTTTTAAGTGTGTGTGTGTGTGTGTGTGTGTGTGTTACAAATGAGCATGAAGCTACATACGGTTGTTGAGGTCTCCGTTGTGGTTGTTGAGCGGGATGATCTCCATGCGCTGCTGTCCGTACAGGTAGTAGTCCAGCTCCTCGGAGCTCAGCTTCAGCCGCGATCCTTTATCATTCTTAAAGTTGGACGACAAACAAAGTTCTTTGGCTTGAGCAGATCCGCCGCTTCCTCCGCTGGTGCTGTCGGAGCTCAGAGTCTGTCCGAAGAGCGCGAGCTGACACGCGGGGGACGCGGTGGAGGAGCTCGAACTCGAGGACGAGGAGGTGCAGGAGATCAGGTTGGGTCTCTGCAGGCGGAGGTTCTCCAGCGGCACCGGAGGCGGCAGAGAGGCGGCTTTCAGCGCGTTGTTCTGGGGGAAGAGCTGCTGCCAGTGCTGGATGTAGGTCGGGTCCACTTTGAGGAAAGCAGAACCGCTCGGCTCGCCCGGCTTCAGCATGTCCGACTGTAACAGCAGCACAGATGATGGGTGACGATGAGGATGATGATGGACTTTCATGTGCTCTCCAGAAAACAATCGCTGCCTAACTTAACTAGTCACTCAGGCCGCGATGCGCGTCTAAACGCACTACAGGACCGAGCGAAGTGAACAAGGCGAGGCGTTCTGGACTTCTCATGTTCGTACGAGTGAAACACACTTACCCTGTCAGAAGAGTCCAGGCTGTGACTCTCTCGGACACTCACACCATCACAGTATTGACCGCGAGCTCTGCTCGAACCCCGTCATCGCGAGCGTCCTCCCACTCTCACGTGCATCGCGAGAGCACGAGCATCCGTCCCGCCGCTCACGACCAGTTTTAATTTAGCGCTTCTCCTTTTTAACTCGCGGGTCGTGCATTCGATTAGATAAGCGCAATTACGCACGGGACAAAAACGCTTTTCTTCGCTAGTTGGAAACTTGCTGGAATCATAAATTACTGTCAGAATTTTATATTTGAGTTTGCGCGATAATTAATGAGTCTATCAATCAGGCATTCGATAATTGTATTATTTCTTGAAGTCGCTCGCTTGACGCACCAGATAAGACTTTCCCAGCCTTCCAGACGCTTGAGAAAGTTTGGAAAAGCGCTCTGTATCTGAATGTAGGGCATTTTACACCAGAGGAGGGGTTAATGTTTTGACTGGCAACATTCTGACAGGCCCATTCGTCATCCGGAGGTCTCTGTAGATTGATAACGAACCAAAACACAAACATAATCGTCTGAAAATGAATTCTTGTCTACAAATGCATTTCACCCTTAAAGAATGCGGGAGCGAGAGCAACGCGTAGATTTATTGTTCGTTAGATTTTTCTTTTACGATAAAGCTTTGTTTTGGTCTTGCGTCATGGCGCAATTATCGCTGGATTGCATCGCGCTACGTTTTGTTTCAATTAATTAAATTATTGTTATTATTTAAATAACGCGTGTCGAACCCAACCTTAAAACTATTTGTAGTTGTCACACTTCCAAATAACACTGCGATTATGACAGCGTATTGGTGTTTTTATTCATTGATAAATGACCGGTGAAATAAAGTGCACTCGAGGGGCAGCGGGGATCAATACATTAACTGCCCAAATATATCATTTTCTCTGCCAAAAAAACGGATTATTAAAGCTTGGGCTTCATTTGTATAATTTCAGCGCGCGAAAAAACTGTTTAGGTGTGTCTTTCATTAACATAGACTGCTGTTTGACATTCACTTAGACCCTTTGCATTTCTTGTTAATTAATTCTGCTGATGGCTGAAAGACAAATGAACGGCTCCGTTTGACAGGAGTCCGATAAAGAATTCAGCCACCAGCGCCTCTTATTATAGTTTTAAGGTCACGGGTTGCTGACTATATAATTCATTAATATAGACGTATATTCAGATGGGAGTTTTGATGCTCGTCCTGTTGTTGCAACTCGGATTTATAATAAATTGCCTGTTAATAACCCGCTGCAAAACAGAGATTTATAGTAGGGCCTCGAGTGTGTTTTACATCAGTCTATTAATGATGTAAAAGCGCTTTTGCTATTTGTCCATTAACAAAACTCTTTTTGTGTCGTTTGATAGAGGGAAAAGCAGAGTGAACTCATCCATATCGCACTTTTCCAGGACACCGCCGCTCGACTTTGCTCCTTGAAATACTTTCCGTGCCCTGGATTCACACATATCCCGTTTCTGAGAATATGAGTGCCGACAGTTCAAAATAAAAAGCATGAATAGCCGTTAATGCATTCGGTACTAATTTGAATATTAATTTGTGAATTTAAATCATTAGCTCTTGGAATATTTTAATGAGACAGAATTAAGTTATCCTTCACCTTCAACTCGTTCTGTAGGATTTTTTTCGAAATTAACGCGGATGAAAACGAGGCTGTGAGGGATTTACAGTCTTTACAATTATTGTTGAGATTTTCACATTTCAGAGCTGAGTTTTTCTCTACTTAAAAAGTCTTTTCAAATCCGCGTTTTATCAGCTGAACAATCAGTATGTTGTCTGTATTTCAGTCTCTCACGACTGTCAGAAATTAAATATGATTCTACCCTGACTGAGCTCTATTGAATATTTGGATGTGTCGCTGTCTTTCTGTCAGACGGGACAGAGGGGGCGCACTAGAGCCTATTAAATCATCTGGTCGCACTTGGCCTACAAACTGTGGGAATAGGTTTTATGGCCATTTGCATTATTATTTCACATGAAAGCGTATGAATGCTTCCATGCAACAATCATGAGTTTGATAGTTCAGTTTGATTAAAGGAAACATTTCTTGAGATATCAGTCTATTTTGTTATCCAGCTAACAGAGAATGTTCTCAAAATGTTCTGGCAAGGGTTTCCCAAAAAATGTTATGAACAAATGTTCTTCCTGTAACACTAGCGGAATGTTTGTCCAAGGTTATCTGGTGTTTAATAATGTTCTCAAAATGTGAGCAAAAAAAAAACTTTAAGTAGACATTCTGTGGTTCATTTTTCGAGCATGAATGTCATTTTGAGTAGAAAAATAACGTTTATATTTCTGCTTTAACCTCTACAAGCTTGAATTAAGTACCAATAAAGAATTTACTTAGTTTTTTTTAAATGATTACCTGGACTAACTTATTCATGTAGAAATTACATTTGTTTTTCTGTAGTATTTACTACACCACAGAATCATTTTTACAAGAACATTATTTCACGGAACATTTTTTTAAAACGTTTTAGTTGGATGTTAATCTAATGTTTTAGCACGAATTGTTTCAGATGGCTCAGAGAGCATTCAAACGTAACATTCTCATAATGTTTTTAAAATCATAACTGAACGTTCTCTTAATGTTTTCTCTAACATTTCACATATCCAAGAAAAATGTTTGAGTGAAATTTTCATTAGCAAAACATTCTTATAACATATATTTGTGTTCGATGGCTGTGTAGTAATTTTTCAGATGCTCCAGTGATACGTTCCGTCTCATTTAGACTCGCTCCTCCTTGGGTTTGAGCCGGCAGGCTTTCGGTCACCGACCCAGATGGTTAACCACTACACCACATCACCTCATTTCTGATCCATCAGCTGCCACAGGAGCGGTGAAGACATGCAGACGGTCAGTGTGAAGCAGATCTGAAGATGCCATCAGCGAGAGAGCGCTGCTCTTTCTCCTTCTGTCTCTCTCAATCGAGCTCAGTGACTGGAGCCTGAATGGGCTCTGAAGCGCTCCGCTCTCTTTGAGTCGTCAGAATACCTGTAACACGTCCTGACAGAACTGAAGCTGGATGAATCGCAATCACAGTCATGGGAGCGGCCAAACCAGTCAATGGAAGTACACTCGTCTTCATGATTATAATTCCAAAATCGTACCTGAACTCCCAGGAGCAAATCAGATATTTAAAAACATGATGTTCTGGCATAGGAATTCATCTACGTCTTTGCATTTCTTCAGCCGTTGCCTGAATCCCTGTAAGGAAAAAAGGTGATACATAAGACAAAAGAGTCTGAATGTAGTATATATTTTGAAGAACCTTTTTTGGTTCCGCAAAGAACCTTTCAATGATCTGTTCTTAAAGCATTTTTTCATCATTTTAATCATCTAAAAAACCTAAAGGCTTCATGAATGTTAAAGTTTCTTCAATTAACCATTGTTGCCATTATGACTAAGTAAAGCTGTTTTAAATATAAAATTACAAAACTGCGCATCTGTTAGAGCCGATTTCACATTGTTTCCCGTAAAACACCAGCGCTGAATGAAATAACCGGTAGACTAAGATTCAGGTCCGGGCCGATGATTAGACCACCCATCAGCGCAGAAGCCATTACAGCGAGCTCTCCTGGGTCAGGCCTTCTGAGATGAGGTTTGGTGCTTTACATGGCAGCTACCAGCGGGTGTAATGAAGCGCGCACTTGACCTGATTAAGGGACCCGCGGCCCTCGGATTGTGTGCTTTGAGGAAAGACTGCAGAGAATAAACCAGATTAGAACAGGGTTGATATAGCACCAAATATAAATACAATGAAAGATTACTAGGCCTACTTACCTACACTCCTACAAACAACGCTTCCAAAAGAGGGTTTTCACAGTGACGCCACTGAAGAAGCATTGCGGGTTCACCAAAAAACTGTTTCTGAAAAGCAGCATTTTTTCTTAATAAAGGTTCTTCATTGGCATTGGTGGTTCCTTAAAGAACCTTTAACATCCATGGAAGCTTTCCATCGCATTGTTGTGGAAAAGGGATCCTTAGATTATTAAAATTCTTCATACTAATGAAAAATGGTTCTTTTAAGAACTGATCATTGCAGGTTTTTTAAGAACCAAAAATAGCTTGTCTATTGCATTTTAATCATCAAAAGAAGCTTTTTCCACTATAAAACGCCTTTTACACTATAAAAAAAAACTCCATTGATCTTAAAGGTTCATCATGAAATCATCAATGCCAGTGCAATCACTGAGTTTCTTTTGTTTTTGATGTGTTTTTACTCTGTTTAGAATTCTAAAGCAGCAAATCAGACCATCTGAAACATTATTATTTATTCCAAATGTTTTTAAAAATCAAGCCAAAAATCAATGTCACAGCTTATTTAAGTTGTCGCATGGTAGTTAGCTGGTAGATTACTAATGTTTAGACCAAATATCTTGTTCCAAATCACTAACTGAAACTGGATTTTTCAACAGTACAGCCAATATGTGACCCTGGAGCACAAAACCAGTCTTAAGTATCACGGGTATATTTGTAGTAATAGCCAACAATACACTGTATGGGTCAAAATTATTGATTTTTCTTTTATGACAAAAATCATTATGATATTAAGTAAAGATCATGTTCCATGAAGATATTTTGTAAATTTCCTACCGTAAATATATCAACTTAATTGATTAGTAATATGCATTGCTAAAAACTTCATTTGGACAACTTTAAAGGTGATTTTCTCAATATTTAGATTTTTTTGCACCCTCAGATTGAAGATTTCCAAATAGTGGCATCCCAGCCAAATATTGCTCTATCCTAACAAACCATACATAAATGGAAAGCTTATTCAGCTTTCAGATGATGTATAAATCTCAATATCAAAAATTTGATGCTTGTTTTGTGGTTCAGGGTCACATATCTGTTCTCACTGTAAAAATGATTTTCCAAAAATATGTGTATTAGGTGAAAATACTACTTCTCTACTTCAAATCTCACATTTAATTCAATACCTGTCGTTTATTTGTGAAATTTACTAGCAATTTTTAAGACCAAATGTTTCTACACCATTTTTTCTCGTTTATTTACATTTCTCTGCTGTTTTGTACATTGATAAATGCCATACTTTATAAATCGGCGTCTTGTACAGTGTAGATTAATATGTGTACACGTAGCAGTTTTTAAATAAATTCCTCAGACATTGTGCGCGGTGACGCGTGCGGGAGGCGGAGCGTCATACAGGAAGACGCGTCTCTTCAGTCAAACCTGCGCTCGCATCGCATCCATATTCAGAGATGTACCGACATCTACTCTGGCGCGCGTTTACTTTCCTCTATCTGCCTCTTTTAGGAAGCGCCATTGATTTTAAAACACGGACGGGACCGCGAGTGACGGACAAGGTAAGACGCGCGTTTTGCAGCATTCTCTGCGAACGCAACGCGTCCAACATCATCCCTGCAATATAATTATGCATCCGCACCTACATGAATGGAACCTGCGGCGTATCGGTGTAGTGTTTTTGTCTTTTAGGCACTGACAGATCATTGTGTTTTGTGCGCATGCGTGTATATAAATGCATCTCTTCTGTTCGTTCCATCTCGCCCTGACGCGACGCGTTCCTGGACTGCGTCACACATGAGCTTTACAGAAACACAGCAATGCAGCATCATGACTGAATGAGCTGATCATATTATTTAAATAATGCACTTTTGAAGGTTGTCTATTCAGGGTTTTTTTTTTTTTTTTTTTTTTTTTTGCATATTCGCAATGCTTAAATATAATTTATATATTATTTAATATTTATTAATAGCCTTTATATACACTGCAGCTCAATAGTTTGGGATCAGTAAGACTTGTAATGTTTTTTAAATTAGTCTCTTATGCTCATCAAGGCTGCATTTATTTGATTGAAAATGTTATTACAATATAAAACAATGTTTTTTATTTGAATATGCTTTAAAATATAATTAATTCCTGTAATGCAAAGCTGAATTTTCATCAGCTGTTACTCCAGTCTTCAGAAATCATTCTAATATGCTGATTTATTATTAGATTTATCAATGTTGGAAAACAGTTGTGCGGACAAATATTTTTTTGGAACCTGTGATTCTTTTTTTCAGGATTCTTTGCTGAATAACAAGTTAAAAAGAACAGCATTTATTCCAAATGTAAATATTTTCTAACAATGTAAATCTATGCTATCACTTTTTTTTATTGATTTAACACATCCTTGATGAATAAAAGTATTAATTTCTTTCAAAAAAAGGAGGAATAAAAATGTACTGACCCCAAACTTTTGAACAGTAGTGTATATTGTTAGAAAAGCTTTCCGTTTTAAATAAATGCTGTTCTTTTTAACCTTTTATTGATCAAAGAATCCTTAAAAGTATCACAGGTTCCAAAAAAAAAAAATAGTAAGCAGCACAACTTGATAATAAATCAGAATATTAGAATGATTTCTGAAGGATCATGTGACAATTAAGACTGGAGTAACAGCTGATGAAAATTCAGCTTTAAATCACAGGAATAAATTACGTTTTAAACTATATTAAAATAAAAACCATTATTTTATATTGTAATAACATTTTGCAATATTACTGTTTTTTTCTGTATTTTTGATCAAATAAATGCAGCCTTGATGAGCAGAAGAGACTTCTTTAAAAAACATTTCAAGTCTTACTGATCCCAAATCTTTGAGCGATGTTGTATATCACACACACACACACACAGTGCTAATCTGTGATATTTTGCTGTGAGTTGTGAAAGTGCTGGTTGTCTGTGGTGTTTGTGCTGCAGGTGTTTTTTGACATCACTGTCGGAGGACATGAGGTTGGCAGGATCGTGATTGGTCTGTTTGGAGAGGTCGCTCCGCTGACCGTGCAGAACTTTGTGGCTCTTGCCACAGGAGAGGTAAAACTCACATCATCTTCATGACACACATCTGAAAACACGTGAATCCACACAGCAGCACGCTGCTCTTTCAGTAACTGACACAGATCCTCTCTTTAGAAGGGTTACGGGTACAAAGGCAGCAAGTTTCATCGGGTTATCAAGGACTTCATGATCCAAGGAGGCGATTTCACCACTGGGGACGGAACAGGAGGTGAGAACGACTGTCTTAAGCTCAAGAAATGAGCATTAGTGGATGTACTCATCCCCATATTGGCGCAAAGCCGTATGACTTCCTTTCTTCTCTGAAACACAAAAAACATTCACGTTACTGTTTAAAATGTACAAATCAAATGGATGGTTGACGGAAGGTATGATTACATGCACTCATGTTTGTCAATCAGAATGAATCCAATTTGTGACCCAGGACCACAAAACCAGTATCACGGGTATATTTGTAGCAATAGACAAAAATACACTGTATGGATCAAAATTATCAATTTTTTTTTTAATGACAAAAATCATTAGGATATTAAGTAAAGATCATGTTCCATGAAGATACTTCATATATTTCCTAACCGTACATCATTGGAAAGCTTATTTATTCAGCTTTCCGATGGTGTATAAATCAAAAGGTAACATTTCTCATTTTAATTCATTTTCACTTTAAGTACTAAAACACTTTAATATTTAGACATATTTAAAAAACTAAGAAAAATGTAAGTACTAAAACAACTAAATTAAACTAAAAGTAATAAATAATATCTATATTTATTTATCTATCTATCTACTACCTGATGCATTTTTATCAGGCTCAGATGTATAGGTTTCTATGTAAGTACCGGTACTCCTGATTGGGCTGAGGCTGGTATTTTAGCGGGTTTGAAGAAAAAGTATTTGATGGAAGTATAATACAGTATGTGTCGAGAGCATTCACTCAGTATATACATATATATATATATATATATATATATATATATATATATATATATATATAACAAAAAATATATAAAACTAATTAAAAACTAATGAAAGTGAGAGAAACACAAGAGAAAAAAAAAAAAAAAAATCTAAAAAACAAAAAAAAGGCATAAAATGCCCCAAAAATATAACTTAAAAACATAAGCATGTTCATTTCAGTCTGAATAAATTTAATCAAGCTTAATCAGAGGTGTTTTTTATGAAGGCTTTTCAGCCGAGTTATGACCCTGGTACGAAAGGGTCACAACAAAACATTGTATGGGTCAAAATTATGGACTTTTCTTTAATGCCAAAAATCATTAGGATATTAAGTAAAGATCATGTTCCATGAAGACATTTTGTCAGTTTCCTAGCGTAAATATATCAAAACTTAATTTTTGATTAGTAATATGGATGGCTAAGAACTTCATTTAGACAACTTTAAAGATTTTCTCAATATATTGATTGTTTTTGCACCCTCAGATTCCAGATTTTAAAATAGTTGTATCTCGACCAAATATTGTCCTATCCTAACAAACCATACATCAATGGAAAGTTTTCAGATAGTGTATAAATCTTAACTTCCAAAAATGTTGTGGTCCAGGGTCACATTTTAGGTTCTGAAAGTTCTGTGTCTGTCAGGGTTATTATTAGCTAACTAAAACTGAAACCACAAAAGAACATTTTTGTTAACTGAAATAAAATAAAATGTAAAAAAAACAAACATTATTTCAGCTAGCTGCCTAGGCAACATTTATCATTTTCATTTATTTTTACTTAAAGTACTCACACATAAAAAAAAAAAATACTATAAAGGGAATATTAAAACTAAAACTAATAAAAATGACAGAAACACAAAAAATGCTGAAATGTCAACTAAAAAAACAATTTTTCATATTTGTTCAGTTTAAGTACTTAAACAACTAAACTAAATATATACATATATAAATATATATATATAAATATATAAATAAACACAAGCAAAAAAAAAAAAAAAAGGCATAAAAAGCCCCAAAGATGTAACTTAAAAACAAAAGAAAAAAACAAAAGCACATTCATACAGTTAATCAAGTTTAATCAGAGGTGTTTTTATGAAGGCTTTTCAGTCCAGTTGTGACCCTGGACCACAAAACCAGTCTATCACGAGTATATTTGTAGCAATAGTCAACAATACATTGCATGGGTCAAAATTATGGACTTTTCTTTAATGCCAAAAATCATTATGTTAAGTAAAGATCATGTTCCATGAAGATATTTTGTAAATTTCCCAACATAAATATGTCAAAACTTCTGATTAGTAATTTCTGATTAGTAATGTGCATTGCTAAGAATTTCATTTGGACAACTTTAAAGGACCCTCAGATTCCAGATTTTCAAATAGTGTATTGTCCTAATTGGCCAAATATTGTCCTATCCTAACAAAGCTTATTTATTCATCTTTCAGATGAAGTATAAATCTCAATTTTAAAAAACAGACCCTTATGACTGGTTTTGTGGTCCAGGGTCACAACTGAGCCATCAATACAGTTCTAAATCATTTATTTGTGTGCATGTAGATGTAGCTTGTGTTGAACTCCAAAAACACCATGAAAGCATAACAGCAGTTGTCCGTATGACTCCTGTGTGAGGAACAGCTCAAACCTAATCCAGTACTCACTTAGAATGATGTCAGACCTGATGTAGTGCATATACTGGAGAAGTGTGCTGAGGATTTTCAGAGAGTAATTCCTCACACAGAACTGTAATGAGTACATTCTCCTGCTGAGACTCACTTCGTGTGTCTTTCAGGTAAAAGTATCTACGGAAACACGTTTGCTGATGAGAACTTCAAACTCAAGCATCTGGGTCCGGGTTGGGTCAGCATGGCGAACGCCGGACCCGACACTAACGGCTCACAGTTCTTCATCACCCTAGCCAGAGCGCCGTGGCTGGACGGAAAACACGTGGTCTTCGGCAAAGTCTTGGAGGGGATGGTATGATTCCTGCAGAAGATACAGAGAAAAACACACATCACATCCGCTTCCTACCACACACAAACACTAAAAAACCAACAGTCAGATTTATTTCTGTAGTGCTTTATACAGGACAGAATATTTAAACAATGGTAGCAAATAAATGAACTGGTTTTATTCAAACCTATTGCATTTGGGTCAAAGTTCAACGTCCCATTTTGGTGTCTGCATCAAATTAAATTGACAAATGTGATTCTGTTTACATACAAAGCATATTAATGCAAGTCAAGTTTCTACTTTAATGTTTCAAATAACTTCTGTGAAATAATGTTCAATCATCATTCAGAGATATACAGATATATTTATGTAAAAATGAAACAACATACTTATTCTGACCTGTACATATTAAAAAACAAGTAAAAGTGATAATACAAAATGTAATTGTATTTTAAATTATAATATTCATATTAGTTATATTTTAGATTACAGAGTTCTTGGTGACGAATGAGTAAAACCTAGTGGTTTGAAGGATCATGGCAAAAATTGGTTAAGATTTAAAATGACAAATAATTATTTGAATTATAATGTCATTAAAGACTTGTTCTGAAAAGATTTTTTTTGTGTATTAACTATTGTTACACCTAATGACATTTTACTTGGTGTTGTTAGTAAATTGCGATTGAAAAATGTATGATAGTCATTTTTTACTGCGAAAAAAAAATCTAAAATTTAAATTTAAATTGTAACTTTTTTTAATTTTTAAACGTTACATTTTAAAATTAAGTGTTTTTTTTTTTTTTATTTGATGCTTGAAAACCCATTTTTGTCTTTGACCCATAGACACTGATTTACACCAACAAAACAGATTTTTATGGGTTGAAGCAGGCTGAGATATCTCTTTAAGGTAACGATCACAGGTTACCACTTTTTACAATGTAATTAACTGTTAATGTTGCAAAGTTCTTCAATTATGAAACTAATTCAGTTTTAGCTATAAAGCTGCTCTAAAAATGCTAAAGTGTCATTTTTCAACTCAGTTTGTTTTCAGTGTTGATTCAGTTTTTAGTTCAGTAGTCAATAGTAGTTGAATCAACAATGAACTGATTATAACTGAACGACAGCAGAATTAAATTTTGTTTGCATCATTAAATCACTATATTTTCTTGTCCAGAACTGCATGTCTGTTGTATAAAGTGCTATAGAAATAAAGGTGACTTGTTCAGTATGAACTCAGATGGTGAATTGTACAGCTGCTGTATTTCTGCATTACTGTGGTCTGTTTTCTGTGTTTCAGGCTGTGGTTCACACCATCGAGCTCCAGGACACGAACGATCGCAACCTGCCCTACACCGAGTGTGTGATCGTCAACAGCGGCAAGATCAAGGTCAAAGAGCCGTTCGTGGTGGAAGTGGAGGGATGGTGAAGCGTCACTCGTCTATGACGTCTGTGTGTTCATATATTCACATCTGCTGACGGTCGAGTCGTGCTGTGACTGTGTTTGTCCATCGTATCGTCATTAGATTCTTCTGTTACTATGCAGCCACTTTTGTACGTTTATTTTCTACAGAGAAATCACACGATCATACATGTGTAACGGCCAAACGTGTGTTTCACACTCACACTCACTGTGCAGCACTTTATCACGCTGCAGGACGGTTTACTGCAGAAATCAAACACACACACGCGTTCATTACGATCCTCCGAGTGCCATAAGACACACATACTTGAACTCTACATTATTTCAGTGTAGATCTAGAAACAAATAAGCTATTAGAATAAGCTGTTTTTATTTTAAGAAGTAAATATGGTTCATTTTGACCTTGTCTTGCATTCAGATTTAGAAATTAAGCAAACCACTTAGCGGTTTCACTACATATTGTTTCAATGGTTTTCAATAATTAAACAAGTTTCATAATTAACCATATCATTTATATCAGTTATAGCTTTGCTAAACACAAATCTGTTCAACATCAGCTTGTTTTACTTCTGTATCATGATGTATTTCAGAATGAAACAAAATATTCAATGAGCAGCTGAATGATGGTGAAACACGTTTCATTCACAATAAGAGCAGAACCATGAATTGAGAACGTTTTGATTTCATGTTGACTTTATGATCAATAATGCTGCTGTCTGAAAATAAAGTAGTTTTCTTCCGAATGTGTTTTCCGTCCTTTATTTCTGTGCGTAAACAGTAGGTGTGAATCACAGAGAAGAAGAAACCTGATTGTCTCACCTTCTGTTTCCATATAGTGATGGTCAGTCATTCATGAGCACAAACATCAAACCCGTCGGCAGACGATCGGGATCACAGACTGAACAGGATTCTGTAGGAAAATGATGATGAATATTTCATGTAAACATCATTATCATAATTCTCATTTATGAAAAAATGCAAACATTTTTTGATTCTCATTATTCTGTAATACAGAACATATAACATTAAAATAAAAATGCTGATATGATCCATAAATATTTTATAGCTGAAATGATAACACTTTACAATAAGGTCCCATTTTTAACATTAATGTGTAGTTAATTGTGTAGCATTAACTAATAATGAGAGATACATTTGTTACAGTAAGATTAATAAATGCTGGAGAAGTATTGTTGACTGTTAGTTCATGTTAACTAATGTAAGCTTACTGTGAAGTTTTTCCACTGAAACTGAATTAATCAAGATTACAGTAATGAGAATTTCAGGTTTTTGAGATTCACACACACAAACCTTTATTTTGCAGGGTTTCTGCAGCTTTTATGACGGTCAGTTCAAGACTTTTTAAGACGTTTGTAAAAACAATTAAAAAAAAATTAAGGAATAAATTAAAGGGAGCACAATAAATATCTCAATATGCTCTCTAAATGTAAATGTCTACACAATGAGTTGTATTAGCAACATTTTAAAGATTAAATCATTTAAACTTCCAACCATTTATTTTTGAATTAACAAATCATAGTTTTCGTTAATATTTTAAATTAGATTTTATGTTTTAATTTTACTCAAAATTTTAGTAATTTTATTGTTTTGTCTTTTTTTTTGTTTTTTTTTCTTTGTGACCCTGGACCAAAAAAATCAGTCATAAGTGTTAATTTTTCAAAATTCTACATACATTATACATGATATAAAATCTAAAATCTGAATAAATAAGCTTTCCACTGATGTATGGTTTGTTAGAACAATAGAACAATATTTGGGTGAGATACAACTATTTGAAAATCTGGAATCTGAGGGTGAAATAATAATAATAATAACAATAATAATAATTTTACAATTTTAAATTTAAATATTGAGAAAATCAGCTTTAAAGTTGTCCAAATTAAGTTCTTAGCAATGCATATTACTAATAAAAAACGAAGTTTTGATATATTTACGGTAAGAATTTTACAAAATATCTTCATGGAACATGATCTTTACTTAATTTCCTAATGATTTTTGCCTTAAAAGAAAAATCAATAATTTTGATCCATACAATGTATTTTTGGCCATTGCTACAAATATACCCGTGATACTTAAGACTGGTTTTGTGCTCCAGGATCACATTTATTTATTTTTTGAATATATTGAATCTAGTTTTTTATTAATTTTTTTTGTGTAATTTAAGCTATGAATGGGAAATGTTGCCTTGGTAACATTAAACAAATAAAATATCTTATATCATAAAAAAAGACATAATATTTTCTCTGTGTATATTCATATTGGAAAACAAGACAAAAATACTGTGGAATAAATGAATTTTGAGCAATAAAAGCATCATTGCCATGACTTTAAGAATTTAAGACTTTCTGCTCTAATCAGGAGCTTTTTCAGACCCAGTTCAGGTTTTTTTTTTTTTATCTTGTGCTTTGTTTTGTTTTTGAACTCAATCTAAATGAGCAATCATCAGACACTGCTGCTTCAGTTGGTCCCTTTACCTATAAAGCAGTGTTTTCCTCAGACAGCGTGAGGTTAAATAAAGCACAAACTCACAGATCTTGAGGCGTGCAGACACTGACGTCTCCACTGTGACCTGTTACAACATCTTCAGCCAACAAGTGCGGCTCTGAAGAGCTCTGGGAGGGTATTTCAGCGAGACGCAGAGAGCCGCTTTGGAAAATAGCAGCGAATCGATGGAAGAGCCGTTTGGAGCTGGAAGTGTGTCCGGCGTGGAGGTGAGCGGAGATGACAGGCTTCATTATCAGCAGAGCTGGAGTCCCTCAGGAGCGCTCCTGCTGCATGATGGGACAGTTTGCTGGAAAGGTCAAGAGCAGACAAATCAGCCTGGCAGAAACCATCTTAAACTGCCCCTGATAGAGGCAGACCTGCAGAAACTCCTTACACTTCTGTTTCACGCTGCTCTCTGTCTATTAGATCATCACCGCTGACTGGAAAAACACTCTACAGTGCGTCCTCCTAACGCTTTTTAATGTCTGCCTTTATACAATATTGTCAGCGTTGCATATTGATTACAGAGCGCTAAAGTCTCTCCGCTGACAACCGAATCATTTACAGATCTCCTCTCAGTTTCTGCCGTATTGACGTCCCTGTAATGACACGTCTAACCCTGTGTAACTCTGACAATTATTACCCAGAGCTCCCAGTCCTGCAGGTCTTTACAATTAGAGCTGGAATCATCATGCTGACGTATCTGACAGATCGGATCGGACAGACAGAGATTCTGTGCAGTTATTCTGCTTCAATTAATTCACGCTTAGTGCTTTACATTTATACAAGCCGGTTAACAAATACTTACATTTTGATTCATGTTTAATTTCAGCAGTTTTACATGTACGTCCCATCGAAAGTCTCTTCTGCTCACCAAGGCTGCATTTATTTGATCAGATGTACAGTAAAAAATTGTGAAATATTATTACAGATCAAACCACCTCTTTTCTATGTGAATATCTGTTAAAATGTAATTTATTTCTGTGATCAAAGCTGAATTTTCAGCATCATTACTCCAGTCTTCAGTGTCACATGATCCTTCAGAAATCATTCTAATATGCTGATTTGCTGCTCAACAAACATTTATGATTATTAGCAATGTTGAAAACAGTTGTGCTGCACAGTATATTTGTGAAAACTGTCATACTTTTTATTTTTCAGGAATTAGATGAATAGAAAGTTAAAAAGAACAGCATTTATTTAAAATAGAAATCTACTGTAATATTATAAATGTTTTTACTGGCACTTTTGATCAATTTAATGTGATGAATAACAGTGTTCATTTTTATTTTTAACCTTTCATATCCCTAACATGTGAATATTTGGCAGCACATATTAGACTGATTTCTGAAGGATCATGTGTCAACTTAAAGACTGGAGTAATGATGCTGAAAATTCAGCTTTGATCGCACCAATAAATTACATTTTAACAGATATTCGCGTAGAAAACAGCTATTTGAAATTGTAATAATATTTCACATTTTTACTGTTTTTATTGTATTTTTGTTGAAATAAATGCAGCGCTGGTGAGCAGAAGAGACTTCTGAACAAATACACCAAAACACAGGGTCATTAAAGTTTCATTTGCAGTGCAAAAATGATTCACAGAGAACAAGTCAAACCGACTGTGGAATAAAAAGCCCAAATCCAGCGCGGCCGAAGCAATCGGGTCTAAAAATGTGGCTGCGGCCCCAGAAATCAATAGCAGCGTCTCTTTACTCTGAGAAGACACCTGCTGGACAGCATTGATCGTCCCTTCAAGCCTCTCAGCGGCTTCCCGCTACGCGTCACCAATTGTCTGCCTTTTTCTCTTTTGCCCGTTAAAATATGGTCACAAATTTACAAAAGGGACTTGTTCTCCCCGACCCCGGTGAGGTACCATCACTCAGTGGAAAAACATTGTGAAAATATCAAAGGGAAGCGCGGTGCGACAGGGGAGAGGTATAAACAGAGTAATGATTTCCCCAGAGTTTCTGCCAAGAGCCCGTGTCACCCGAAAGCAGCGTAAATGGTGACATATCCTCACTCAGGATCCCGGGAAATCGAACCCTGACATTCTTTTTAGGGCCCGAGACTCTTCATCAGCCAATTACCGCGGTAAGCGGAGAGCGCGCTTCTCCGAGCGCCGCCGGCCCTTCTGAGATTACGACTGTGTGCGCTGCCAAAACAGCCTCGACCGCGTGGAGCTCGGGGCCCCGGGGCCCAAAGGAACTATTTATATATGAACTCAAGCCGCTTCGGATCAAACGCCCTCGACTTTTTTGCAGGCGGAATGAACGGCCACGGACGAAGACAAAGGAAGAGAGAGCGAGCGGCGATCGGTCCGGTTTCATGTTGAACGGTGTGTTTTTTTTAATACCAGACGCTCATTTGTCCTCCTTTTAGGATCGTCACTTTTTATACTTTATTCATTTGGGATATAATTAATAAATATATAGATTTAATACATAGGCTAAGTTTAAAGAGATAGTTCACCCGAAAATGAAAATTCTCATCATTTGCTCAACCTCACGCTGTTTCAAACCTGTTTGAGTTTCTTTCTTCTGTTGAACACAAAAGAAGATATTTTGAAGAATCTTGGTGCACAAACTTCCACACAAATACTTCCACAGTATTTATTTATTTTTTTTCATATTCTATGGAAGTCAACGGGGACCATCCACTTCCACTGTTTGGATACTACATTCTTTAGAATACCTTCTTTTGTATTCAGAAAAAGAATATTAATATTAAGCAACATACATTTTAGACACAATATTGTCAATTTTGTCTGTTTTTGCTCCAAAATAGTTACAAATAGTGTCACAGCAGAAAGTTTGCATCTCTGATCAACACAGTGATGTTTCGTTGAATGATTCTGTATTTTTTTAAAAATTGGTTAAGTCAGTGATTCAACGACTCATTCATAAAGACAGTTCCTTGCTTTGTTTCTGAATGAATCGAGTGAGTCGGTGATTCAGTGACTCATTCATAAAGGCAGTTGCTTGGTTCATTCCTGAATGAATCAGCTGTTTTGAGTGAATCGATTGAATGAATCACTTATTAAGTTGTTGCCATCTACTGGTGGTTTCACTTTAATATAAAGACAAAAATAATAATAATAATGAAAATAATAATAATAATGAAAATAATGATGATGATAATAATAATACGTACAAATATAATGTAATTTTTTTACCAACATTTCATATTTGTATATTTAATATTTTGTATTTTAAACATTCATTTTATAACATTTTTTATGTAGTTGTAAACAGTTTGTGTAAATACTTCTAAATGCCATTTCAGACGCAGCTTCTGTGCTGTTTCTGGAATGCAAAGATGGATTTTGTCTCATTTCATTTGACTGGTAATGTCCTATGTCTTATTTTTTCTAATTGCATTCACTGAATAAATGTAATAAATTTACACGAAAGTGAACGCGTACATTTAAGAAGTTTAGAAAAGCTAAAAAATGCCCCAGAGATTGATTTAAATATGGAAAAGTGCTGGAAAAGTTTCTGTCACTGCTTATAGGTTTGTGATCATTTTCATATTTGCATGCTGCAAAGTGTCCTTCTTTTTGATGTCAGAGGAACGGCAACCATATGCTTGAAAGATGCCTCCAGTTGACAAAAAGCCCTTAAATACCCTGAAACGCTGTTGACAGAGTTTAGTCGCGCAGGATAGATGAAAGCAGTTAGGCCGCTGATCAGGGCAATGTTTAATCATTAAGATAAAGTGTTCACGCCGGAGCCGTTGTGGTAAATTTATGCATGGCGCCACATTCATCACGGCCTCAGAAGCCAGAAAAGAAAGTGTTGCTTAATAAATCAGCCGATTTGAGGCCGGACGGAGAATCACCTGAAGAAGCAGCTGTTTGAATATTCCCAGCACCACTAATCATGCTGTAAAATCACGCCGGTGGTCCGAGCGTCGCTCGCATACACCGGAAAGCAGAGGTGCTGCTCTGGCGGCGAGCGTGGAAAAGTTTGGCGCGGGGCAAATGAAAACAGATTGCTGTGTCCGACGATCTGATGCTCTCTAGAAGCCCTCGATACGGCAGTTTTACAGCCGGCCGCTCTGTATTTGTCTGGCTAATGCGAGCTCTCCTCTCTCGGATGTGTGGGAAGGGCTCGTTCTCGGCTCCCTCTGAAACTAATTAGCGCTGAAAGCCGGGGCTCGGGGAGACGGTGACGCCGAGACGCGCGGAGCTGCGGTGGGGGGCGATCGGGCCGGAGGAGCAGTCACCCCTGAAACAATGGATGCCGCGGTACGGCTAACCTGATCGCGCATCAGCGCCTCATTATCGCCAGATAACCGTATGATGATTTCCATTCAGTCACTCAGACGCGAGAAAACGCCACTCGTGTTTGTCGGAGGAGTTCGTTCGGGTTAATAGCGGGACTGGATGATGCATCCAATACATTCACCATGATTGCCTGTATCAAGTGCAACAAAAGATTTGTATTTGGCCATTAAAGTGATCAGTTGAATTCTGTCATCATGTACTCACCTTTATGTTGTTCCAAACCTCTTTGTTTCTTCTGTAAAAAAAAAAAAAAAAAAAAAAAATGAATTAATGCATTTAATTGAGATTTTTAACACATTCAATTAATATTTTTGTAAAAATAATTAAATAATTAAATCATTTATCCTTGTGCTCATTTAGTGAAAAACATTTTGTTATTTAACTAAATTTTAATGCATTTTGTATTAAATATTTGGGATCTACTCACAACTGTATAGTTGGAATGACGGTCACTGAAATGAAAAGAACAAATATAAAGAAGCAGATATATATCAAACCAGGGTTCGTACAGATACTGTGAAATGAAATTACAGGACTTTCAAGGACTACTTTTTTGATTTTCAAGGACTTTAATCAGAAGTGTGACTTATGTCTTCTATTTCAAATTCTAAAAAAAAGGAATAGATAAATAAAAATATACTAATAAAAAAATGGCAAAAGTGAAGCACAAGCAAAGTATTACCACTAATGTATTACAAAGTTACTACACTTTTACTTTAGTAAAACCACGGTTCATTCGCGGATCACAAATTAAGATCAATTTAGATTAGGAATTTAGATCAGGACTTCATTTTCTCTTTTCATTTGAATCATTTAAATAGCGAAATGATTCACGAACCTGTTCCAATCTAAATCAAATGATTCGCGATACGAGATTTGAAGACTCATTCTGAAACAAATGATTCACGATACGCGAAGTTCCAATCTAAATCAAATGTTTTGCAATATGCGATTTGATCTGAAACAAATGATTCACAATACGTGATCCCATTGGAGCACTTTCTAAACAGTGAATAATTTTGCAATGCAATGGTTTAACTGATGTGAGTTTCGAAAAGTTCCATTTCACCAATCACTATGTGCTTTTTAAAATTGTTACAAGCAATGTTGAAATTCGAAAATGAATGGCTCTTTTAATTTGATCTGGTTTTTGCTAGTGAATCGCTCAAAATGAACAACCAAAATCACTCGGAGCGGTTTCAGCGTAAATAACTCAATTGATTTGGTTCATCCATTCCTCTTTTCACATCTTCAGTCATGTTTACACGACACTGTCAGTACTACTACTGGCTTAGCTCGATTATTTAACTGAAACATTAACTAACATTAACTAAAATAAGTGACAAAGGTATGTTTTTTGAATTGTGTGTGAAAAGATATGTGCTTATTAACAAAATTAAACGTTTATTTCATAGATACATTGTCTTTAAATAATTCAAGCACTTTTCAAGTACCTCTTCAAGAATACTGATATTTTCAAGGGTTTTCCAGGCCTTAAATTTCAAAAGGTCAAATTCAAGTACTTTAAGCACCTTGTACGAACCCTGTCAAACACATTTTTTACCCTATAAATCCTACTGTATCATATCTGAAACACAAATTTCTAAGGTTCTAAATGATCAGCATGATCAAGCTTCGCTGTTGCACTCAATCTACTCCATGCCTTCTGTAGTCTAACTGATAGTTTAGAATTTTTGATCAAGTCAAAGCTTTTTTAGTGTAATTGTACAAACGTCCACCTTCAGCTGGTGCTTTACGTGTCTTAGCAGACTGAAGCAGCTCGGCTTTACTTGATTCTCCATGAATCGTTTTGTAGAAAAACCAGTGAGTGTCAAATCTGCTCATCAGGATCTTTTGAGGAACGTTTGTTTCCAGAAGCTTTACTTTTACTGTTCCTAAGTGGAGGAATGATGATCCCAAACCTCTAAAACATCTCACATCATTTGAGGAACGTTTATTTGTTCATCTCAATCATCATTGGATTGCATTGCATTATATGTTTTGATCATCTCAATCTCATTTTACTAAGACATATTATTGGAGATATAGAGTGAACACTGATATTTACATCATTTTATGTCAGTATCTGCTCTGCTCTTTCATCCAGTATCTGGATTACGTAATCATATTCCAAAAATTATGTACTTGTAATTAAATTGAATTACATTTTAAAATACTCATAATCAGACTTTTTGTTTGAATTATCTCTCTAACCATGTATTTCTGTCTTTGTAAAGCTTTTGTCTTTCAAACACATTAAAATGCACAAAGTTTTTGTCATCTGATCCTTTTTTATACCTAATATATTTACTTGAAGTACCCCTGAGATTTTAAAATAAATATTATAATAATTATCACATTTGCATGTTCATTGGTTCTCTAATGTTGGTTATGGTCACATGACATGGCATGACATTTTTTTGTAAGTATTTTTATATTTTGTTTAATTATAAAATCACTTATTATAATTTAACGTTTTTATTATTTAATTTATTATTAGCTTTTATTTAACTCATAAAACCTTCACAAAAACCAGTTTAGGAAACCTTGACGTAGTATAATGTTTAATGCGGTTCATGTTAATAACAACAAATTGACTATATTTACTTACTCTTTGTATTTTTAGGTCAATATGGTACTTTGTAAGATAATCCTATATTTAAATCAATGTGATAAACGAGCTAGGTCAAAAGTAATCCAAAAGTAATCTGATTATATTACCTAAAATGTGTAATGTAATGGATTAAGTGGCTAACTAAAATTTTTGGAATCAGTAACGGATTACAATTTGTAAGTAATCTCCTCAGCTCTGGTAGACTGACATTACAAGCATCATAATTTCATCATATCAAAATCAGCATCTCAGTTTGAGTCTCTGAATAAATGGAGCTGTTTTTCCCCTCATATTCTCATTATTTCAGACTATATGAGCCATAAAAGCCTGATGCATCAAAGCTTCAATAAACTGTTTTTTTTTTTTTTTTTTTAAAATCAGGTTTTACAGGGGCAAGCTAGTTAATAATGAAGACGATATTTTATCACGTGCAGCAGACCACGCGACGAGCCGCCGCTGACGTTTATGAAGCGCTAGCCCGCGTGTCTCTTTATTTCTAGGAAGGCTTTGGGACGGACAGGCCGGTCCTCGTGCCCCCCGCCCGCCTTCAGGCCGGATCAATAGCAGCTGAATGCCATCTGCTTGGGGCAGCAGAACGCCAGCGCAGGCCCGCGCCATGCATCTTCCGCTATTGAAAGGTTATTTTTATGCGAGTAAACAATTCATCCTCCGGTCTCGGCGCGTTCTGCTCATTTACCCGCTGCTGGTCGATAGCGTATGCAAAACGGGCGGGAAAAAAAATTGAATCCTAGGAGTGAAGCTGATGCCCAGGTGACAACTAATCGATTAGCCTCTCCGCGAAAGTGTGACGTGCGGTCAGAGTGTTTTATAGCCGCTCATGCAAATCGGAGTCCCAACAACACAATTCCGGAGCCGGCTCTCTGAACTCTTTAACCGGCGCGAGAGCGAGATAAGACAGAATCCACTTTTTAGCTTCAATTAATGACAGCGGGGCGCGTCTGGCTCCTGTTTTTCGGACGGACGCGCGTTCGCGGGGCGGCGTCAGCGCGGATGCTGCTGCGGCTCCGCGGGGGATTGTTCGGCTCTTATTAGATTTTCCGCGCTCCGGCTATTAGTGATAAATGTACTGCTGCATTCACTGTCAAGTTAATCAATGCTGCCAAAGTTTTGTTGACCTAACAGCAATCTATAAAGCAAAGGCGCTCCATTTTTTAGCCTGCCCGTAGCGTGACAACTCTGTCGGCCCCTCGGCGGTCCGCCGCTCTTTCAAAGAGGCCCCGCGCTTCACTTGAAGGGCTCTCGGCAAATTGAAATACTGTCTTTAAAAGCGGGGCAATTGCTGTGACGCCTCGCCTGTCAAAGAAATTGTTTAAAAACCAGAGTCGCTCAAACAGATCCAGTTTGATGGTTAAAACACTGGCAAATCGATAACTTCACAGATGATAGAACGTTGTCAAGTGTTAAAAAAAGGCCCATTTTCTTTGACAACAAACCCCTTGTTTTCGGTAAAAAGACGAGCGCTGGGAGATCGAAGGCCTGTGAGATGAAATAAGAGCCGGAGCTCAAATGTATGGTACTGTCAGCAGCCGTCCGCTGAAACAAACGACCACCGCACACTTTCAAACGCAATTATGGCCTTATGAAATATGAATTTCCATCGATTTTCCCCGCCGTTTCCCATGGTCGTTCGGGTCTGCGCGTGAAATACTCGCAGTATAAATTATGAAAGCGAGCTGACGTCACGATGTTGTGATTACGATTTTTTCCCTTGCAGATGGACAGAAATATAATTGCACATAACTCGGGTCCCCAGCTGCACGTGTTTGTCCGTGCCGGGACCGCAATTACTGCAGAGAGGCAGACGGAGGGCCGTAACCTGGCTGGAGAATACTGATTAACCTTTTTCAGGCCGTTGACAAATGAATTGCATCAAGCGTGCGCGACAGCATTTATCACTGCCCGTCCGCACTTAGAGTCGCCGGGAAATAACAGGCTTGTGCTAATAAAAGCAAGCTGCGTGCCACAGCGCATTATGTCAGCGGCCCAATCACCTGACATCCGTCTTCTTTGATCCGCCACAGAAAACCAGAAGTCGCTTTCAGGGCCTGGATGTAAAAAAAAAAAGACACAAATGCATCAATAACACCATGCATTATTTGATAAACTAACATTATATATATATAAGAAAATTAGGGCTGTCGATTTAACATGTTAAAACGATTACGTGAATGAGGAATGCATTCAACGCAGCAACGTGCAGGACGTCGGACTGTGTGATGGAGTCTATTAGAATGTGGTTACATAAGCCTAAAATTCAACATAAGAGTGTGAAAAAAAAAATTCACCCTCCTTTATTTATATCATATGATATAGTTCAGCAAGAGTGTGGTTTTTCCACAATATCTGCACGACTGCAAATGTGATATTGATTTTATTCTACAGGAACCTAAACAAGAAGTTCATATTGTGTTTTAGACATAATATTGTATGTTTTTGCTCAGTTTCACAGATGAAAATAGTTCTAATAGTTCTCTCATCAACACACAGCATGATTTGTTACTGAATTAATTCATGAATTCATCATTTTAATCAAACTGAGCAAGTCAGTGATTCAGTGACTCATTCATAAAGGCAGTCACTTGTTTCATTTTTGAATGACTCAGTCGTTTAAACGATTCAAGTCAATTATTCAATTATTCTTTCATTAAGACAGTCACTTGCTTCGTTTCTGAGTGAATCAGCTGTTCGGACAAATCGAGACAATGATTCAGTGACTCATTCATAAAGGCAGTCACCTGCTTAATTTCTGAATGAATCAGTGATTTAAACAAATTGAGACTGCGGTTCAGTGACTCATTCGTAAAGCAGTCATTTGCTTTGTTTCTGAATGAATCAGCTGTTTGAATGAATTAAGTGAGTCATTTTAAATACAGTGGCTTTTTCAGAAAGAATCAGTGTTTGAATGAATCGACACAATGATTCAGTGACTCATTCATAAAGGCAGTCATTTGCTTTGTTTTTGAATGAAACAGCTGTATGAACAAATCGAGTGAGTCAATGATTCAGTGACTCGTTCATAAAGACAGTCACTTGCTTAATTTCTGAATGAATCAGATGTTTGAATGAATCGAGACAATGATTCAGTGACTCATTCATAAAGGCAGTCATTTGCTTTGTTTTTGAATGAAACAGCTGTATGAACAAATCGAGTGAGTCAATGATTCAGTGACTCGTTCATAAAGACAGTCACTTGCTTAATTTCTGAATGAATCAGATGTTTGAATGAATCGAGACAATGATTCAGTGACTCATTCATAAAGGCAGTCATTTGCTTTGTTTTTGAATGAAACAGCTGTATGAACAAATCGAGTGAGTCAATGATTCAGTGACTCGTTCATAAAGACAGTCACTTGCTTAATTTCTGAATGAATCAGATGTTTGAAATGAATCGAGACAATGCGTTCAGTGACTCATTCATAAAGCAGTCATTTGCTTTGTTTTCTGAATGAATCAGCTGTTTGACAATCGAGTGAGTCAATGATTCAGTGACTCGTTCATAAAGACAGTCACTGGCTTATTTCTGAATGAATCAGTGTTTGAATGAATCGACACAATGATTCAGTGACTCATTCATAAAGGCAGTCATTTGCTTTGTTTTTGAATGAAACAGCTGTATGAACAAATCGAGTGAGTCAATGATTCAGTGACTCGTTCATAAAGACAGTCACTTGCTTAATTTCTGAATGAATCAGATGTTTGAATGAATCGAGACAATGATTCAGTGACTCATTCATAAAGGCAGTCATTTGCTTTGTTTTTGAATGAAACAGCTGTATGAACAAATTGAGTGAGTCAATGATTCAGTGACTCGTTCATAAAGACAGTCACTTGCTTAATTTCTGAATGAATCAGATGTTTGAATGAATCGAGACAATGATTCAGTGACTCATTCATAAAGGCAGTCATTTGCTTTGTTTTTGAATGAAACAGCTGTATGAACAAATCGAGTGAGTCAATGATTCAGTGACTCGTTCATAAAGACAGTCACTTGCTTAATTTCTGAATGAATCAGATGTTTGAATGAATCGAGACAATGATTCAGTGACTCATTCAGAAAGACAGTAACTTGCTTAATTTCTGAATGAATCGGATATTTGAACAAATTAAGTGAGTCAATGATTCAGTGACTCATTCATAAAGGCAGTCAGTTGTGCTGTTTCTAAAAAAAAAAAAAAAAAAAAAAAAAAAAATCAATGGTTTTGAACTAATCAAGTGAGTCATTGATTCAGTGACTCATTCTTAAAGATCAAAGTCACTTTTTCCGAACAAATCAGCGTCTGAACGAATCAGTTGAATGAATAACTGAATGACTCACTCAATAAGACCACCTACTGGTGCTTTTAGTTCCATATATAGACTTTTATTTTTTTTAATCATTTTTATATGCAATGTTGAACAAAAATAGTCATTTCTACAATAATGATTTTTTGGTGCAATTTCTCAGCCAAAATTGATGTGATGTGATAATCGGCACATCACGTAATTAATTAGACGAAAAACAATTTGCTTGACAGAAAGAAAACAAGTGAAAACATCCGAAAGGAGCTTCATGTACGCCCACAAACACGTTTAATTCTTCAAACGCCGCTCCAGTGATGAATGGGGTGTCGCTGAATCATTTTGGCTGAGTCTTTTTCCACAAAAGGTCACTTATCTGACACGTTACAGTGCCATTTGCATTTCGCCGTGCATTTATTGACCTCTGCGTTGAGGGTTTGCCATTAATGCCTTTCTGGCCGTGATGTGTTCACTCAGCAAACGCTGCGGCACTCAATTAACAGAGATCTCTAATTGCACCTCTATTCTTGCGTTATTATGCGTCCGATGAAGAACGGCCAGCGAGCGGCCTAATTTCGCTGCCATAATGAGGAATTAAAGGCGAACGGCCGTACAAATGATGATACAACTCGTGCCCAACGGCGCTTCGACGCTCATCAATTTTCCTTCATTTGTTTTCTCCCGTATTCCTGCCGCTCCGAAGGTAACGGCTAACAAGAACAAAAGCCTCCCGCGCTCGTGTCCGCGCACATTTTGGGGAAATAAGCCCAATCGGGTGCGAGGGAGAATTATTTTTCTTTATTAAGTGACCCGTGTCCCCGGAGATACAAAAGAAAGCAAACAATTAATCTTTTCCTATTGGTTGGGTGCAAACGGGCTCGGGCCGGGATGAAGGCGCTCCGTACCTGTGGCGGCCGGCAGAGAGGGGTAATTAGGCCCGGCCTGGGGAATAAATGGATTCCAGCTTCAAGTGTGCTGAGCTTTCAGGCCGTGACAGCGCTCTCGCCCCCACCCACCGAATAACATCTCCGCTCGAACCATCACCTATGACCAAAAACAGCAGAATAATTAACAAGATCCAATGTATTAATTGCTGCGAGCCATTAAAAATGGCCCGAGAAAGTGCATTAATTGCTGTTCCTAACAAAGTGTTTAATCAAATTAAGGCCGAGCGTTCTGTTCACAGTTGGCTAAGCAGGAAAAGCTTCTGCCAGCCTGGAAAAAACAACCAACAATATCAATAACGCTCGGAGCGGAGAGAATAAGGCTGCTTTCTTTCAACACTTTAACTGCACTCACACCAGCCATCAGTGCGTTTAACGCTCCTGTTTGTGAATCACTAAGAATCTCAAACACGGTTAGTGGAAAATATTAGTGATTTTCAGTAGGGAAGCATCATATATATGCATCAGCATCAGTCAGTATTTATTAACTATTTATTAATTATCTATTTTAATAAACATGTATTTAGTATTTAACACCCCTAGTGAAAAACAAATATACTAAAATGTATTCAAAACACATTTGTTTCATACCAAGTATACTACAAATACATTTACATATTGTGTACTTAATAAAAATATGTACTTTTAGTATACTAAACTGGTATATTTATAGCCCGCTAAATTGGAACAACTCATTTTATAGTTTAACTGTGTGGAAGCAGTTCTGAAGTCCAACTAAAGATATACTTAGATATATTTAATTGTGCTATTGCAAATATACTTAAGGTAATATTTTAGATATTATTTAAAGATCATACAATCCTCATCAATAATGACATTAAAACATAATTTAGGCTTAATATTAAGAAATGTGCATTGCGCACAAGTAGTTCTCCAAATAAAGTTTAATTACAATTTTAATATTCGTAAGGCTTGAGCGATATGTCAGTAAATGTGTTAACAGACTTGGACTATACTTGGCAGAAAATAAATACTAGTGACCTTAGCAGCAGCAATAGCTATATTCATGGCAAAATCAACAGTGTTTATGTTTTAAAACACAATTGTGATTATGATATAATTTCAATACATTGATCACAATTCTTTCATGGTTTATACTAACATATACATATATACTTAACAATAACAATAGTAATAATGCCAATTATATAGAATCTTTCAATTTAATGTATGATAAAAATTCTAAAATAATTGCAGGAAAATCTATTATGCTAGTATCAATCAATATTAAATACACATTTGATGCTGATGCTGGATATTTAATTGCATGTGCTTTTGCACTTAGATTACATTTTCTGTAATTTAACACTCACTTAAAGTTAAAACCACTAATAAATCTTGAGCAAATCTCAAAATGAAAATCCATTTTTCATACTGCACAATATAACGTAAATTCAGTTTTAGTGTTTTAGTTTCAGTTTATTTATGCAAAATGGTATAGAATTTTAATACATGAAAAGCATGCAAATAATTACTGTATCTGGTCAGAATGTTTATATCAATTCATATATTTTGATGATGAAAGCATTTCTTTTTAATTAATGCATTTCTCTTTTGTTATCTTTTTGTAAAGCGCTTTGAGATGCAACTTTTAAAGCCGCTAAAGAAAATAAAGTTTCAGCATTATTATTATCACCGGGAGTCTAATTTGACCTGGTTTTGCCGTTTCGGCTCTGAGCGGTTTGGGCGAGCGACTGCCGGCTCGAGGTGTTTCCTGACTCTCTCTCCACACGCTTTCTGTCTCTCCTCAAACTGTCCTGTCAAAACAGAGGCAGAAATGCACAAAATCATAGCTGAGCACTGATCATATATCAACTGCAGGCCTCGTTAAAGCTACACATTCACAACAGAGTCTGGTTTCTTTAAATAAATAGTATTTAGTGTTAAATTTAAAAATTGCTGTAATCCAGCTCTAACTCATGGCCTCATGTCAGAGCACAGCTGTGTGCGTTTATGCATAATTTAATAATTCACAAACATTTACACGACCCTTCAGATCTGCAGTAAACGTGTCTGAACTTTTATGCCATTTCTCAAATGATCATTTTCATAATCTGTCCTACATTATGACTTTCAGTTTAGACACAAATGTGAAACGTTGATTATTTTCTGTGTATCTCTTATTTTTGTATTATATTTATTTATGCACCTAATACTAAATGTTTAATCTGGTTAACACACTGGTTACTAGTTACTCTCTGACTACTGGAGCATCCACTGCCATTATAATGAGGAAGTGTTTCTCATATAAACAGTATGAGAGACTTACTCCGATAGCAAAGACCATGCTTTAATTCATGTGATAAAACACAAACACAGCTATTAATTTAAAGATAATTTACAGATAAAACTACTTAGTCAAACACTTAGTTTAGTAGATACTAAATTCTCTTTTATAAATTTTTTTTCAGATTTTTTTATTTTTCATTTTTATTGAAAATAGATTTTTTTTTTTTTAATGGCAAAAGTTTTTTTTTTTTTTTTTATTATTTTTCTGTTTTCTACTATTTCTATAATTCTTTAAGATAATACATTTTAAATAAAGTTTAACTGTAATCAAAATATAAACACAGCTATTAATTTAAAGGTAATTTACAGATAAAATTATTTAGTCAAACAATTTGTTTATTAGATACTAAATTCTCTTATATATTTTTTTCTTTTTTTTTATGAAAAATAGATTTTTTGGTAAAAAAATATTTTTTTAATTATTTATCTGTTTTCTACTATTTCTATTATTTTTTAAGATAATATTTTAAATGAAGTTTTACTGTAACCAAAATACAAACACAGCTATTAATTTAAAGATAATTTACAGATAAAAATTATTTAGTCAAACAATTTGTTTATTAGATACTATATTCTCTTATATATATATTCTTTTTTTAATTTTTTATGAAGAATTGATTTTTTTATTGAAAAATATATATATTTTTTTTCTGTTTTCTACTATTTCTATCATTTTTTAAGATTATACATTTTAAATAAAGTTTTACTGTAATCAAAACACAAACACAGCTATTAATTTACAGATTTATTTATACATTATTATTAATTGGTTAAACAACCATTTTATTAGATACACAATTCTGTTTTTAGATTATTTTTTTCCAGATTTTCTTTGTCTTTTTTCATATTTGTAAAGTTTTATTTTAATGAAAATGCAAATATATTTTTTTATATTTATTATATATTTCTATAATAAATATATACTGATATTTATTACATACTCAGTTATCTTTTAGACTACTTTTTCAGATTTTTTGAACTATTATATTTCTTTTTTATTAATATAGAGAGAGAGAGAGAAAGAGTTTTTTTTGGGGGTTTTTTCTGTTATCTTTTTTTAGATTTTTTCAGACACATTTCTTACAAGTTTTACTCTAAACAAATTAAAAACAGAGCTATTCATTTACAGATTTGTGATCATATGTGAAATATAATTTTATGAAGAACTGATATGTTCATAATGCTACAACATTATTCATTTTATCGTGAATTAAAGTACTGAATATCAGTCATTTATTGACCATAACATAGAAAGTTTCTCTGTATGGACTTCGTTCACACAGAGAAGCAGATCAGCTGACACAAACACTCATGTCACATGACTCTCAGACGCGTGTAGAAGTGTTTTCTGTGTGTGTTTATGTAGATGACTGTGTTTGTGATCGCTCCAAACCTCTTGAAACACCTCAGCGACGGCCCGCAGAACCGCCGCCGGCTCCGCTGACAAATAACAGAGCGCTTCCCGCTGTCCTACATTCCTGGGTCGGTTCTCCTAAAAACCTGTGGACTCAGGAGAGAGGAAGAGGAGAGCGGCGAGCAGTGATGGATTCCAGTTATTAGCAGATCAAAAAGATGGATGGCGTCCTGCTCCACCCAATCAACATCATCATCTAGATCTATTTAAAGATAGCGCTTGTGCTAATCAACTTATTTAAGCTGCTGATAATATCAGAGGCAGAATAATCTGCCGTTCTGTGCCACATCCCGGTGCTGATCGATAAAATCACTTGAGCCGCCGCAAAGCCAGGTACGTAACGACTCTCCCGGTCATTAATATTATTTAACACTCTTCAGAGCGCACTTAATGAAGAAGAAAAACTAGAGGAACGCTCACCGCTAGCGCGGGCCATTACCACGCTCACTCAGCGATCGCTCCGTCTCGACGCGCGGCTCATGTTGTTCACTGTAAAACAAACACAAACGCCAGTCAACACTGTTCAGAGTCACCAACACATCAGATGATCACTACAGCATCACATCTGTAAAATACACCACTGCACATCACCTGAGGAAAAAAAAAATCTATTAATAATCTGGAAAAAAAAATAAAAAAATAGAATTATTTGAAAATAATATTAAAAAATAAATAAATTAATTAAAAAATAATCTGGAAAATATCTGAAAAAATCCCCAAAAAAATTCTAAAAAGAAGAAAACATGGTTTGAACAACTAATAATTTTCTGGCATTATGAGCAAACCAGTTCTTCATTAAATGATTAAATGAATAGCTGTGTTTGTATTTTAATTAGAGTAAAACTGTAAATGAAAAAAAATAAATAATAGTAATAAATTATATAGAGCATCCACTGCCATTATTATGAGGAATTGTATCTCATATAAACAGTATTACTTACTCCTATAGCAAAGAACATGCTTTAAATTATATAATAAAATATAAACACAGCTATTAATTTACAGATATGATCATGCTGTAATTATCTAATATTTTAAAGAAGAACTGATGTTCATAATGTTCATTACTTAGTCAAACAATCAGTAGATACTCAATTCTGTTTTCAGAATATTTTTCCCAGAAATTGTCTTTTTCAGATTTTTTAAAGATTAATTTCTATTTTCCATTTTTTTTAAGATTATTTTGTTTGTTTGTTTGTTTGTTTTTTTTTGGCAGAGCATTAATTGATGTTTTTTTTTGTTTGTTTGTTTGCTTTTTACAAAAAGTTTTGTTAAAAAAAATGTTATTTGAGAAAAATTATTTGAAAAGAAAAAATAAATCTCAATTAAAAAATAATCAATTAATAATCTGGAAAAAAAGGAAAAAGTAGAAAATAATAAAGAGTTTAATAAATAATTGAAAAAAATTCAAATATAGAAAAAATAATCTGGAAAAAATCTAAAAAAAAAATAAATAAAAAAAAAAGGAAAAAGAAAACATGGTTTGAACAACAAATAATGTTCTGGCATTATAAGCACATCAGTTCTTCATTAAATGATTAAATTAGTAGCTGTGTTTGTATTTTGATTAGAGTAAAATTGTAAAAAAAGAAAAAAAATCTGGGGGAAAAATGCAAAAAAGAAAACTGATGATTTGAACAAGTAATAATTTTCTGGCATTATAAACACTTTATTAAATGATTAAATTAATAGGTATAAAATGCAAATGTAAAACTGCAAAAAGAAAAGAAAAAGAGAACTGAATATCTAATAAACTGATGGTTTGAACAAGTAATAATGATTTGGCATTGTGAACACATCAGTTCTTCATTAAAAAATTAGATTAAAAGTTGTGTTTTGATTAGAGTAAAACTTTGTGTAAAAAATGTATTAATAAGTGAATAATCTGAAAAAAATCAGAAACAAAAAACTATTTATTAAACTTAACAAAATGAAAAAAAAATTAAATATCACTGATAGTTTGAACAAGAACACATCAGTTCTTTATTAAATGATATACAGCTCTTCTGGTATTTTGATTAGTATAAAACATTATGTACAAAAGTAATTAATACTCAAAAAAAAAAAATCTAAAACTAAATATAATGTGGATTTTTTCCTTTTTTAAATGAAAAATAGAAAAAAAATTAATCTTAAAAATATATGAAAAAGGGAATTGAGTATGTAATAAACTGATGGATTGACCAGTGAATGTTCTAGCATTATAAACACATCAGTTCTTCATTAAATTATAGACAATTACTGTCCAATCAGATCTGTAAATTAACAGCCATGTATGTCTTTAAATTAATACTTTATGAAAAATAAATACAGTAATTCATTTACAATTAATCATTAATTGTAAATAAATCATCAGGAAAATGACTCTTTAATAAACGCCAGAGAAACACACACCTGTTCCACTCAACACGGCTGCCGAACCGCTAGTGAATTATTGACCAGTTAACCCGAGACTGACTGCCCAGAAACATCATGCGGTATGCGCAATACTTCACAGGAAGAATTTATAAAAGGTAAAGTGTGTTTTCAGCGGAGCACTTCCTGCGCTCGCAGCCTCTGGACAGGAAGCATTAAGAACAGCTGTAGCTGAATGAAGACAAACTGAAGACAAGCGCGCTTTCCAGTAGAGCTGAAGCTGCTTACAAGATAAATGCAGCGAGGGCGACCCTTCAGCCGTGATGAACGACCCCTCGCGCCGCCCCACCGCCACCTCACTGGAGGAGCGTTCCTCAGGTGAAACATCGTTGAGTATTTACACCGTCAGTGTTTGCATTTACAAAACCACACGCTCTTTATTCTGCCTGGATGAAGGCAAAGGATGTAAAAAATACTGCAGTTGTGACCTCTGACCCCAGACCAGCTTTACACCAGCTACAGCACATACAGACCATCACTCACTGTCCGTGAGCTACTGCCTGTTTGTTAAAGTGGAAAACAGACCAAAAAAATCAAATGATAAATGATGTTTGGAATTGGATTAAAGTTGCATGTAACTGGTAAAGTACGAAACACTTGTAGCACACGACTGATTGACAGGTGAGTAGGCGGCCCTTCACTGCTGCTTAAACACATGGAAATGGGTGTTTTGTATGGACGCTTTTTTCCACCACAGGATTTAAAAATAAAAAAAGGTAAAAGGTAATTTGCAGTTTTTATCTAACAATTCAGACTTTTTCTTTCAATTTTGCAGTATATAATTGTGATTATATAAACTCACTATTGTGAGAACAAAAGTCAGAATTAAGATAAAAAGTCGAAATTACTTTTTTTTTTCTGCGGTGGAAAAAAACAGAATTGCGAGATGAAAAGTCAGAATTTCTCAGAAATGTGAGTTTTGCAATTTTCACTGTGCATTATCTGTGGGGGAAAAAAAATCAATTAATAATCTGGGGGAAAAAATGAAAAAGTAAAAAAACGGAAAAAAAGTATTTTTAAAAAAAAAGAAAGAAAAAACAATAAAACAAAAAATTAAATAAATCTTAAAAATAAACTGATGGTTTAAACAAATAAAAATTCTCTGGCATTATGAGCACATGATTAAATTAATAGCTTTGTATTTTGATTAAAGCAAAAAAAAAAAAAAAAAAAAATTGCAGAAATTTTGCAGTTTATATCTCGCAATTTTTTAAGAAAAAGCCAAAATTGTGAAAAAAGTCGCAATTTTTTTTTTTATCGTTACGTGGCAGAAACAAGCTTCCGTAGTTTAGAAAGTAGGGTACAAACCAGGGATATTACTTAAAAATTGTTACCTTAAATAAAATGTTAGCTTAAATAAAATAAAATGTAAAAAACTTAAAACTTGTTATATTTTAGTTATTAGCCAAGGCAACAATTTTGTTACTTGAAATAAAATAAATGTTTGCTTAAATAAAATATTTAAAAAACTTAAATTATAATTTAGCTTGTTGCCAAGGGAAGAATTCTCTTTTTTGTTTAGTTTAAGTACTAAAATAACCAAAAACAAAATAAACTAAAATTATAACAATAAAAACTATAAAGAAATTTTTAAAAAACAAAACAAAAACACATAAAAATGACTTTAACCAAAATTAACATGAATATTACCTGAAAACATACATGAAAATATTAAAATCAAATCAATTTTAAAATAATAACAAACTATAATAGTATATCAATGATACTAAAATGTGACCTTGGACCACAAAACCAGTCATAAGGGTCCGTTTTTTTTTTAATTGAGATTTGTACATCATCTGAAAGATGAATAAATAAGTTTTCCACTGATGTATGGTTTGTTAGGGTATGACAATATTTGGCCAAGATACAACAATTTGGAATCTAAGGGTCAAAAAAAATCTAAATATTGAGAAAATCACCTTTAAAGTTGTCCAAATGAAGTTCTTAGCAATGCATATTACTAATCAAAAATTAAGTTTTGATATATTTATGGTAGGAAATTTACAAAATATCTTCACTGAACACAATCTTTACTTAATATTCTAATGATTTTTGACATAAGAGAAACACTGATAATTCTGACCCATACAATGTATTGTTGGCTTTTGCTACAAATATACCCGTGATACTTAAGACTGGTTTTGTGCTCCAGGGTCACAAATAACACTGGTATAAACAGAGGCTTTGGATGCTCTTTTCTCATAAGCCAGTCAGGATGCACTCAGACCATCGGCGTGTTTTCAATGAACGCACCACACACGTGTTCTCCAGAAAATATAAAAACGCATTTGAATGCTGTATTTGTGTGTTTTTCTGGGTGCAACAGCACAAGCAATTACAGCGCCGCACATAGAGGCGGCGTCCGTCCGTCGGTGCCGCTGATTGTCCCGCAGCGAGACTGAGGTCAACATCAGGTGCGTCGGCCACCCTAATTGCAACCAAAACACATGCGGCGGGGGCGTCCTGGGGTTCAGAGGTCAGAGGTCGAGCAGTGGGGGCGGGGACAGCGAACGTCCCACTGCATCAGAAACAACATTCAGTTTCTCTTTAATCCACTCAAAACATATGAACACATACCGCACTGAAGATGATGCTGATGATGAGGGGTTAACCAGAGACACTCACGAAACGGCCTCATAACCTGTGACACATGGAATTAAACAGATGTTATTATTCGTCCGCAATTCCCGCTCACTCCCCCCAGCCGGACTTGTTTTTAAAACAGAAACAGGTCTTCCTGTGGTTCAACAACTTTACCTGTTTACGGCTCCTGTAAAACAGAGCTGCTAAATTACTCATCGGCCCTCTCGAGGCAGACGAGTCCAAACAAAGCAGAGTTTTTCGTCCGGAGTCTAAAAATAAGCCGATGCTAAAGGTTTCCTGCAGCTCGCGGCCCCGCGGCCCTTAACCTTTCCCAAAGTTGTAGATGAAATGTCAGCTGGAGACCCTCAGGTATAAGTTAGCCGGCTAACCAGACAGCAGCACCATATGAATCACTGTCATTCTAAATGTAGAATCAGCAATTCTAGAGCCGTCCTATCTGGAAACGTAAAGGCGAGGAAGAGGCGCTCCAGGAGCTTTGCTATTGATTTTTCTCCCAAACAAAGAGACTTTCGCGAATACATGATACATCATAATCATGTAATTTGTACCTTTGCGTCAACCGGGGAAACGCAACGTAGACGTGGATCTGTACGGAAACGTGGGCGGACGCCTCGGCTCCGATTTTACTGACGGGAGCGAACAAACGTCTGGAAGAAGTTTGGAAGAAACTTCAGGAGAGCAGCATTACTGCGATGTTTCATACGTGACAAACTTCATCACATTTCTCTCTGGAATCTGTGATTGTGATGGCTTAAATATGTGTGCACAATAACAGGCACATAACTTCACTCGAATCAATATTCTGGGTCTATTTGTTTATTTTAGGCAAGTTTTTAGCCTATTTTTTGCTATTATTATGATTACTATTTAGCATAACTTTTTTGATACGTCATTTTAACTACCAGATATACAATTCATTTAAATATGCAATGTTTAATGTTTAAATATGCAAGTTGTGCTAATTAAAAATGTAAAATAATTAAAAATGCACTAATTTGCATTTACTGCCAAAACATAAATCTGAACTTTGGATGAATCCAGATTTATAATTCTTGTAAATCCAGATTTACATTCTCCAACAGAGTTTAGAGGGGATTTTTGGATCAATCTATAAACTAGAAAAAAAAAATAAAAAAACACATTTTCACCATGTTTTTAGGAGTGAAATGTTGTATAAATCAGTGTGAATGAAATATTAAAAAAAATTTCAGAATATAGAGAGGAATAAAAGGTAAGGTTTGGTGTTTATAAGAGAAAAACTCTTTAAAGACATGGACTGGAATTTAAATATACAGATGCAAATAGATAAAATGCAATAAAACACTTAAATACATTGTATGGGTCAAAATGATCAATTTTTCGTTTATGCCAAAAATCATTAGGATATTAAATAAAGATCATGCTCCATGAAGATATTTCATAAATTTTCTACCGCAAATATATCAAAACTTAATTTCTGATTAGTAATATGGATTGCTAAGAACTTCATCTGGACAACTTTAAAGATGATTTTCTCAATATTTAGATTCTTTTGCACCCTCAGATTCCAGATTTTCAAATTGCTGTATCTCAACCAAATATTGTCCTATCCTAACAAACCACACATCAATGGAAAGCTTATTTATTTAAAAAAATTGACCCTTATGACTGTTTTTGTGGTCCATGGTCACAAATGTGCATTTTCTTTCCAATAGTTTGAAAGAAGACATGATATGGAAGAAAATTAGACCTCAAAACCAAATGGTGCATGAAAACACAATGTTTTACCTGTAGTGTCTTGTGTTAGTATTTAATTGTAGCTTGGGCTTGGGCTGTTCTGATTGAACATTCACATTTCCGCCACTGGATGTGCATTCATTTTCACTAATGAATCAGTCCGTTATCTGACAGCAGATGTTCTGGCGTCTCCAGACTGAGAAAGCTCGGATGCTCGTGTGTGTTTGTACATCAGTATCAGTGATGCTCGTTCTATCTCTATCTCTCTTTCTCTCTCTCCCAGCATCCCCGGCGCTCGGTGCCACGCTGCATCACACCCAGTTTGCCTCCCTGTTCCCGGACAGTCTGAAACACTTTTCCTGATCTCGTTCATCTTGATGGATTGTCAATATATGGATCGTCCCGCTCTCTAATTCAGTGAAAAAATCTAGTTTTCCATTAGTCTCTGCCTTTCTAATTTTCACTGCTGCTTTGCCACGTGTAATTATTAAAGGCAGATTCAAGAAAGCAATTACTGAACCGCGGTTTGTATCTTTGAAATCTTAATAAGCAGAAGAAGTTGTGCTGGGAGAGCAGATATATAGCTCGGAAGGACTCTGGGCTTTTCTGTAGAAGAGAGACTCACTCGGGCCGTTAAACAAAAAACACATCTGAACTGCTAGTGTTTATGAGGCGGCCGAACAAAACTAAATTAAAATATTGCATTTCTTGCAAGAAAATGTGAAGAATTACTTTCAAATTATGACTTTCCCGAATGTTAATAATCAATATCGTTTTAGCATATGTGAGCACTTTTGTGTCATTGACGGCAGAACAGTGTCAATAAAGAGTTTACAGAACAGGTCAAAGGTTAACAGAGCATCATGGCCATTGTAATATAATCTTTTGTATTATTTTAGAGTAGTTTGTGTAATCCAATGACGAAAAAAAACGAAAAACAAAACATCTGAGCCGGTAAAATCCACCTTGTTTTCAACATAAAAACAGCAGCCATTTGTAACTTGTTTCCCATTTAATCTGCTTCCAGATATTTTATGTTGCTTTAAATTGCAAACAAGTGTTTATTTTATTATTGATGTGTAAATAGTTTTAGAATTTACTAAACTTTCTTATTCTTCTAGTTATTTAACAATAGCATCTAATGAAACAGAAATCTTGCACATATCTTGCACAAATTCATATGATGCATAAATATGCAAAAGATGCGTTATCTTATTAAATATGCACTCATTTGCATACAAAATAAATTTTTTACATATTAATTTTTTTTTTTTTTTCATTTTAGCAACAAAACTGTTAACAGAATACAGAGAGGAATAAAACTAAAGTTTGGTGTTGGTTAGAGAAAAAAACTTTTTAAAGTGCAGTAAAATAGATGCAAATAGATAAAGTGCAATAAAATAAACACTTTAATGTGTGTTTTACAGGTTTTCTTTCTATTGAAACAGAATCATGTACATTTATAGAAAATAGCTGAGCTGCGTGTTAAACATAAGGTGGTAATACGAAAAAAAAAATAAATCATTTTTGTACTGCAAAAAATGAATTTCTTCTTCAGTATTTTTGTCTTGTTTTCCAGGACAAATATCTAAACATCCTGAAATCGAGATGTATTCACTGGAGATGTAAAACTGATTAAGATATTAAGTCTTGTTTTCTGAAAAACGTATAAAAATGAAGCAAACTTATGTTTGAAACAAGAAAAAATGTCTTCCAATGGGATCGGAACAATAAATACATTTACACCTTCTTAATTTAAATGTGACCCTGAAGCACAAAACCAGTCATAAGTATCACGGCTATATTTGTAGCAATAGTCAACAATACATTGTATTGGTTAAAATTATTGATTTTTCTTTTATGCCAAAAATCATTAGGATATTAAGATCATGTTCCATGGTGATATTTTGTAAATTTCCTACCATAAATATATCAAAACTTAATTTTTGATTAGTAATATGCATTGCTAAGAACTTCATTTGGACAACTTTAAAGGTGATTTTCTCAATATATTTAGATTTTTTGCACCCTCAGATTCCAGATTTTCAAATAGTTGTATCTCAGCCAAATATTGTCCTGTCCTAACAAACCATACATCAATGGAAAGCTTATTTATTCAGCTTATTTCAATTTCAAAAAATTGACCCTTATGACTGTCACAAACAGTCTATTATCCATCATCAGGGCTGAACCGCCGAGACGGCGCAAACGCTCCTGTGATGGCGATCATCTGTAAATGGATTCATCAGCCCGGTTAAAACGAGGCAACTTTAAATGGCACGACGCCACCGGAATAACGGCAGCGCTACGGCATCGAACCGGCCATCATCTGTTTTATTGCTGATGGGCTTTTTCCCCCGTCCGTAATGTAGCAAAGGGAAACTGTCAGGCTAGTTTCTGACACGCATTTACATTCTCCAATGACAAGTGACACCAGCAAAAGGCCACAGAAAACTGTTTATTGATCAGCGTAAAACTATTCAACGGAGCAGATAAGGTTATAGCTAAAAGAGGCCGAGCGCCTTAAAGAACACGACTTCATTACATCACGCCTGCTGTATTTCTGTGGCGTTAAAGAGCCGCTGATTGGTTGGTAAAGATGTTGATGGGTCCGGGCCCGCCGCTCATCGCGCCTATTAACTTCTCGCCGCGGTCGCTCATAATCTCTTGCATACTAAACGCCGAGCGTGTCACGGCGCATTTACGGGGTGAGGGATTGGAAAACGGCCAGCTAATGAAATGGGAAGAACTCACGGCCAAAGTCACTTGACACTGCCAGCGGCCCGCGTCTCACAATTAAATGAATTCCCACTGCATTCTGACCTTTAGCACAACACAACAAAAGAAACGGCAAGGAATCTCTCATCAGCTGTTGAATCAAAGCAAAAGCGCTTTACATGTCCATAAATTAAAGTCCAGATCAAAGCAGTGAAAATAGCAAACAGGCTGTTTTATGTAAAGCAGCTGAACTTTCTTCAACGGCCTGTGCTGTGTTCGACTGGAGAAGATATAGAAAACGCATCCGAAAAGCGACGGCATAATGCAGATGCCATAAACATCAGGTGACAGCGGCTGTCAGAGTTCATTAAACGCTCGTCACAAATGATAATGCAGTGCGCACGAGTCAGCAGCCTTGTGTGTGGCTGGAGATTCATTGACGAATGTCACATCGCCAATAGATTTATGTATGCAAATGAGCGGTCAATACTTGCACCGGCGCCTAAATGTACTGTAACGCTTGCCGTCCACGTCGGCAGTCAAATAAAATCAAGGAAAACGAGTCGGATCTGAACGGAAAACGCTGCGCTGTTTTTCTTTCGTTCCGGTAAAGTTCGTCTGACGTCTCGAGGCGGTTTTATCGTGAGCGTTTATGAGCGCCCCGTGCTCATATTCACTGAATTTGCTTAAAGGGCCTCGTGGGAGTTCACAAATTCAAAGCAAAGGTTGCAGTTTGAGTTTAATCATTAGGCCTCAGACAGAAAGTCAATTAGTGGAGATCGATATTTTTAAGAAACATTGAAATCAGGCGAGGGCACGACTGCCTCTATTAAAGAGCGCTAATGCATGCAAATACACAATTAACAGAGCAGGGGAGGCACAGAAAACACGAGAAACCGGTGATCACATGAATAATGACACTATTGTCTTCAGTAGAGCTGAATTGAACTAGTTTCATAATGGATGAACTTTATACTGTTATTGAACTGAATCGAATCAACACTAAACTGAGCTAAATAATGACACTATTGTCTTTTTAAAGCTGCTTTACAATAGAGCGCAACAGTCAGTTCCGGAAGTAAAAACGCTATTCATTTCCTCCGTAGGAAATTGATTTTTAATGTTAACTTATAACCTTTATAACCAGACAGGCCGAGGTTGTTAATCAATGGTATATGATTCTGCTGAAGCTGTCAGCCAGCATTATTTGAACTTATTTTAAAAATAATCGATAATAAGCAAATTTTCAAAAATTAGTATTTTTTATTATTAATTATTATGTTTTATTTTACCTTCTACATGATATAGGACTTGTTGGAAACTGACAAAAAATTATTGAGCTACAGCCGTTCGAAGGTGATTGAGTAAGCAGAGCTAATTTTGAGAAAAACCCGAGTTAAAGTTTTCTGAAGATTCCAAAGCAAAACCACCACGTGTCAGGTGCCCCGAAAATGTCCTAGGTCTTTAAGGGTTAATGAACCCATTTTTGTGAAAGCCTCAAATTCAACCAAAAGTGACATTTTTCACTTCTTTTGCCTGTAGCTCGAAATTAGACAGCACGCATTCTGACTCATTTTGCCAGCATGGGTCACATTTTTTAAAATCATTCTAAAAAATAAATAAATAAAAAATAAAATAAAATAAAATAAGTAATTTTTTTTTTTGGTTAAAAATGACTGAACAGCACCAGAAATCATTTGCAGTGCTTCAGGAGATTCTTTTCTCTTATTAAAGCTGTTAAGTATACAGTTTTGTTTTTTGTCTGATTTTTAAATACTTTTTTGCTTTAAATCAAAGTTTGTAATGCTGATTCTCCTCATAGCTGGTTGGTCTGGTTCACAGCTTACAAGAATTTTAATTGATTTCATATATGAAGAAGTTTGCAGCATTAATTATGTTATTTTCCTGTTTATTAATGTGAAGCTGCTCTGAAACCATCTGTATTGTATAAAGCGCTGTAGAAATAAATGCGACTTGACTTGATTTCTACACCTGTTTAGCCATGACCTCTCATTTTCAATGCACTTTAATAGTCACCCGTGTTTATCCGCATCGAATGCAACACACTCCACATCTGATATGCTGCGGTTTCATCTGCTCCGACCCTCACAAGAGCGAAGCGAGCGCACACGCACACAAAGGTCCGGCCGCAGAAATCATTTCTCTTACCCGCTGAAAATGAGCAGGCATTGGATTATAAAGAACATCACAAACAGATAAGAGAAATGAATTAACACCGGCCTTATCGCGCCGCTGGCCAACACGATGGTGAACTTCAAATTTGCCAAATCAGGAAACACGTGTGCGGAGTGATTCCTCAAAGAGCCGTGGCCGCTCACAAACTGGAGAGATGAAACAGAAAAACTGAATTTTAACTGAAGTAATGCGATCACCGTCACGGTTAATTAATATAAAATCATGGAGAGATAAAAGTTTGTGCATTATGTCTGTAACGGCGGAAATAAATACATAAACAGAGAGGAAATATAAAACAGATATATTTCATTTGCAGTTATTACAGCGCTACAAGAGCAAAGAGATGTTTCACCCACAGAGAACTGAAGATTCGCATTTGCAAGCAGATGATATAGTTTGTGCGGCTGGCAGCGGCGTTCATGACAAACTGATGCAATTTCAGCGGTGTCGCGAGAGCGGCCTGATATTTGTCTCGTTCTGGTTCCTCCGAGCTCCAGATTTGAATCGCAGGGGTCCAGAGGCCCTTCTCCTGACAGGACACAAATAATTACAGGCCGCTCTCTTCATTGGCTCTTATATTGCTCCTCTTATCTGAAGGCCTGCGGTGCGTTTGATCAAGTAAGGTCACTGTATTCTGACCATAACACAACATAACACTGCTATTTGGAGATACGATAAATAAAAGCCAGACAACGTTTTATCAGTTGTGTTATAGGCTATGTGTGTGTGTGCGTGTTTCAGAAAGTATTTTCACTAACTGGGTTTTTGCTACAAGTCTGACTGAATTTCCAGTTTCTCTTACAGTGCAGATGATTATTTCAGAGCTGTTCGGTCTGAATGTAAATATGATTTAAATATGCAGTACATCACCTGACCTGTAGGGGGCACATGTGTAGTACTTTAGTGTTTCTGTGGTTTCAGTTCAAAAGCTGAAATCATCTGTCATTACAGCAATTCCTCAATTAATATCTCCCCATATAAGACTTTCTGGTTTGCAGAAAGCAGGGTCTGAATGAAATTCCAGGACTTTCAAGGACTTTTCAAGCACTACTTTTTTGATTTTCAAGGTTTTGACTTCAGTCAGAGATCTCACTTATCGAACAATGTCTTATCTTTCAAATTCTAAAAAAGATAAATAGATAAAAATATACTAATAAAAAATGGCAGAAATAAAGTAAAGCACAAGCTAAATATTACTACTAAAGTATTACAAAGTATACTACACTTTTACTATAGTAAAACTATTATTTTTATTAAGGGATTTGTGTTTGTGTATACTTTTTGATGCTTTTATAAGTGTACTGTATTAATGGTTTGATGTTTTCTACTGTTTAAGAAAAAAAATCTAAAAAAAAAAAAAGATTCACAAAATCGCTCCGAAATCCTGATCTGAAGCAAAAGATTTGCGAACCCACTCCAAAGTTCCGATTTAAATCAAATGATTCATCATCTGGCTTCGAAGTTCTGAACCAAAGCAAAAGATTCGCGAACCTGCTCCGAAGTTCCGATCTAATTCAAATGATTCGCGATCCACGCTCTGACTTCAAATGGCGTATCGCAAATCATTTGATTTGAATCATTAAATTTGCTAAATGATTCACAAACCCGTTCCGATCTACATCAAATGATTCAAGATACATGATCCAAGGTCCTGACCTGAATCAAAGGATTCACAATGCACGAAGTTCCAAACTAAATCTAATGATTCGCGATACCTGATTTGAAGTCCCGATCTGAAACAAATGATTCGCAATCCGATTGTGAATTATTTTGCGACGCAATGGTTTAACTGATTCAGAGTTTCGAAAAGCTCAGTTTCACCCATCAGTATGTGCTTTTTAAAATAGTTACAAGCGACGTCAAAATCTGAAAAATGAATGACTTTTAATTTGATCTGGTTTTTGCTAGTGAATCTCTCGAAATAAATGATCGAAGTTACATTTTTTTCCAATGACGTTTTACTTTTCAGTCGTTTTATCATTTATCAATCATCTTTTCGAGTTCAGCACCTTACACTACTACAAAAAAGTCTAACAAATACTAACAAACACGCCTGACAGTTAAAATGTATTTCTGTTTACTGAATCATTGCGAACTGTCCTTTAAATTTAGCATTAAATATTAAATGTACTGTGTAACAGTTTACCTTAAGCAATTTGTCAAACTGTACCAACAAAGTACTCACCCTCATGTCAGTCCCAACCAGAATTATAACCTTCTTTCTTCGGTAGAACACAAAAGGAGAATTCAAGCTCAATAAAGGACAAAGAGCGCCAAAAAAAAACAAAAAACAAAAAAAAACAAACGTAAAACTGTATCGTGAATATCGTGAAAGCGTCATAAATGTATGCTAAGAGTAGTTTATATGACTCGTGCTACATTCCGAGTCTTTTTAAAGAACAATTAATCGAAAATCAGTCATTCTGTCATCATTTACTCACCCTCATGTCGTTCACACCTGTCCTTTGACTGTAAGGACAAAAACACCGAGACATTTCTCACAACATCATTTTCTGTGCTCCACAGATGAAACTCCGTCACGCACAGATCCGTTATTCACTCAAAATCCTCCCGCCAAACTTTCTCAAATGCGCACAACAACAGCCAATCAAATTCGAGCCACGCTCTTTATATGGCGTCAACACGCCGCATTTCCGGCTATATGCAAACGAAGAAGACCCCCATTTTAAGTGTATTATAATTACATACAGTGAATTATAATTATATATAAAAAAATATTTAATAAAGTTGAGCCCATCAGAGTTACTATACGATTCACATAAATGGTTGAATGACCAAAAAGAACAAAAATAAATTACTCTTTAGTGATAAAAAAAAGAAAATTGTGCAGTAAATTACCAAGTGGATGTGAGTTTTACATCATTTTGTGGCCTAAAGCAGTGAATCACAAAACCAGATTACTTCACCTTACATTAAAGAGACTATACACAAATTATTGCACAAAGAAAATAGTTTGGCACCCTATACACGACAAATAAATAAATAAAAAACAAACATATTTTTAAAATGTAAAATATATTTCACAATGTATTTCAGGAGCGAGAAAATACATTTCCAGCCTTACACTGGCCTACAATTAGGCTAAACGCAAATATGAGCAGCCTAATAAAGATTAAAACTAGTTTAAGAATGATTTAATAATTTTTTTTTATATATATACACATTTTAATATTGTACTTTTTTTTTTTTACATTGTAAAGTATGTTCCTTGCTGATTTTTATTTAAATGTATTTTATGTTCACACGTAAGAGACAAGCTTTATTTCAAACATGACATGAATGTATTGGATTGAAATATATGGAGACCAAAATATGTTTTTAAATGCTTTAAAATATATATATTTTTAAAATACAGAAATATATATAGCCCAAAACATAATGGTAGAATCTAATGAGAATCACCAATGAGAACATGAAGAACCACAAAAAAAAAAAAAGAAGAAGAAGAAGAAGAAGTAAATCACAGTCAGATGTTTTTTGGCATGTTCAAGCCATCATCATCATCATAATAATAATACATTTCTGTTCATCTCACTCCAGGATTATATGAAAATGTGAATTGAAAGTGCTCAGTGTTCAATAACAGCATGCCACAGCGCAACACCCCTTAAATAGGATTCATTTTCTTCATAAAAGCATTGTTTTCCTCGTGTTTTGGTGAGAAGGACAGAGACTCACCTGCACTATTAGAAACACCTGCAGGTGAAGCATCAGCCATTCAGATGAGTAACGCATCAGAGGCACTTCTGCAGATCTACAGACGGACACCGACAGCCTTCATAATGATGCAGCTCCTAATGCGACGGCCGCTATGACAGCTTGCCAATATGACGGGACAGAGGCGAGGACGGGCCTGGGCTTTTTGACGTATATGCAGAGCGCTGAAATGCTCGCAGGGGCCTGTCAAGAACACGCTTTCTTTTATTTCTCTCTTTAAGTGAGTTTAAGCAGCGATGTGACAGACGATCAGCTGCTCTTCTGCTCTCTCTCTCTGAAAAACTGCAAACTAAATGAATAGTTCTTAAGAATCAAGCTCTTTAGAGGCAGAGCTTCGAAAGGAGATAAAGAAATACATGCTCAGCGAGAGCCAGAGAGTTTATGAACACTGAGAAACAATAAAGAACCTGATGTGAAACTACAAACCCAAACACTTTTACACATCAGATCTCCAGCACATCTCCAACGGGATAAGGACATTTTAGAACAGAACTAGAAAAACAGATTAGATTAACTCCAAAAAAAACGTAGAGGATCAATTATCACAGCTTTAAAAAAAATGCATGGAAGTTTAAAAAAAAAAAAACTAATTTAATTAACTAAATTAATAATTTTAAGTTGCATTATAATGCTGATCATTGCATCAACTTAGTATTGTGTGCAATTTACATAGTTTTTTTTTTTAATAAAGTTAATAATTAATAATTTTAGAACAGAACTAGAAAAACAGATTATATTAAATCTAAAACGAAATTTAGGGGATCAATTATCACAGCTTTAAAAAAATGCATGGATAAAAGTAAAAAAAAAAATCTAATTTAATTAAGTTAATAATTATAAGTTGCATTATAATGCTGATCATTGCATCAAGTATTGTGCGCAATTTACATAGATTTAAAAAAAAAAAAATTAATTAATAAGTCTCAGCATGCTTTAAGATTAGATAAAAAGAAAAAATGTTGAATTAATTTGTTTTGTTGTTATTATTTAGTAAATGGAGAGACATGTTACCGTTCAATACTCTTACATTTGAAATGTAAAAGTTTTTGTGTGTTTTTTTTAGTTTAAATGTTTTAGTTTTTGTGTTTATCATTAAAAAAAAAAAAAACTTAATTACTTGGCAATGCATTACACCCAACACTGTTAGTAAATACATGAAAGTATAGACTACATTAAAAATAAGAGCTTAAATTTATGCAAAATAATTTATTTATAGCAATTTATGCAAATAATACATTTTGCATGCACAATTACAGCTGTTAATGAACTAAAATAAATCAGACTAGCTTATTCCAGGTCCACAATTCAATTATGTATGTTGAAAAAAAAAAAAAAAAAATAGTGAACTTACTATTTTTGAGTTATAAACTTAAAATTGGTGTGCATGCTACAAAATATAAAGTTCCACTAACTCAGTGTAGTTTGCTGGTTGAACAACATTTTATTAGAAATTGCTCCATAACTCCAAAAGATTAATGCAAACTTTTTGTTTAGAGTTGAAACGTTTGTTTTTAGCATGCACAAACTACAAGCCAGTTTAAACTGACGCCAAAAGCATGAAGTGGAGTTCTGATACTGATTCATTCCTTTATTAAGGTTCAGATATCGTTGCACAGGAATGTAGAGTAAAAAATACTTGTGATTAAAAAATCTGTTAGAACAATGAATCAACTGAAACGTTCCAAAATTTCAGGCTACAAAGCAAAATAAAAAAATATACATATGTATATTCGTCCGTCGTGCACGAGCTACCAGAAGCTTCATCGATTATTGATGCTCTTAAATACTGATTATGAGAGAATGCTGCTTCATTCTGTACATACGAGACAAAGAAAAAGAGAAATCGCGTCAGAAGGCCTTCCCCTGCCGGATCATTGCCTAACGCAGTCAATCAGAGACGAATGAAATGTGAATCGCGAAGAGCCGATCGCTGGATCTTCAACAGAGTGAAGAAACCACAACGCTGATCTTCAGACACCAAACGGGCATGAAGAGATTCAGATTCTGGTTTTATTATTGTAGTGCTATCATTAGGTTTCATTAAGTCTGTGCAGCTTTTTCTTGCATGATCATACTGTGGAATAAAGAAGGATGTGGTTTGATGAATTATGCGATCGCTTTGGCTTCGGGCAAGAACGCCTCCCAGTATTTTATTAGCTGAAAAACAGACAAAGCAAACATGAAATGAACTTTTTACAACTGCTCATTTGTAAAACACGCTACCGTCGCATGATGGTTCAACACGTACCTGCTGCTGTGTGTGAACTAGGGACTCCAGATATTTAATGATGACAACTCTGAAATCCTTCACTCTGTCTTTCTGTGAAGAGAAAAAGACACTCAGGTCAGAGAAACCAGCGTTTGGTTTCTACAGACATTCTGACAGCTGAACTCACCTCGAATCGCCCAACCTCTCGCCGGATGTTTTTTGATATCTGCTCAAAATCTCTTTCACCCTGCTGCACTTTACCTTCCCACTAAACACACAGAGACATGAGAGGCTTTATGACTTCAGTGTTTCAAACAGAAGGAGCTGAAAAACTGGCCGTCATGAGCAGAACAAACAGAGTCACATCAGGTCGGAAGGTCTAGTGAGCGTATGATGATGATTTATGGAATGAGGGCGTGAACTATAATGACTCCTGCATTAAAAACTACAACTAAACAACACAAGACATCAGCATTTATTAAATACTACAAATGAACCAGCAGCTGCTGAAGGAACAGTTCGCCTTATAATGAAAACCTGCTGAATTTCTTCATCAGATTTGTAGAAATGCGTCAGTCCATCACTGCCTCTGCAGTGAATGGGTGCCGTCAGAATGAGAGTCCAAACAGCTGATAAAAACATCACAATAATCCACAAGTAATCCACATCACTCCAGTCCATCAGTTACTATCCTGAAGTGGTACTTGAAAAGTGCTTGAAACATTACAATGCTAAATGACCACTATCAAATATTTATTACAATATGTAGTGATAAAACAGTGTTTCCATCTAACATGTATTTTGAGCTGCAGCTCGTCATATTAATGGAGTGTTTCACTAGTTAACAGTAAACTGGTTACCTCACCTCAGTATGTTGGTAGATTTGTGTCGGATGTGATCTTTGGAATGGAAATATGGATATTTTATTTGTAAACATCAAACTACTTCTGCTTATTTCAGTTAATCTCATAAAACTGGTGAGCTAAGCCAGTAGTAATACTGACAGTTTTGTGTAAACATGACTGAAGACATGAAAAGTGGAGGAACAGACAAACTGAATCAAGTGAGTAATTGATTCAAACTCGTGACTTCAATCATTCAGTTCAGGTGATTCATTTTAGAATTTCGACATTGTTTATGATTTTAAAAAGGCACTTACAGTGATGGGTGAAACGGAGCTTTTCAAAACTCTGACTCAGTCCAAACATTCTGTCGCAAAATGATTCATTGTTTTGAAGCGCTCCAATCGGATCGTGTAACACGAATCATTTGATGCAGATTGGGAATTCAAATCGCGTATCGCGAATCAGACTTTGGAGCGGGTTCATGAATCATTTGATTCAGATCGTACTTTCATTGGTGCGGGTTTGCAAATGATTTGATTCAGTTCAGAAATTCGTGCAGGTTCACAAATCATTTAATTGATTGAGGCTTCATAGTGGGTTCGCAAATTATTTCATTCAGATCAAGGCTTTGGAGCAGGTTTGCAAAACAATTTTTTTTATTCAGATTGAGGCTTTGGAGTGGGTTCGCGAATCATATGATTCAGATCGGAATTTTGTAATGGGTTCATGAATCATTTCATTCAGATCAAGGTTTCGGAGTGGGCTTGCGAATCATTTGATTCAGATCAGAATTTCGTAGAAGGTTCACGAATCATTTCATTTAGATCGAGGCTTCATAAAAATATATAAAAAAATATATATTTTTTGTCTATTTATCTTTTTTAGAATTTGAAAGATGAGACATTGTCTGATAAGTAAGATCTCTGTGTGAAGTCAAAAAAGTAGTGCTTAAAAGGCCTTGAAAGTGAAAGTCCTGGAATTTCATTTTACAGTATCTGTACGAACCCTGTTAAAAAGACAAAAGTAGAAACAAATCCATCATTAAGACATTTAACTAAAATACGAGTCCATAATCCATAAAAACGCTTCCTCCAGTGAAAAAGTGGTCTGGTCTGAATCAGGAGAGAAATCTGCACAGATCAAGCACTGTTTACAAACCAAAACAGCTCTAAACAAATATGTGGCTGGATTTTGATGTGAGAGACAACAAGAGATGGACTTTTTCCACTGGAGGAAGTGTTATTATGGATTATGGACTCAATGTATTTTAGTTAAAAATGTCTTAATGATGGATTTGTTTCAGCTTTTGTTTCGCTTCTCGAGATGTGAACTGATGGACTGGAGTGGTGTGGATTATTTGTGGATTATTGTGATGTTTTTATCAGCTGTTTGGACTCTCATTCTGACGGCACCCATTCACATCCACTGGTGAGACAGTGATGGAATGACACATTTCTATAAACCTGATGAAGGAAACAAACTCGTCTGCATGTTGAGCACATTTTCATTTGGGCTGAACTATTCCTTTAAGGAGAGATTAAACAGTGGGAAAGACGCTGTAGTGTTTGTAAGCATGTCATGTGCGTCTGATGAATCCATAATTAGGCTCTGATCTACATAATGCAAATATAAGTATGTGTGAGGAGCGTAAGAGAGCAGACGTGACGGTGGAGACAGCAAATCAAATCAAAGCGAAGGTCCTACCTCCTCGATCTCCTTTGTGGGGCGTGACGGGGAAAATGCAGAAATTAAAGAGGCTGAAAATGTTTCGTGCTTAAAAGAATCAATAACTGTCATGAATTCCTGCAGCTGTCAGGCGGTTTGAGGTAAACAGTAGAGATATGAATGAACCGAAGGGAGGGGAAGGGAAACAAACGTGCTGGATAATTCCCATCAGCCCCAGCGCTGCTCACGTTAAACCACGACATCACCGCGTTTTCTCATTATGGTTTGTTTCAGTGAGAGTTTGTCATGTTTTGTACCTCCTTGATCTCGTCTTTGGCCTGCTGCAGTTTGTCGGGTTTGTTGGCGTACTGGAGTTTGGCTTCGGCCTCTCTCTTGCGCTGCAGCATCACCTGCGCGTCCTGCCATTTGGCCCACGTCTTCATCCGCTGGTCAAACACACCCTACGGCACAGACACGAAAAATGACAAAAACATGCAACGAAATGACCAAAACTCTAACCAAAATGAACATGAAAGCCTGAAATACATACACTAAAAATACATCTTAAATCAAAACATTAACAAAAACTATAACAGCATTTCAAAGATACTAAAATAACACGTACGTTTGCAAGTTTATTGTTAAAAACAGACATCTCTACAGCCGTATGAGATGCTCGTGATGTTCTCCACTCACTTTAACGGCGGTGATGAGCCGCACATAGTCTCCCAGCAGCTCTGAGAACATGTAGAAATCAGCAAAGGCCTGATCCTGATGCAGCTGGTCGATCTTCTCCTCCACTTCGGCCAGCTGGGACAGAGCTCGCGACAGCGCCGTATGATCCTCAGAGTTTCCCAGCATAGCCGTGCTTTTAGCGAACGACGCCGTGTTCACAGACAACTCTGAGAATCAGAGAGCGAACGTGAACATGATGATCAATGATGGAGAGTCATTATGCAGCATATACACTATAGGATAAAAATATGCAATAATGACCAAGTATCTTCTGCTCACCAAAGCTGCATTTATTTAATTAAAAATACAGTAAAAATGTGATATATTTTTAAAATCTAAAGTAGCTGAATTTTATGTGAATATCTGTTAAAGTGTAATTTGTTTCTGTGATCAAAGCTGAATTTTCAGCATCATTACTCCAGTCTTCAGTGTCACATGATCCTTCAGAAATCATTCTAATATGCTGATTTGCTGCTCAACAAACATTTCTGATTATTAGCAATGTTGTGCTACATTTTATTTTTCAAGATTCACAGATGAACAGGAAGTTCAAAAGAACAGCATTTATTTGAAATAGAAATCTTTTGTAACATTATACGTCTTTACTGTTACCTTTGATCAATTTAATGCATCCTTGATGAATAAAAGCAATGATTTTTATCCTAAACTTTTAAATGGAAGTGTACCACAGTTTCCACATTGATAATAACCAAGTTTGTTGAGCAGCAAATCAGTATATTAGAATGATTTCTGAAGGATCATGTGACACTGAAGATTGTAGTAATGGAGCTGAAAATTCAGCTGTGCATCACAGAAATAAATTATATTTTTGCAGAGATTCACAAAGAAAACAGTTGTTTTAAATTGCAATAATATTTCACAATTTTACTGTATTTTTCATCAAATAAATTAAAAGGAGGACCTTTTAATTTATTAACATTTATCAAAAAAATAAATGCAGCCTTGGTGAGCAGAAGAGACTTAAAAACATTTTTTAAAAAATCTTACTGAGCTCAAAATTTTGACAGGTAGTGTATAAGATCATAAATATAACTCATAAAACATAAGTTCTTAATGTTATGATGTTTTTATTTGTATTATGAACGCGTCTTACCCTTCCTGTGACACACGAGTGATTCCACACTAGCGTGAAGTTTTCTGAGCTGAACGTCCAGATTCTCAAACTGCTGCTGTTTCTCTTCAAACCACTTTATACACAAACACAAAGTCAATAAAAAGAAAACACTTCATCCAAATGATGATATAGCATGCATGCTTATAAATAAAGTTCAGCGATCAGTTCTTAAAAATAACATTTTTTCTTAGTGTAAAGAACAATTCAATCACCTAAAGAATGTTTTGAGCATTTAAAGGCTTCCAAGTCAAAATAAACTGTCAGGTTGTCTTTCTTAAGTGTAAATTCATGATTTTATTTATATTTGCATGTAAGTGTGATGGATGCGTGACACCGTACCGACTGTAAGCCGTGTTCAGTGTATAAAGAGCAAATGCGTGTCACATGTCCTGACCCCCACTCTCTCTCTCTCTCTCTCTCTCTCTCTCACACACACACACACACACACACACACACACACACCTTAGGACTGTAGCCAGAGAGCAGCTCATTAATTCGTCTCATTATTCAAGTCCAAAAATCAGAGCCTTACCGCATCCGATTCATTCATCTTGATTGTCATTTTGTTGACAGCGTCGGCCGCTTTGTTTACCATCCTCAATATTCCGGCCCCACTCAGCGCCTGTGTGCTAACCGCTCGCGGCAGCTGGGATAAAATGACAAATAAGGGCAAACAAACCGGTTAACAGGCCGCGGCTCAGATCCCGTCCCGCGGGGAGCGTTTCTCCTCCCGCCGCCCCGCCTCCGTCCGCGGCGCACCGGGATTTTCTCCAGTCCCATACATTTCAATGCCGGTCCAATTTAATACGTTTCACCCTGGAAAACTCTCAGAGGGCCCGCGGGCAAAAATAGCTTTCAATCGGCCCGACCGTTTAGCCCTTTACAATTGCTGGAGTCTTCCATTATACATACTTAATACAGACGTTGGCCGCGCTCACGGCCGGCCCACTTTTGGGCCTGTAAAGAGAAAATAAGGGACTGGAGGAGCACAAATCCATTGGATCTGTTCAGCGTGCTATTCAAGACGACCGAGAACGATGATCAAAAGTGAGAAACTATTACTACAGGTGACTTTATGAGCACTGGGTGTAATATAATGTACTTTTCTCACTTGAATTTAAGGTAATATTTTAAATTCATATAATCTGATGTCAATATGATTCATTGTGAAACATCCACACGCAGTGTTTTTACACTCATGTGAAGTGTCTGGAGTGAATTAAACATTCAAGACATTCACATTTATATGGAAGCTTATTTCTAAAGAGGAATAAAACAATAAAAATGAAAACGGCAAAATTCTCTCTCACAATTCAGAATTTTTGTTTCTGCAGCAGAATAAAAAACTAAAAAGATATTTTAAAATTTCATGCACATTCATGGTAATTCTGAGTTTATATCTCTCAATTCTGAGTTTATTCTTGCAATTCTGTTTATTTCTAGCAATTCTGTTTATTTTTGCAATTCTACGTTTATTTCTTGCAATTCTGAGTTTATATTTGTCGATTCAGTTTATTTCTTGCAATTCTATGTTTATATCTCAATTTTGAGTTTATTCTTGCAATTCTATTTTTCGCAATTATACATCTATTTCTTGCAATTCTATGTTCATTCTTGCTATTCTACATTTATTTTTGCAGTTCTGTTTATTTTCACAATTCTAAGTTTATTTTTGCAAGTCTAATTTTACTTTTGCAATTCTGTTTATTTATTGCAATTCTGAGTTCATTCTTGCAATTCTACGTTTATTTTTACAATTCTTTGTTTATTTTCGTAATTCTAAGTTCACTTGTTTATTTTCAATTCAGAGTTTATTCTTGCAATTCTGTTTATTTTTGCAATTCTACATTTTTCTTGCAATTCTGAGTTTATATCTGTCAATTCAGTTTAATTTTGCAATTCTGTTTATTTTTACAATTCTGAGTTTATTTCTTGCAGTTCTGTTTATATGTCAATTTTGAGTTTATATCTCTCAATTCTACATTTATTCTGGCAATTCTGTTTATTTCTTGCAATTCTGTTTATTTTCGCAACTAAGTTTATTTTTGCAATTCGAATTTTACTTATTGCAATTCTGTTTATTGCAATTCTGAGTTTATTCTTGCAGTTCTACGTTTATTTGTACAATTCTTTGTTTATTTTCACAATTCTACGTTTATTTCTTGCAATTTAGAATTTATACCTCTCAATTCAGTTTATTCTTGCAATTCAGTTTATTCTTGCAATTCTGTTTATTTTCGCAATTATACATTTATTTCTTGCAATTCAGTTTATTTCTTGCAGTTCTGAGTTTATATCTCTCAATTCAGTTCATTTCTTGCAATTTAGAGTTCATATATCTCAATTCAGAGTTTATTCTTGACATTCTAATTTTATTTCTTGCAATTCTGAGTTTATATCTCTCAATTCTGAGGATCTTTCTGAGAATTACAAGAAATAAAAAGTCAGAATTGAGATAAAAAGTTGCAAATAAAGCGGTTATTTTTTGATGTGGCGTAATCAGATGGGAATAAAACCCAAGAGCAGCTCAGTAACTGTCTGATAATATGACTCTCCCATATAAAACATCTCTATCGTTTAGAGAGATGGCGACGGTACCTCTGAACTCTCCAGAAACTGCAGGACATCGGGGTCTTTGAGCAGCGCGGGGTGTTTGACGGTCCTCAGCAGATACCTGCAACACAAACACGCGTCTCCCATCAGGATCCAGTTCTCTAACAGATGAAGTCTAGAGCCGAGCCGAGGAAAGCCGGCCGAGCCGCTGACCTTCACGTCAGTCAGCGGCCTGATAAAAAGGGCAGAGAAATGTCAGCGCCTCACTTAACTGTAACTTTTATTCGATTCATCAGTTTGTGCAAAACCAGGAGCGCAGCAGCGATCAGCGGCCCAAAGAACGGCAGGACGGCAGCAAACCTCCTGAGCGCGCACATAATTATTTATCTAATATTTCTTGCTTAACCTTTTAGCCACAAAAGAGCAGAACACGAGTGATCTTTGCACCGCATCAGACGAACAGAAAACACGACACTGCAGGGATTCACGTGGAGCCAACCGGCACTGGATATCGATCTGATTCGATTCACAAGCTTGCGATTCGATTCAGTTTCAATCTCGATGCAATTTGATTCAATATAGATTCATTTGGATATTTAGGCAATCAGATCGGTCACTAGCGGTCATCTAGCTCTACTGCTGACGCTCAAAGAAAGTGAAATCAGTGAATAAATGAATGCAGAAATGTGATATCTACATTAAACTAATTGGAAATACCTTTCCAAAGCGGATCTTCTCTTTTCTACAAACTCCACCGATGACAGGTCCTCTTTTCCCACTTTGACCTTCGTCATTCCTGAAACACACATAAACGAGCTCATCGTGAATCTGACGCCACCAGAACACGACTCTGATCATTTGTGCATGGACTTACCCACAATGCTCTTCTCAGGCGCAGGAGGCACAATGTAGCCGATGTGCATGTACTTAGAGGCTAATTTACTGTGCAAACCCAGAAAATCACTGAAGCGCCTCTTGACGGAGACCTCGTCTCTGCTGAATATGGACAGACTGGTCTGCAAACAGAGAATAAGAGTCACATGATTCGTCCAGAAGATGAACGACATCTTAAAGCAGAAGCTAAGCTTTTCTTACTTTGGTCGTGACTTTATAGACCATGTATGCATTCATGCCGTCACCTAGAAAAACACACAAATTAATCACAATCAGAAATGCCATGTGTGCACAAATACACAAGGAATTTTTTTTTTGCATTTAAAGTTTTTTTCATTGTGCATTCCAATTAATGTCAATCAAATTGCAGTTGGATTATTTTGATTAAAAAATAACTAAAAAAAAAAAAACAGCTAACTAACACAATAAAACAATAAAAACATAACATAAAAAACATGGTTTTTGAAGAATCTAGAATTGTGTATATTATATATATACATATATATATATATATATACACAGTCAGTTTTTTCATATGCACAATGAAAAAACTGAAAATTAAAAAATAAAATAAAATAATATATATATATATATATATATATATATATATATATATATATATATATTTTTTTTTTTTTTTTTTTAATTTATTTATTTATGTTTTTTTTTTATTTATTTAATTTTATTTTTTTTTGTATTTTCAGTTTTTTTCCAATTAATGTAAGTCAAATTTGAATAAAAATACAGCTAACCAACACAACAAAACAATAAAAACATGATAACATAATAAAAAATATGATTATTGATGATGATTGAAGAATCTAGAATTGTGTATATATATATATATATATATATATATTTTTTTTTTTTTTTTTTTTTCATTTTCAGTTTTTTCATTGTGCATTCCAATTAATGTCAATCAAATTGCAGTTGGATTATTTTGATTAAAAATAACTAAAAAAAAAACCAACTAGCTAACTAACACCATAAAACAATAAAAACATGATAACATAATACAAAAAACATAATTTATATAGAATCTAAAATGATATGTGTGTATATATATATATATATATATATATATTTTTTTTTTTTTTTTTTTTTTTTTTTTTTTTGTATTGTATTTTATATATATATATTTATTTAAAAATGTTTTTTCATTGCGCATTCCAATTAATCTCAATCAAACTGCAGTCTGAAATATGAAATGAAAAGAAAAAATATGAAATGTATATTGATACATTTAAAAGATATATATTTCCAGGAGCTCTGGGTAGGTAAATAAATAAATAAATGTACATAACATATATAAAATAAATATACCTTAATAAGTACAATAATACAAATAAAAATGAATAAGAACAAATATATCAAATAATAATAAAAAATAATAATTGCAAGGCTACATGAGACAGATGTGAGTGTGTTCATCATCAACATTATCTTCTTTGACTGATATTTTGGGGCAAAACACGTCAACACCGAAAATGATTGACAATAAACCATTTCCCACCAAACAGACCAGTTTGTTTTTAGAATACCGATGAATGCTCTCAAAATGAATGACTGCAAACATGTTTGTGCTTGAGTTTTTCTAGCAGTGAGTATGTAGGTGTCATCAATGTAAAACTACACTCTTCATTCAGAAACACTGCGAGACTTTCATTTATTTTCCGGTGCCGTCGTCGCTAAACGCAGCTCGGAGCGAATCTGCGGCTGATAACATTTGAAAAGGTCTATCGATTCTCAGCGTCCAGCAGGAGAGCGCCAGTTCATCCTCAAACACCTTACCAACTTTCTCAGGGTCAGACACGGAGATCTGGATGTCGAACGTGTCCCTGTTTTCCTCTTCGTCTTCATCCTACAGAGGAAAATCTTCAGTGATTCAGAGAGTCAAACTCATGAACATGAGATATGAGATACGACCGCAAACGGCGCTTCACCTCGTCCGGCGAGCGGTCGAACACGTCCACTCTGGGGTTGATCATGACGGTGGGCGTCACGGGCGTGATGGCGGGCGACGGTCCGTCTGACAGGATCGGCTGCCGCTCCGGACTGTCCAGAGACACTTCCTCCGTCGCTTCTGAACGAGACAAATAACGTGATTTAAACAAACACTGCTGAGAGAATCAAGCTCCCCGGCTCAAATTTTTGATTTTGCTAATATTTCCTCTGAAGAAAGACAGACATGCATAGTGCTGAATCCAAAATATTAAATGTCATGGATGAATATTTACTGAGTAATGCACTATTTTGTAGAGGGGGGTCAAAGTGGCAATTTTCACCTGAGATTCAGAGCCAAATTACAGGGGGCTAAAAATGACTTTAGAAAGACGGCAGCATCTTAATGTCTTTTTTTACACAGAGATTGGTAGGTCTGTTAGAGAAATCAGCTGACTTTAGCAATCTTTGTTGCATTATGTGCCAAATGGGGAAACAGCACTTTTGACCAACATTTGGTTTTCAATCACTGAAAATGGGTAGTATTCAACAATCTGACATTGGAGCCTCATTGAGATCCCCGTATCTCTGGGACTGAATGATGTAGGGCCTTGAAAATTCAGATTCCAAAAGAAAAGGTTATGGTTTAGTTTCTTGAGTTATAGGCAAGCAAACTTTGGAAAAAGTATATTTATGGCACTCAGACTGGTGTGATCAAAGCAGTAGTTCTGACAGAAGGAAGCGAGATACATTTCTAGTTTCAACATTATTTGTTCTTTAGACATTCCTCTTTAAAAGAAAAGAAGTATCATATTTTTTGCAAAGTGACCCACATTTGGTTTCTGACCACTGAAAATGTGCACATTTTAATGATTTACTGTTAAAGCCATATTGAAATTCCAATATCTCTGGAACCGAATCCCATAGTGCCTTAAAAATAAAGATGCCAAAAGGAAAGTTTGTTAAGACCCAATATCTAAAGGAGCATTAAGATATCTTTAATACATTTTGAGTTACAGGCATGCCAACTTTGGAGTAAAAATTAAAAAAAAAAAAAAAATGCTGTTTTTCCATTTTTGAATGGTCACCATTGGCACATAATGCAACAAAGATCGATAAAATCAACAGATTTTACTAATAGAACTACCAATCTCTGTGTAAAAATAACATTAAGGTGCTGCCATCTTTCTGGGGTCATTTTTAACCTGCTGTAATTTGGCTCTGAATCTCAGGTGAAACCCCCCCTTTACAAAATAGTGGATTACTCTGTAAATATTCATCCATGACATTTAATATTTTGGCTTTCATTAGTATTCAAAATTCAACATATTCAAAATTGTAACAAAATCAAAAATTTAAGTTAGGCAAGTTTTTTTTTTTAATTTGCTTGATTTGACACGGAATGACCCTTTAGACCTTTACAAAACTCTCGGTTCAGTTGATTATTAACAAAATGTGAGCTGTCATGCGACATGCCATTCACTATGCAGCTCATATGTTTGGGGTTGGTGAGATTTTTAATGCTCTTCTGCTCACCAAGGCTACATTTATTTCATTAAAAATACAGTAAAATTGTGAAATATTATTGTAATTTAAAATAGCTGTTTTCTATGTGAATATCTGTTAAAATGTAATTTATTCCTGTGATTTCAAAGCAGAATTTTCAGCATCATTACTCCAGTCTTCAGTGTCACATGATCCTTCAGAAATCATTCTAATATGCTGATTTGCTGCTCAACAAACATTTATGATTATTATCAATGTTGAAAACAGTTGGGCTGCACAATATTTGTGTGGAAACTGTCACACTTTTTATTTTTCAGGATTCACAGATGAATAGAAAGATCAAAAGAACAGCATTTATTTAAAATAGAAATCTTTTGTAACATCATAAATGTCTTTACTGTTACTTTTGATCAATTTAATCCATGCTTGAGTTACAAAGTATCAATCTGAGTAACTTGAGTAACTTTCCAACAGTTTGGCACATCAAAAAGTTTGAAATAACAAAAATCATATTTTAGAAATTTTAATAAAATCTATTTGGGTTCAAAAGTTTGGGGTCAGAATGTTTTTTAATGTTTTGACGTCTCTTCTGCTCACTAAGGCTGCATTTAATTAATCAAAAATATAGTAAAAATTGTAAATATTATTACAATTTCAAATTAATCTTTGTCTGTGAATATCTGTTAAAATGTAATTTATTTCTGTGATGCGCAGCTGAATTTTCAGCATCATTACTCCAGTCTTCAGTGTCACATGATCCTTCAGAAATCATTCTAATATGCTGATTTGCTGCTCAACAAACATTTATGATTATTAGCAATGTTGAAAACAGTTGTGCTGCCCGATATTTTTGTGGAAACCGTCATAAATTAGATTTTTCAGGATTCACATGAATAAAATGAATAAAAAGATCAAAAGAATTTTGAAATTTATTTGAAATAGAAATCTTTTGTAACATTACAAATGTCTTTACTGTCACTTTTGATCAATTTAAAGTATCCTTAAATTAAATAAAATAAAATAATGAATTTCTTTAAAAAAAAAAAATGAATGTGTATATATATATATATATATATGTAACATAAATGTTCTGTTGTGCCTTGAGCTGTGAGCCAATAGAAACAAAACTTTCTCAAAACCATCCAATCCTGAAGCTTCACATTCTGAATATATAAATGACTCATCTACAAACTCAGATTATAGGAATCACACACCAGCAAACAGGTCGTCGGTGTCGTCGTCCAGCAGGATGGGCTCTGCTTTGGGTCCATTAGAGCTGGTGCTGATGTCTTCTGCAGGCAGATGAGCCACTTCTGGAGACTGAGAGAGAAAACAAACACAGTTTAGCACATGAAGTTTTATCAGAGACAAAAATAGAGCAACAGGCCAGAGAACAATCTAATAATAATAATAATAAATCTGTAAAACTGTAAAAAATCTAAATCTAAGAGTTTCCCCCTGAAAACTGAAGCTCATTTCCCATTAAAAACAACAGGAAGTGACACATCTCCTCACACAATAATACTATAATTTATATATTCTAAAACATTATTATAATTTTAACTAATATATCTAATTATAAGCTTTGCAATGAAATATTTTCTTTTTTACTTTGCATCCAACTTTCTTCGGTAGTTCTATAGAAACTGACAGAGCCAGAACTGAACATGTGAATGTCGTTTTGTGAGTGAATCAGTCTTGAGGAGCTGAAGTACATCAGTTAATGTGGCTCTCGCTCTCATCTCATCAAACTCTCCAGCAGCTCATTAAAGTTAATGTTCACACTCACACAATGTGTCTCCTGTCATAAACGTGTTTCTCTCACAGGACAAACTCATGACCAGAATCACAGGAAGTGTGCAGGGTCTTCCTGCGCTTCAGGGTCTCAGAATCTGCTGACTGGACGTAAACGAGGCCAGCGTCACATGAGCAGATCTGACCTGTCTCTACTGACGTTTATGAAGGATATTTTCTTACATGCATTTCGCTTAAGCGTTTACTAGCTGATAGCAAAGACTAAAGCGAGGCTCTACAGACAAAACTGGTGTTTGATGCACTGCTCAGTTTTGAGATTTGCCTCTATTTTGCTTCCATATCATGCCTCTTCTTTCAGACTATAGTGGAAAGAAAACATGCAAACACACTTTTAAGTGTTTCTTTTATTGCACTTTATCTATCTGCATCTGTTTTATTGCACTTTAAAGAGTTTTTTCTCTTACAAACACCAAACTTTACAGTTTTATTCCTCTCTATATTCTGAAGCTTTGTTCATATTTCATTCACACTGATTTATACAACATTTTACTCTAAAAACACGGTGAAAATGTGTTTGTTTTCTGTCTGTTGACAGCGTTTTATGATTTACGGAGTGATAAAAACTCTAATATGACAACAAAATCAAACAAGAATTGATGAGTTTGGCTTTATCCAGTGTTATTTATGTTCTAGAAAGTGTATGCAAATGAGTGCATATTTAATTAGATAATACCTCATTTGCATATGTAAACATAACACTTTAGAAAACTTGTAATATAAAACAATTGCTTTTGTGTACTGTGATTAACCACCTGGGGAAGTATGCTGAGATCTGTTGGTTGAAATATTTACCTTATTACCACATTCATGTTTACTGCTATTTTGAATTAACACATGACACTCCCATGCAAACATCACAATAACACTAATATTATTTGTTGGTGAGCTACTATATTAGTTTTCGGCAATGCAAAGTTTATTTATACAGCATGTTTCATACACAAAATGATAATCCAAAGTGCTTTACATATTAAATGAATTCAAATAATCATAAAAAATGTCACATTATTTAAAAAATTGATTTAAAGTGAAGTAAAACTAGTGCTGGGCAACGATTAATTGCGATTAATCACATCCAGAATAAAATTTTTCGTTTACATAATAATATATACGTGTGTCCTGTGTGTATTTATGATATCTTTATATGAATACACATGCATGCATAGACATAAAATGCTATATTTATATATCAAAAATATTTATACATAATATCAATTATATGAATGCAAACATTTTCAAAATATATACATAAATATACACAGTGTACACATATATTCTACGCAAACCAAATTTTTTTTTATTTTGGATGCTTTGAATTGTTTAACAGCACAGTTAAGAATAACAATGATGCAATCACTGTTATAGCATTCACATGAGTTTTACTCTTACTTCGGCTTCCTCGCGTTATTAATGTAGTTTGCAATTACTAAAAAGGGCTCTGATTCAAAATGCACAAGCTTGTAATCTGAAATGATGACGACTGATTCGATCTGTCGACGTGAATATTGAGTGTCTGCGCTGAAGCGGCGCAGTGTTGATGTGCGGAGGGAGCCCGTGATGCGCATGCGCGCTCTGCATCTCTACAAGCTCATGAAATTCAATGAAATCTTTCAGAATTAGATGTAAATACGCCGCTGATGTTTCGCTGATTATGAATATTGATTTGTGATTAGAGTGTGTGAGCAGAAGGGCGTGTCGATCCGCCTCGGCGGACAGTGAAGGCGATCATGGCGCGCAGCTTTAATCTCACCTCCATTGCGCTCACGGCGCTGACGAACAGATCCTCCCCGCCCTCCGACTCCGAGAAGTCCGACTGTGCGGCACCGGGCAGCGGTGGAGGTTCCCTGTCCTCCGCCATCTTCAACAATAACAGCCGAATAAAGTCTCACAGTCAGAGAATGAGTGTGTGATGAAGCCAGTCATGTGACCGAGTCTCATGACAGAAGCGCTTCATGCAGCTCATGCTCCGCCCTCACAGCGCAGAACGCCCACAAAAACAACACACACACACACACACACACACACACACACACACTGGTATTCCTGTCATTTGGGTTCATGCCATAGATGTAATGGTTTTTCTACTGTCCAAACTGTATTTTCTATCTCCTTATCCTAACCTCACCCATCACACAAAACTACAGGCATTTTTACATTCTCAAAACACTTCATTCTGTGTGATTTATAAGCTTGTTTCCTCATGAGGACCAGAAAGTGTCTCCACAAAGACTAAATTTACTAGTTTTACTATACTTGTGGGAACATTTGGTCCTCGTAATAGTAAATACAATTACACACACGCACACACACACTCGTATAACGTCCCTATATATAACATAATTCTAAAAAAAAAAAAATCATTAAAAATCATTAAAAAATCCACTATAGCCTAACCACAAATTAACAATGGTTTTGCTACACTAACAATAGTTTAACCATGGTATGTAGTAAAACTGTGGTTATACCAAATAGTAAATAATACATCAATCAATCAATCAATCATTCAATAAATAAATAAATAAATAAATAAAACATTTTACTACACTTTTACTATAATAAAGCCAGATAGCAAGGTGACATTGATTCAATGTTGAAATTCCATCAGAATCATCATTTTGGTTGAGGTTGAAAATTCCGTGCTAAATAATATTGGATTAAATAAATAACCATGGTTAATTTTTTTTTTAAGGAATTTGTGTGTTCTAGCTGTACTGCTTTAATGGTTTAATGTTTGATACTGTTTAATAACAAAAGAAAGAAAACGGGGGAAAAGATTTGTGATACGCGCTTCGAATCCCGATCTGAACCAAACGATAAAATGATTCACGAACCCGTTCTGAAGTCCCGATTTGACTCAAATGATTCGCGAACCCGTTCTGAAGTTCCGATCTGACTCAAAAGATTCGCGATTTAAATCCAATGATTCGCAAACCCGTTCGTCCCGATCTGACTCAAATCATTCGCAAACCAACTGTGAAGTCCCGATCTGACTCAAATGTTTCGCAAAGTCGTTCTGAAGTCCCGATCTAAATTAAATGATTCGCGAACCTGTTCTGAAGTTCCGATCTGACTCAAAAGATTCGCGATTTAAACAAAATGATTCGCGAACTCGTTCTGAAGTCCCGATCTGAATTAAATGATTCGTGAAACAGTTCTGAAGTTCTGATCTGACTCAAATGATTCGCGATTTAAATCAAATGATTCGCAAACCCGTTCTCAAGTTCCGGACAGACTCAAATGATTCACAAACCCGTTCTGAAGTCCCGATCTGACTCAAATTATTTGCGAACCCACTGTGAAGTCCCGATCTGACTCAAATGTCTCGCAAAGTCGTTCTGAAGTCCCGATCTGAATTAAATGATTCGCGAACCTGTTCTGAAGTTCCGATCTGACTCAAATGATTCGCGATTTAAATAAAATGATTCGCAAACCCGTTCTGAAGTTCCGTACTGACTCAAATGATTCACAAACCCGTTCTAAAGTCGCGATCTGAATCAAATGATTCGCGAAACCGCTGTGCAGTCCCGATTTGACTCAAATGATTCGCAAAGTCGTTCTGAAGTCGCGATCTGAATCAAATGATTCGCGAAGCCGTTCTGAAGTCCCGATCTGACTCAAATGTTTCGCAAAGTCGTTCTGAAGTCCCGATCTGAATTAAATGATTCGCGAACCTGTTCTGAAGTTCCGATCTGACTCAAAAGATTCGCGATTTAAACAAAATGATTCGCGAACTCGTTCTGAAGTCCCGATCTGAATTAAATGATTCGTGAAACTGTTCTGAAGTTCTGATCTGACTCAAATGATTCGCGATTTAAATCAAATGATTCGCAAAACGGTTCTCAAGTTCCGGACAGACTTAAATGATTCACAAACCCGTTCTGAAGTCCCGATCTGACTCAAATTATTTGCGAACCCACTGTGAAGTCCCGATCTGACTCAAATGTTTCGCAAAGTCGTTCTGAAGTCCCGATCTGAATTAAATGATTCGCGAACCTGTTCTGAAGTTCCGATCTGACTCAAAAGATTCGCGATTTAAACAAAATGATTCGCGAACTCGTTCTGAAGTCCCGATCTGAATTAAATGATTCGTGAAACTGTTCTGAAGTTCTGATCTGACTCAAATGATTCGCGATTTAAATCAAATGATTCGCAAAACGGTTCTCAAGTTCCGGACAGACTTAAATGATTCACAAACCCGTTCTGAAGTCCCGATCTGACTCAAATTATTTGCGAACCCACTGTGAAGTCCCGATCTGACTCAAATGTTTCGCAAAGTCGTTCTGAAGTCCCGATCTGAATTAAATGATTCGCGAACCTGTTCTGAAGTTCCGATCTGACTCAAAAGATTCGCGATTTAAACAAAATGATTCGCGAACTCGTTCTGAAGTCCCGATCTGAATTAAATGATTCGTGAAACTGTTCTGAAGTTCTGATCTGACTCAAATGATTCGCGATTTAAATAAAATGATTCGCAAACCCGTTCTGAAGTTCCGTACAGACTCAAATGATTCACAAACCCGTTCTAAAGTCGCGATCTGAATCAAATGATTCGCGAGCCCGCTGTGAAGTCCCGATTTGACTCAAATGATTCGCAAAGTCGTTCTGAAGTCGCGATCTGAATGATTCGCGAACCCACTGTGAAGTCCCGACTTGACTCAAACGATTCGCGATTTAAATAAAATGATTCGCGAACTCGTTCTGAAGTTCCGATCTGACTCAAATGATTCGCGAACCCGTTTTGAAGTTCTGATCTGACTCAAATGATTCGCGATTTAAAATAAAATGATTTGCGAACCCGTTCTGAAGTTCCGGACAGACTCAAATGATTCACAAACCCGTTCTAAAGTCGCGATCTGAATCAAATGATTCGCGAAACCGCTGTGCAGTCCCGATTTGATTCAAATGATTCGCGAACCCGTTCTGAAGTTCCGATCTGACTCAAATGATTCGCGATTTAAATAAAATGATTCGCGAACCCATTCTCAAGTTCCGATCTGAATCAAATGCGATTTAAATCAAATCGCGAATCATTTGAGTCAGATCGGAATCATTCGCAAACCCGTTCTAAAAAAGTTCCGAACAGATTCGCGAAGCCGTTCTGAAGTCCCGAACTGACTCAAATGATTATGACCAGCTGCAGCTCAAAATGCATGTTAGATGGAAAAATGATGGAGTTTGTAGCTTAATTTACTATTTTTGAAATAGGTTGAGCACTGTTTAAAGCATCAGTCATCTCATACCATTGAAGTGAATGTTATCAGTATATATTGTAATAAATATTTGAGAAATGATTGTTTTTATCTGATTCTATTAGTCTATATAGCGTGATAATCAATGTAAAAAAAGAGCAAATGGAAGAAGCAGCTGAACATGCGTAAAAAAGTATATAGCATTTCTGTTTAAAGGGGTCATCGGATGCTTAGTTCACTTTTTCATGTTGTTTGAACATTAATGTGTGTTGGCAGTGCATGTACAAATCTACCCTATAATGATAAAAATCCATGCAGTGGTTTTTAATTAATCTGTAAAAATGCCTGTCGTTGTGGCGTCACACCAACTGAGGCCACTCCCACCATAGTTGATTGACATGAGCGTCTTACCTCAGATCAGCAGTAACAATCCGCCCTCTTTGTTTCAGTGCCTGAGCAGGGATGTAAATTACACAAGAATATCTCCGATTGAGTGATTGAGGTGTTGTGTTGCTGGATGTAATAATGAATATAGTAGTCGTCATTTACTCCCGACATCTGAGCCGCTGAAGATGCAGTGGATTACGTTTGTTTGTGAAGGGAATGCGGCTCCCGATCTACATATATCCGTCTATGTTCACACGAATCATTCGTGATCCAGCTTCACTTACAGCAGAAGTGAGTATAAGTGTTTTTTATGAATCTTTGCAATCGCCTTTCCAAATAATGTGCTAGTTAGCAAGTTTAGCGGCTAAATGTGGCTAAAGTAAACAATCTCTCAGAGCAGCAGAGAGAAGAGAGGGGCGGGGCGAGCAGAGCTCATCTGCATTTAAAGCAACCTCGACCAGAATGAGATGATTTTTGCAGAGCTGATTTTGACAAGGTTAAAAGGGTGTTGTTTTACAAAACCATTGAGAATCTTTAACCAAAGTATATTATAGACTTTTCATTAAGACCCTAAATAATTATATCAACTTGCAGAAAATGGGCATCCCATGACCCCTTTAAGTAGTTATGCTGTGTGAGAAAAGTCAGTCAGGTTTAGTCCTATGTGAAACACTGGAACATTTTGGGAAAAACAAACAGCGAGGATTGAGCATCACTGGAGTTTGTGCAAACAAACACAAGACAAATGCTCAGACTGAGCTTCACCCAGCATCAGCAGCTCTGTTTTATTCTGGAAATGACTCTTTTAGATGAAGCCACGCAGACAGATGAACATCCAGCTCAGTAAATACAGTATGAGCGCATCTGTCAGAGGAGAAACTCCAGCATCTCTCAAACTCAGCGCTCCGTCCGTCTGCAGCTCCTGAGGGACGCGATTCCTGCAGCGCGAGCGCTTCACGGAGCCTGCGCCGCCATCGAGCCGTGACAGGACGCTTCATGTAATGAGCTGCTATTTACAACAAATAAGGTGATGGAGGAACACGGTGCCAAATGATGGCGCGGTTCTCCAGGGGCCGAGGCGCGGGGCCCGAGCTCCATCCGCAGGAGAACGCCCGAGATCAATGAAACAGGTTAAGGGAGCCATCGCAGGCCAATGAATAACTGCCAGAGATGCCGGAGCCAACAGACAAAAGCACTGACATCAAACGCCGAAAAGAAGGAGGCGGGAAACGCGCGGCAGTGGCGGGAGCCGCGATCGATGTCTGATAAATATGAAGCGGTGGATCCTGACAAACGGCCGTTCAGCGGCTCATTTGCCGCAGATCGGGTTCGGCTTCATTCTCTCACTGTGTGAAAAAACACACACATGTTATAGTCATGCATTTCCTCATGATGAAGATGGGTATTTAACCCCCTGCTGCTGCTGGGTAATTAGAGAACAGAAACAGTACGTTTTGCTTTGAATGAGGCGAAACTTGGTGAATTTCGTGGCACTTGTTGAACACACACATACTAAAAAAGGCTAAATGGTCTTAAAAATAGCTACACGTGTACTGAAAATGGATGCCATAGGAATTAAGTCCCAATCTAACTCAAATGATTCACGCTCTCAAGTCCCAATCTGAATCAAATGATTCAAAAGTTGTTCAGAATGAGGAGTTCTATCATACGATACAAATATTGTGTGTATGTGTGGAAAACCGCACAATGTACAATCGTTTATGCCCTCAAAAAATGCAAACCCCCCCCAGTGGATGATTTCTTTCAAATTTCTCAAAGACCTTTGGAGCAATGAGTCAAACAGGCCCACTGAGTTTTGTTCAGTGCTCAAAATTCATCGGCCAATGGCGGCCATATTTTTTTGAGATATGGAAATGTCCCCATAGACACTTGTGGCACTTTGGACCAAGATTGTGCACAGCGATTTTCATGTTGATAGGACAAATGGTATAGCCATTTTTTCACATTTTGGCATACCTTTGCCACAGTGAGTCAAAAGTTCATCTTTTTTTTTGATACTTATTGATATTCACTCTCCAGTGAATCTTTCTGCACTGGTTTGGTTCTGATTGGGCGAAAAACATAAAACTAGTTTGCAAATAGCAGGTTTTGCAAAAAAAGGGAAATACCTGAAAATTCCGTGCATGCATTTTATCAGGCATGACCCAGGGATTCCAACGACATAAGACACTTGAGCCTGTGACTGACGGTTTAGGTGTTATGAGCGATTTCGTACTTTCGGTCACTGTTGTCTCATTTCATTTTCATGTCTTTGTCTCTATTTTCTTTAAATGCCAGGGGTTTGAAAAGTTATAAAAGGAAGGCTTTTATTTTTGTTTTCTAAGAGGCACAAAGTAGATTTTTGTTTTCTCGAGGAAAGTCACTCTATCTATCATTCTAGTCACTCTATAAATGTTAGAGGTAAAAGTGGGGCAATGAGATATGGCTGTCACACGAGTCTGAATATTCTACTTGAGTTGTTGAAGTATAATTTTAATGGTAGTATTCTGGAAACCAGCATTGACCCTTCATGTCATTTCCTGCTAATAGTAGTTGCTATCAATCAGACTGTATTTGGCAATGCACCTATACAGAAATATTTTGGTCAGAATTTATCATTTTTGTCCAGTTTTATTTTGTAAGTGACTTCTCATTTAAAAGAAGATGCAGGAAATTCAGAGTTGCCTTAGACAAGTGTATGGAAACTTTACAAAATTCAGTTAATTCAAAAGCAATGAAAACTGTACTTCTTTATTCATCCTCTGTGTCCTCATAAGATGTATATCCTTTCTTGTCTTTGTATGTAATTATCTGCATATTGTTTAATAAAAAAAAAAAACTTTTGGTCGCTGTAGCGCCCCCGTCAGGCCGACTGGGGTGAGAATTGGTGGCGTTGTAGGTGGTGTGAGTACTACCATCCTGCCAAGTTTCTAGTCTCTACGACTTACGGTTTGGTCTGCACATTCAGTTTTATGTGGAAATCGCTCATCCTTGACCAGCTACGCGCTTGAACCCCTAACAGAAGTAAGTAATTCTGTCTGAAAACACTGTTTTAGTAACCAGAGATTGAACAACCCTGTGTAGCCTGTATATATAGTGTTAAACCGTGGTGTTAGCGATGATTTTGTTTCTTTCCACCAGATGGCAGCAGTGACTGGATTTTTAAATATGTTTGGTCTATTTAAATCCTGCATTAGTGCAAGTATGAAATGTTTTCAGATTTCTTTGTTTTGTTTTGTTTTTTTAAATAAAATTAAATATTGTTTAGTACTATTAAATCACCTCAAAGTACAAGGGTAAGGATCTTTTATTTAAATATTATTAAAGTGTTTATGAAATAATAATCTTCATTCTGTTCAGTATCTGTGGAGTTTAAGCTCCAGTGAGGTTCGCTGTGATTCCCGTCTGTGCAGCGTGAGGCAGAAACCACATTCCACTCACTTTATTACAATTTCCAAATATTTGATCCGGAGGAACGGCCGTGTTTTTCTGTCAGAACGGCTCATTACGCACAGTCCATCATCTGGACATATCGCTCATGTTTAGGATGAATATGAAAGTGTCATCAAATGAATCTGTGCATTGATGATGATGATGATGTTTACTAAAATCTGACTCATCTGATGGTGAATTACATCACAACCATGTTAAGTAATGATGATGGTCACACTAACCCGCTCCAGCTCATGTTTTTTAATTGTACTGCACCTTTAAATAATGGAAAGTCCACTAAAAGTTGTCAAACATCATTTCACGTCACTGAAGATATACAAATGCAGCAGGAAGCAGAAACAGTAACTAAATAAATGAACGTCATCAACTGTCTCTTTATGAACTGACAGCGGGTCAAAGGTCACGGCAGGACTCGATCCTGAGCGTGTGATTCGCAGCAGCGTCTGTCAGTTCTGCTGTTTTCTTCAGCTGATCGCTCAGATGTTTCACTGCGTTCATATCAGTAATGCAGGAGCAGATTTACTTTCAAGCTCTGAATGAAAATAGACTTTGAAACGTGCTTAATTTGACAGAAATCAAAGCTGATGATTCTCACATGGACGAGTTTGATCTGGTTCTGCTCGGCTCTGCTTCCCTCTTCTGGTTCTGCACCGCACAAACATCATCATCATCATCATCATCATCATTAATTCACTCATCAGATTCATGAATACACTGACAGACTGTAATCAGATGATGTGATTAAACCTCATAATGCATTCAGGTCTGCTTTGACCAGGAACAAAAAAAAACTTTTTTTCTTTACAAATTTCATGTTCAGGTGATTGAGTCCCATTAAGTGTTAAAAATACTTTTTGTAAAATTATCTGAAATTAGATGTAAATATACTTTTGTAAAATATAATTAACCTTAATAAAACCTTAACTCACATTTACTATTTACATCTATTGAAGAAATGCATGAAAGCATGCTTTCTTTCATCTAAAGGTGTAAGTTTATGCTAATAAAATTAATTTTGTTTAAAATTTTGTTATAATATTTGTGACCCTGGACCACAAAACCAGTCATAAGGCTCAATATTTTGATTTAAATCATTTTTCCATTGATGTATGGTTTGTTAGGACAGGACAATATTTGAAAATCTGGAATCTGAGGGTGCAAAAAAATCTAAATATTGAGAAAATCAGCTTTAAAGTTGTCTAAGCAATGCATATTACTAATCAAAAATTAAGTTTTGATACATTTACAGTAGAAAATGTACAAAATATCTTCATGGAACTTTTTTTTTTGGCATAAAAGAAAAATCAATCATTTTGACCCATACAATGTATTTTTGGCTATTGCTACAAATATACCCGTGATACTTAAGACTGGTTTTGTGCTCCAGGATCACATTTAGAAATAAATATGCAGGTTTTATAAATTTGGGTATTCAAAGGATAAATTCAAATGAATTTAATTAAACTCCATTCATTCCAATAGGATTAACACTGGTAATTCTCAGATTATATGTTC